>JBCNYH010000023.1:12916672-12929983 GCA_039654325.1 Tandanus tandanus | reverse complement strand
CTGGGTCAAAATCTATAATATCAAAATATATTAATCTAATAAGAATGCATGGCAAGTGGTTTCCTTCATGTTATCTTTGGAGTCTCCACCATGGTTTTTTGTGTTTCATGCGATGCTCTGGTCGTTCAGAGAGAGGAATAGGAATGTATGATTTTCCCAATGAGATGGAGAGAAGGAAAAAAATGGCTGGGCCAAGTCAGAAGGTGCAATCTCATTTTCATAAAAAGTTACAACAGCAACAAATTTGATATGTATCTATTATATAACATCTGTTCTTTTTCACAAAGACCACACCATTGGGAAAGTTAATGCTTGGTTTATTTAAAAGAAGGAAAAGGGAAAGGCCTGCAAAACCCCTGGATAGAGGTGCGAGGGTGCCGTGTCACTGGTTCCATTAAATTCCCCTTTGGTTCTTGTGCTGAAAGAAAAAAAGAAGGAGAAAAAAGACAGAGGGAAAGATGTTATTGAGTGAACCAAATTTCCGCCCTGCAGTGGTCTGTCGTGCTGTTCAGGGTGTACCTCTCCTTCACTCAGTGTCGGCTGTGATGGGCTCCAGACTCCCCCCCAAACCTAATAGGAGTAAATGGTTTAGTGAGTGAGTGAATTTAGCAACCCATAAGTTACTAAAAAAAGAGTTTTTTGGATTGGTGATTCGATTGAATATTACCTTTTTATATTATGAAGTTGGAGGACCTAGGTGAGATTGACAACACAAGATAAGTTGGCAATTTTGAAAAATGAGTCATACAAGGTTTTGAGGCATATATTAATGTGCCCTCAAACATCTGATCCATTATCCATGTTTAGAAGGTACTAGTAAACTCACCTGTTACAGTGAAAATGTATTTCTTTTCTAGGCTTTGGATTGTGACCGTACAGTGTTGCAGAAAATGAAGAAAGCCTCCAAAGCCAAGCACGCCTCTGGTCAAGGTAGCATTGCCCCTGTTTCATAATGACATATAATGGCTCAATTTATCCTTCATTTTAAATTGCTGTATATACAGAGAAGATGAAAGAGCATTGTCACAGAACAGGAAGCACAGAACAAACCACAGTCAGCAAAATACTGGGATAAGATGCCACGCCCAGATCTTTCAGACAGGAATCTGATTCTCTATAAAGAACGTCTCTGCTGCCTGCCGTCTACAGTCTATCTCTGTTAATGCTGTACTAAGCATAAGGAAAACTATATTAATAGCTTAACACGGTATTCAGCATGACTGCATTACATTATGGCAGTGTTTCTTTTTAGGAAGATTTAATATAAACATTTAGGCACTGCCTAAAAGCGGAGCTCCGAAAAAAATTAACTCCTCCTGACACACGGTTTCAATAAGAAGTCGTTTTGATGACTCTGTCAATAACGTAATGTCATGTAACCATCACATTATGACTGCTCCGTCTCTCAGATATTTTTTTAAAGTGTTATGCTATTGAGATAAGATTTCTTAAACGGAAACCCGATATCACCACAGGGTAGCGAGATGCCATTTCACTGGATAGGTTTACATTTTACATTTATGGCATTTGGCAGACACTCTTATCCAGAGTGACTTACATTTGTCTTTTTTTTTTTTACAACTGAGCAATTGAGGGTTAAGGGCCTTGCTCAAGAACCCAACACTGGCAGCTTGGTCGTAGTGGAGCTTGTACCCACAACCTTTGGATCAGTCTGATTGAGTTAAAAGCCTTTCTGTTTAAATGAGGAATGCATTGCGCGGCAGTAATAGTTTATTTTGCCAGCTAAAAAAACGAAGATACCTACTGCACATGGCACATAGAATTCTGTTTACATTCTAAAAAAGTATGTTGCTCCGCTATGAAATAATAAAATCCTCTACTTGTGAATTTTGGCTTCCATGTTGTTGTATAAGAAGTAGTGTCTCTTTGTAAAAGTACTTTTTAAAATAATTTATATTCAAAACCATATAAATTTACATTTTATTTCCTTTAAGAAAATATATCACATTTGGAGCAGGTTATCATCTCCTTGGAGAAGCTAGCTGTCAATTTCTATAACAACGGAGAACAGGAAGTGGCGTCTGCCTTTAATAAGTTTGCTGAATTCTCCAAAGAGCTGCTGACACCAATGAAGAACTTGGTGAGTCATTGAACAAGAGAACACCCTCTGGACAGTGCCGTGGTCAGTTTGTTGTTTGTGGTGTTATGAACTGAAATGACCTTTTAAGGCCTTATTTAAATAACCTTGTGCTACAATGATTCTTTACATTTTCTTTTCTTTTCTTCCACAGTTAAATAGTCTGCTCCACAATATCAACTTCTTCCTCGACTCATTGGTGAAAGGGGATTTGAAGGAGGTCAAAGGTGTAAGTTTAAAAAGTCGTGTGTTGTGGGTTTGGTCTCGGAAGTTCTATACCTGTTTTTGTTTATAGTAAGGTTCTGTATAAAGGTTACAGTTTCCAAAAAATGATCAATTTCAGAGTTACATTTCTATGTTCCGTTTATTTTTGTTGACATACTAAATATCCTCTAATGTCCTCAGACAGTAGTTGTCTTGTCATTTTCTGAATGGTGTCCTTTATTAGGCTCACAGGAAGGCTGGAGCCTATCCCAGCCAACCCCGGGGCGAAGGCGGGATACACTCTGAACAGCTTGTCAGACCATCACAGGCCAACACACACACAACCACAGTCATTCCGAAGGGCAGTTCGGACTACCCAATTAGCCGAATGTGCATGTCTTTGGGTTGTGGGAGGAAACCGGAGTACTTGGAGAAAACCCACAAAATCAAGGGGAGAACAAACTTTACATAGAAACACCCTCACTGTGCATGGGGCTCAAACCCATGACATGGGAAGTGGAAGTGCTAACCACTACGCCACTGTGGCGCCCTTCAGACGGTAGTTGATTGGTCTGTAAGGAAAAATAAAGTACAGGGTATGGACCAGGCAAAGATCTTTTTTTAAAAACATATATAGTGCTTTATGGCATACGCATATATAACTCACAGGTGTTATCCGTAAGAAGACACTAGTGAATTCTCTCTCAAGGTTTCTTACTCATTTTATCTCCAGGAAGTTTCATATTTTTTACCTATGGCTTGCTCTTTTCATGGTTTATCTTCAGATAAAGAAAAATCCCTCTAATTCTAACTTCTTTTCCCTCAGGATCTGAAGAAACCATTCGAGAAGGCATGGAGGGATTATGAGAATAAATTGTGAGTGATCACAGCTCTGCTTTATTTAAGTTTAATGTTTTGAGATACTGCAATGCAACATTACTTACAGTTATGGTGTCTTTTCCAAGATGAACTGGAGGAGTACATCCTCATGATTTATGACACAGCAGTATCATTGTATATATACTATGCTATATATATATATATTGTATATATAATATAACATATCTTTCCAAACAAAGATAAAAATAAAACTGACTGTTCCAGGTTAAATAGCATTTTCTGAGATATAGTAGCAATTGTCTTGCAGCAATTGCTAATCGAGTGCAAGACCCATAAAATGAAATGCTAATTACAGATCTTTTAGTGCATATTTGCATGTGTGGCCAGTTTAGCAGATCAAGAATTGTCATGTTCATTCGGCTGCTCCCGTTAGGGATTGCCACAGAGGACCGTCATCAGCTCTCTCTGACACACCAATTACCTGCATGTCCTCCCTCACCACATCCATAAATCTCCTCTTTGAGCTTCCTCTTCTCCTCCTACCATGCAGCTCCATTCTCAACATTCTTCTACCAATATACCCCCATCCCTCCTCTGAACATCAAACCAATCCATCTCAATCTCACTTTTCCCCAAATGCTTCTTCCTCTGCTGTCACTTTAACATATTCATTTCTTATTCTGTTCATTCTGGTTCTGGCAAACTAACACAGGTGCCTCGTTAACATAATGTACATGGCAGGTGCAACATAACTGCTTGTGTAAGTCTTTCTGTCTGCAGTAGTCTTCTGTAAAACATCTGAAAGCAGTGAGAATTTAATACACATTATTATTATTATTATTATTATTTAACATTTGTGCTTTTGTACATTTGTGCTTAATTTGTAGGTTGAATAATTTGGGTATAAATTGCGCAATAAATTCATCTAACACATCTTACCTGTGTATAGCATGTATTTTATATATGTTATTTTCGTAAGCCCTGGCTGCGTGGAGCTCCCACTTTAGTTTCTTTTAGATCTTTCATTTAGTCTTATGATCTGGACACTTATTTCCTATTTCGTCGTCATTACTGAAGAAACACTTTAAAAGGTAACTGAAAAAAACTCCAACTTACTGTAAAGAACTTCCCCTCAAAACCTAGCTTTCTTTGTTTGCCCATTTTTATGTTAAGAATAAAAAAAATTCATTATAATGGCCCTTTGTGGTATGTTGTGAAAAAAGCAGTTTTATTATTATTGAATAAGGTTAAGTATGATATGGAGAATTATTCATATTGAGGGGTTTTGACCACCCTCCGAGATCTAAATAATTCTCCGTATCAGAGAAAAGCCGAAGTCTATATTTGTTTTATTATTCATTCAAGTCTAACGTTATTTCATTACCAACTGTTTTTTCCCTACTATAACCGAAGAATCTTTCACCTACACAAGTTAAAATATACAGTGTACGTAACATGCCTTGTCTCTTTGAAGTAATAAGATTGAGAAGGAGAAGAGGGAACTCGCAAAACAGTATGGTATGGTGAGGACAGAAGTAAGTGGTGGAGAGATTGCCGAGGAGCTAGAAAAGGAACGAAGAATGTTTCAACTGCAGATGTGTGAGGTGATCTCTCTCTCTCTCTCTCTCTCTCTCTCTCTCTCGCTCTCTCTCTGTCTCTCTCAATCACTCTCTCTCTCAGTCTCTCTTTTACAAGCACTCTCTCTGTTTCTCGCGCTCTCTCTCTCAATCACTTTCTGTCTTTCTCTCAATCTCTCTGTGTCTCTCTATCTCTTAATCATTCTCTCTGTTTCTCTCAATCACTCTCTCTCTCTCTCTCAGTCTCTGTCTATCTCTCTATCTCTGTCTTTCTCTCAATTTCTCTCTCAATCACTCTCTCTGTCTGTTTCTCTCTCTCACTCTCTCTCTGTCTCTCTCTCTCTCTCTCCATCTCTCTTTGTCTCTCTCTCAATCACTCTCGCTCTGTCTCTCTCTCTCCCTCTCTCTCTCTATCACTCTCTCTCTGTATCTCTGTCTATCTCTCACACACACGCCCCTACTAAAGTATTTTGAATTGCTGTATTAGATGCCCTGTCTAATATCGATGTATCATTAAACACAGTTTTTTATGTTCCTTCCTTTTATCCTCTTACACAGTACCTCATTAAAGTGAATGAAATTAAGAGCAAGAAAGGTGTGGATCTGCTCCAGAACTTTATCAAGCATTACTACTCCCAGGGCAAGTAAGGCGATGAATGTTGCCTCTGATTTTGACCTTTGCATCACTTAAATTTGTATGGTTTCATTTCACATAGCTCGTGGTCTGTTAGGTGATGTTTCTAAAACTCTTCTACAATGGCTTTCCATTATAAAGTGCAGATGACTAGTGAAAGCTTTCCCACAAAATACACAACACTACAAAAATGGAATGCAGGAAGACATGTCCTCATTGCAACTGAAGTTCATTAGCATACATATTTGTTCCTGTGCTGTCAGAAAAGTGCTGAGTGTTATGTATGAAATGACTGATAATACCTGAGTTAACGTGTTACTGGGTTTTTTTGTTTTTTTGGGTCATATTCTGTTTCCATTCAAGACTATGTTTTATTGTTTGGAAATTTTGAAATGATGTACAAGAGAGCTAGAGGGAGATGAGGAAAATGGTGGATGGAGGAAGTGAGAGGAAGTGTTGAGGAGGGAGGGAGAGGGGAGAGAGATGGGGCTGCAGTAACACTGGTGCTGATGGTAATTACATTGGTTTCCTTTGTCAGTTTCTTTCAGGAGTGCTTGGCTGCCACAGAGAAGCTGAAGCAGTACATTGACACACTCTCTGGAAAACTCAGCACTGTGAGTGCATTTTTACTTTAATAAAAACCCCTCTTTATTCAAATGCCCCTACAGTAAGAGATGCATTGTAGATGCAGTCAATAGTAGACCCAGTATTTGCACGCACTAAACACTCACACTGAAATCAGCAAGAGGTTTACTGCTCATTTGTGGTAGCTGTTTCTGTACTTCCTATTAAATGTTCCCCTTTTAAAGGGGCATGTGTGATTTTATGTATATTAACTAGTAATCTTTTTTCTTTTGAGTGGATGCCTTAAACAACAGGCACAACAACTATATGACCAACTAGTCTATTACTCAACCAAAAGTATTAGAGCCAGGTTAATGGTACCCTCTAATTTCATTCCAATAAACAACATCAGGTGGTTGTAATTGTGCGTGCATGTGTGTGGGCATGTTGGTGAGTAGGTCATCTTATCAACATTCAGAGTACATCTTGTTCTGCAGCTGCAGCTAGCATTAAGACTTGGTTTGAATGTACTGATGGATGAGTACTAAAACTCTCTCAGCTCCATTTTAGGTGTTTAAATTTTATGTGTATATTTTCTTTCAGTAGTTGTCCATATTTCAGGCTGAGACAGCTAATTTAGTGGATTACTGCACATGTGTGTGGTACTACAGGCCAGTCATGTATTGATGGCTAAAGAACACCCGGTTTCATCTAGATTGTTTTATTAGAGATTAACAACTCATCTAGCACCAGATAATGAATATATAATTTGGCAATACAAAGAATGTTTAAGTCGACCTAGTCAGTGTAACTCATGTTCTAGCTTTTGTTATTCTCTACTTTAGACACGCTGATAGACAATGGCAAAGGACATCTCTCTTTAACACACAGATCAGTGTGAGTTTTAGTCATTTCTAGTTTTTTTTTCATTCTTTACAGATTCTTTTATTCATTTCTCTCAGTGTTATTCTTTAGCCAAACTGGGGATAAATAATGACACTCTGCATTCATATAAAATAGTCAAAAGAGTTCAATTCTGGAGGTGGAGATGTGGATTTGACTACGCAGTAAAGAGAGAGAAGTCGGTGAAAGAGTAATAACTGAAGAATGTAGTAGAAGACGGAAGGGAGTGTGAATTGTGTACTGGCTGTCAATAGAGAAAATAGAGAAGATCTTAAGCTATTGTTTTTTTTTTTTTTTTTCTGGTATAAAGAGTATTTTTAATCTATACATTGTTCGCACTGTGTAGATCAACCAAAGAATAACACTCACTCATTAATTTGCTGAACCGCTTAATCCTACTACGGTAGGTAGCCACTAGGTACTAGTAGCCAACTGTGAGCAAAGGCGGGGTACATCCTGAACAGCTCGCCAGTCCATTGTAGGACCATAAGACACACACTCGTTCACACTCTCACTTAGGAGTAATTTGGAACAGCCAGTTTGCCTAATGTGCACGTCTTGGGACAGTGGGAGGAAACCCACACAAGCATGGGCAGAAGATGCAAACTCCATACAGTAATTCCTTCACCCGCCCGAGACTCGAACCCAGGACCTTCTTGCTGTGAGGTGGATGTGCTAACCACTACTGCCCAACATAATGTAACATAATATTTACAAATTCAAACTAACCACAGAGCAAGTAATTGTTTACTACTGCATAAATGTATGTAAATTAGTGAATCCAAATGAATGACAGCAGTGTTCTGCTGTGATTGATAAAGGATTCTTGTTATGATAATTCTAGTGTTGAAGTTATTTTGCAGTGTTATGATTGCTTGGCGATATTTGCAGCAAGCTGTGTGTTTTTGCATAGAGCTGTGTGAGACGTTCGGAAAAAAAGTGAACATGGTACAAAAAAATGCTTCTTTTCAATTCTCTCCATGGATCTCTTTTTTATTGCTTTGGCATAAAATTCATTCAGTTACCAGTATTCACAAGTTTTTCCTTTGTTTCTCAGTCAAGCTTTACCACCAGCAAAATACATGGATTTCCTTTACACGCCTCTCTCAAGAACTACCTGCTCTATCAATGATAATAGGAGTGCCTTTACTTATTGTAAGGCGGAGTGTCTATTCTCTCTGGGATGTGTTTTTGTTTTTTAGTTTCCTGATAGACTTGTTTTTCTTAACTGCCTTTTTTTTCTCCACTCTTGGATTTTGGTACTTTGGGACGTTTGTTTTTACACTGATGACGCCTCGGCCTTGCATTTGAAGTGTTTACGGTTATATTTTGCATCCACTTTTTAAAGCCCTTGTTTTGTGGCTTGCTTTAGTCATGTCATATACTGAATACACAAAGGGAGAAGCACTGAACCCTGTGACACAAGCTGTCCGATGGGTTTGGGGTTATTTACAAATTTCCAAAATGCTTACGGACTACATCTTGTCCTCCTTCATTAAATCCTGCTTATCTAACAGAAGTTCTGAGCAAGGCCCTTAACCCTTAATTGCTCAGTTGTATAAAAATGATAATTGTAAGTCGCTCTGAATAAGAGCGTCTGCCAAATGCTGTAAATGTAAATGTTTGTGTGTGTGTGCAGATAAAGCATAGTCAAGATGAAGAGAAGAGGCAGCTGTTTTCTCTCAGGGATCAGCTAAAACATGCCCTGCAGCCTGAACTTAAGGAGGTGATTACTTACACACTTACCTGCTCTCACTCAACACAGCACTAATATACCTTTTCAACAACTACCTAATACCTTGCACTGCATATTTTGCTATTTTCGTACCTAGATTGGTCACAACTTTTAAAGCACTTCACAATGATCACAATCACTGGCCTCATTTGTCTTTATTATGGCAGTCCAATTGGCCAATTGTTAAAAATTGTAAATAAAATTTGCTTTTCCTAGGCAATGTACTGATTGTTTAAAAGAGTTCATAATTCTTCCTCTTTAAATTGTTTTTCTGACTCATCTCTAATAATGGAAATGGATGGGTTCTGTGTAGAACATTTATGGGAACCCCCCTGGAGGTAAAATTCTTTAGGATGCTGTAATGAAAGTTTTTAAAGGAGTATCTTCATTAGCCACAATTTTTGATCTGGTGAAATGAAATTCTGGTAAGTGGTGTCATCTGTGAAATTCCGAATAAAAAAGTGTGTTTGTGCCTGTAGGTGTTGACAGTTAGATCTATTCTTGCACTGTAGTCAGAAATGACAACTTCTTGAAAACAGGAAAAGAATAGCATATACCCAACCAAGCTGGAAATACACTCAAGCACTAAACTACAGGAAGTGCAAAATTATAATAAGGAAACACTAACTGTTGGGAAACATTAACTGTACACTCACTGAAGACTTTATTCCGAACACTATACTATATAAGGAAGCGTTTCCACTCTGTAATCTGCTCTTTAGCTGCTCAGACCTAAAGAGTGCGGTTTAAGGTCAGACATGCCTACATGGGTGACTTAGAAAGCCTGAAGGGAAACTGTATGGTTTGTGTTGTTTTTGTCCCCAGGGACAGGGCTGACCCACTGATATTCAGACTCCCATTCATTTCTCCACAAAGAAGGTGACAATCCTATCCCAACCAAGCCTCACTGGTTTTGTAAACATACCACTGTGTTTAATGAGAGATTACTTTTTTAGGTTGTGGCATTCAAGCATTAATTGATTGGTATTAATGGTCTTTATCTGTCTATCATTCTGTTGGCTGACAAAAGTGGAACCTGATGGTGTCTTCTGCAGTTGTAGCCTGTCTGTGTCTCAAAGTTTGAGATATTGTGAATTCTGAGATGTTTTTCTTCTCACTATGATTGTACAGAGTGGTTATCTGAATAACTTTAGCCTGTCAGCTCAGACCAGTCTGGCCATTCTTTGTTGACCCCCCTTATCAACAGTTACATTTGTCCACAGACCTGCCGCTTACTGGTAATTTTTTTCTTTATTTCCTCATTCGGAGCAAACTCTAGAGACTGTTGTGTGACAGTAACGGGAGATCAAATAATTCCTAGGACAGTTGTGGGTGTGGCATATGAAACTCACCTGTTGGAAAATGTCATTGTCATGTCATATGTAAGTCTCACCAACACGTCAAGGTCTGTTTTGCGATGCTCTGCAAAGTTCCATGGCTGTATTATAATAGACATACTTATTTCATCTGCGTTTTGGGTCATCGGATGTGCTTAGCATTGTACAGTCTTCTTACAACAGTCCTATGTTTGCCCTAAGTTCAACCGAAGGGCCCTCCTGATATACCCAGGTGTACTGCACAACATTTTTACGACAGTGTTAGGTTGAGGGTATATCATGAGGATTTTTTTTCTCTAGCAGCAATGATATCATTTTAGTATGAAATAAACAATGTCAGATTTGACTTGCAGACCTGACCTACTTTCCCCACAATAGATGTATAACACTTAATTTAAACGTGAAAGCAACTGCACAGCTTTCAAATCCACCTGACCTGAATGTACGTCAGTCCCTTTTGTTGTAGCGCTGATAAATTTGTACGCCAAAAAAAACAACAAATCGTAGGTTGTTTGTGAAAAGGGCTTTACAGAAATGCTCTAACCAGCCCGCCTGACACCAACTAATTATGGTGAATATCACTATGCTTATATTTTTTTCCTAAATTGTGATGATTGATGTGAACATTATCTGAAGCTGCTGGCCTGTGTCTGCATGATGCAATAAATTGTGCTTCTGCCACGTGATTGGATGATGAAATATTATATGAATGTGGTATACTGGTGATTCTATAAAGTGTTTGTGAGTGTATATCTACTACAGTTACAGACAGGGTACTCTGTAGTTTGAATATAATTACCTGCTAATCTTTATTATTTTCCCCAATGCACTCATTCAGTCTAGAAGGGTAAGTTTGCATTCATGGTTTTGTGTGTGTGTGCTGAGGTAAATTTGTAGAAATTATTCCATTAGTAGTGGCTTCATGCATTTTCTAAAAAATTGTATTTGTCTTCTTGTGTATTGGACTACATTGTATTGTCTTTAATATTATTATAGTATCAATGTAGTGTTTTAGTGTCTTTTGGTTTAATGATAAAGTTAAACAAGTTTGGTTCAAGTTACACTGCGCGCTGTGACCGTTTAAGTCTCTACCATTCTGGTTTCATCAGGAGTGAAAGGCACTGCATCTGTGTCTTTTAAATAATGACCCAAATAAATAATGAGGCACTAGATATGCATGTAGTGGGACTGAGAGGCTGCTAGTTTAACTCGTGTGTGTGTGTGTGTGTGTGTGTGTGTGTAGGACTCTTTATGTAAACAGACTGTGTACAGCATGCACCAACTTCAAGGCAACAAGCAATATGGAACAGAGAAATCAGGCTACCTCTATAAGAAAAGTGATGGGTAAATAAATCTTATTATTTCTACATTGATTCATATCTGTTTGTAATAACTGTCCATTACAATTTATCATGAACTTCCTACTGTGGCAATTATTTGACCCCGTGTCTCTGTTTGTGGGGCCTCGAGAGCATGATCCCTGTTAGACCCCCACGGTGCTAAGACCCCTAGGCAAGGTCTTAACCATAAGTGCTCTGTCCATCCAGCAGTATAAATGAGTACCAGTAAAAATACAGGGAAGGTAACCTGTAACGGTCCAGCGTCCCATCTAGGAGGGGTTGAACTGTTAGTCGCTTCATGCTACAGAAACTGGGATAAGCTTCAGCTTGATCAGCCACTAGGCTCGGGTGTAAAAGCCCAACAGACTACTTTTTTAGTGACTGTATTACAATATGAAAATTAAGGGGGAAAAAAAAAAAATCTAAATTAATAACAGAAAATTTAAAAACTAAACATTTATAATCTCTGCATTAAGATAAATGGGTTGGGATTTATAGGGTGTGTGTTGTAATCAGATTCCTGCCTGCTACAGGTTGAGAAAGATGTGGCAGAAAAGGAAGTGCACTGTGCAGAACTGCTATCTCACCATCGCTCATGGAACTGTAAGCAGAACCACTCTGTTAAATTTAGTATCAAGCTATAGCTGAACTGACAGTTTTGATTTAAATGAGTATTTGCTGTTTTTGTTCTTTTCCCCAGATTATTTTAATGAATAAAAACAGAACTTATAAAACACCGCCCTGTCAAGCCAGACTGCAGTAACTGCAAAATATTCAAAATTTGGAAAAAACAACTTTTCTAACTCCTGATCCCTAAAGTGAACTCTCAGTTTTTATAAGTATAATATAAATTTAAACATGTTAAAACAATTTATTTTCTTTAAATCTCCTTCCAGGTTAAACCGATTAACTTTTGAGGTCATTCTCAAAACAATAATTTAGCAGTTACTGCAGTCTGGCT
Source organism: Tandanus tandanus (assembly GCA_039654325.1). Lineage (NCBI taxonomy): Eukaryota > Metazoa > Chordata > Actinopteri > Siluriformes > Plotosidae > Tandanus > Tandanus tandanus. The sequence goes on along the minus strand of JBCNYH010000023.1, from coordinate 12,917,790 downwards.
TGTCAGGGCAGAGGTGTGGTGTATATTGCAGATGGTATTACACATTGTCCAATTATCTACCAACTACCAACCATGTTTTCAAAACATGAAGTGTTTTCACTTAAATAAATCTGACCTATTTTGCTTTTTTTTAAGCCAAATAAATCACCAGCCAAATTGAACCTCCTGACCTGCCAGGTGAAACCAAGCCTGGAGGACAAGAAATGTTTTGACCTGATCTCTCGTAAGTAATGGTTAGAAGATGCACTTTCCATCACTGCTATGATTCAACCCACTGTGTTGTAACCTGCAGTGAAATGAATATCAAATCATGCAGACTGTGCTTTCATGGATCCTGTTGTACTTGCATAATGACATTAGTCAGACTGTTTCTAATGTACTGGCTATTATTTGCCCTGTATGAAATTATTGCATATATTATATGCAAACTGGAAAATATAATTGATGGTCTTAAGTCCGAGGGAGTGCCCCATCTCTCAGTAGAGCTTAACAAATTGGAGATTTTTTTAGTGGGGACAAGTTGTGGACACTCCCAATTTAGTAATAATATTGTGGTAATACAGGACTTGCCTGTTATGTAAAATGTGTTAGCTGCCAGTGTTTAACAAGTGCTTCATGGTTATGTTTGTTCAACGTTCTCGTTGTTTCTGTGTGTGCAGATAATCGCACGTATCACTTTCTCACAGAGGATGAGTCTGACTGTGTAGCGTAAGTCATATTACCAGGAATGGAAATGCATTTGTTGCTTTAGATACTATAGGATACTATAGCTTTAGAATACTATAAGATTGTACTGTAGATCTCAGAGTAGTTGTAGATCAAGTAGATCTGTTGTAGTCCTGTTTTAACATGGAAAGAAAAGATTAATCATAAAAAGCATTGAAATTATAAAAATAATCTATTTTGTATGGAATACAAAGACATATGTATGAATATAATGCATAGAAGTGATACTGAAAGTTGCATTTATATATTTGCAAAACAATTAAACCAAATTAATTTATCTTCAGGAGACAATTTCTTATAGTCGGGGGAACAATGCACAGACACAGACACAGACACACACACACACACACACACACACACACACACACACACACACACACACACACACACAC
>JBCNYH010000023.1:12884546-12912204 GCA_039654325.1 Tandanus tandanus | reverse complement strand
CACACACACACACACACACACACACACACACACACACACACACACACACACACACACACACACACACACAGCTCTCTCTGCCATTTGCGTATGAACATTCACTGCCTAGGCACTGCCTAGAAGTGGAGCTCCTGAAAATATATTTGTGAGTTGTGTTGCTTAGTGATTGGACTGATGTTTTCCCATTAAATCAGAAACTTGGTGGAAGCAGATTAGGGACTGATACCAACGTATGAGCTCAGAAGAAATGAAACTAGCTGCATCTTTGGTTTATTTTTTATTCCAGCCAACAGTTGAGCAGTAATAAAAGACATTTGTTTCTACCCAAGATGTCACTCGACACACTTCCTGTTGGGGGAGCAGTGTACCAAATCTGACAAGACACACTATACCCACTGACATACTTTTTCTGTGTCATAAAAATGCATTTGTGTAGCTTGCGTAGAATTTGGATCCACCCTAACACACACGGGAGAACTAAATCCTGTCAGTGGGACTATACTAAAGCAGTATATTGCTGGGAATTTAAAAAAAAACAACTTAACTGACCCTGCTCTCTGGGTGGAAGGTCACAGATTAGTAGCTGTGACGTGATGGGGAGACTCAGCTAGTGGATGGAAATTGGGAACAAATTTAAAGACGGGTGCTTACAGGTGAATTTGACTGGCAGGGGTATAATTTTGTCTCTCCTCCTTTAAGGAAAAACGTGAGACTGCACTGCATCTGGCTGTTTTATTGGCTGATCGGACCTCACTGCACATGGTGGACTTCCTGGTGCACAACTGGTGAGACTGTGGTTATACATTGCTATATTTTGTCAATTAAATCTAATACGATTTAATGTAGGTCAAGCATGACTATTTCCCAGACTGTATCCTACCCTTTATCTGTAAAGTATGTCTCATTTTGGGTTCCACTGAGCAATGCACGATGCACTGCAGCCCTCTGCTGAAAGCATTCTTTTGTAAAATAATTTTGAAGTCAGTCATTTCAAAATTTAATGGAGCACGGTCTAAATATTGCAACAGTTTAGTGTAAGGGTCGGGTGGACCACCTCAAAGGCTGTTGCCTTTAGTTTTAAAGGAATGCAAAAGAAATAGAGTGAGAAGAGACAGACAGGGAAAAAGCTCATGAACAGTGAGAGATATATACTAAAGTGTCAGGAAATAAGAATTAGCACCATGAGAAAATGCTATTGGATAAAAGAGTTCCATCACCTGTCTTATTTCTTTCAGCAATAATCTAGATGCACAGACTGTAAGGGGGAACACTGCACTGCACTACTGCTGTCTGTACAATAAAATCGAGTGCCTGAAGCTCCTGCTGAAGGCCAAAGCCAACACTCATATCAGTGAGAAAACCCGCCTAACTCTCTATCCTTTCACTCACCAGTTATTTCATTCAATAAATGGATTTTATTCAATAAAAAACACAAAGTTTCTTTATTTGAGGAAAAACACAGAGCTGAAGTGTGTGTGTAATTTTCCGAATGAATAAGGCTGATTGTAAATGTTGGTGAGGGACTGATGGAAACTTTCTATTCTTGTAGAAAATGAAAATGGTGATACAGGCCTGGATATTGCACGAAGACTGATGCACACTCACTGTGAAGAGCTGGTACACAGCAATTCAATTCTTTTGATTACAGCTTGGATCATTTAACAAACACATTGGTTATTGAATGTAGTTTAATATTGTTTTGTTTTGGTTTTAATAAAAAATGGAGGTTGACTATGATAAAATTTTGTTACTTATTGACTTTATTTATCAGATCCAGCAGGCTCAGAATAACCAGTTCAACATGCACATTTACGTTGAGTACGAGTGGAGACTGCGGCAAGATGACTGGTACGAAAGTGATGATGATCTGGAAGATAAGGTCAGACTTCATGTAATAAGGAAAAGTATGTCTCTTACAAATAGGCTTAGCGTCATAGCGGTCAGGAAAAGGACATGTCCTGTTTCCAGTAACAATAGAAAACACTTTGTTTTTTCACCTTTAATCACCTGAGACTGTTTTATGAATTTGAATATGAAAATACTTCATTGTTGTAGGATCAGATATTATTGCTTAAATTTTTTGTTCTTCATTGTGTGCATTAGTTAAGTACTGAAGTGATACACCTCTGTGTGCAGTCAGGTCCTGTGAAAAAGGATCGCATTGCTCGTCCATTTAGTGTGTATCACAGTAGCACTTCATCTCATAATCGTGGAGGAGCGGGAGGAGGAATCTTCAGTGGAGGCCGCAGGTTACCTCTGTCACGAAACGAGAACAAACAGGAAATGTACGCTATTCCCATCCCAAAGACACGTAGCTTAGACAGTCCTCCACCTCCTCCACCATCTTCACCAGCACCTCCTCTGCCACCAAGAGTGAAGGGTAAGCTACAAGTCCTGACTTATTCTTTATTTTTCTATCATGTTGTACTCACTCTTAAATGCTACATACTCCTTGTAATTCCCTTTCCTTTGAAATTATGAGTAAAGGCATAACAACATTTTAAGAGGCAAACTGCATCCGTGTAGCAGTGTTAGAGATTTAATGTAATATTTTTCCTCTGGTGGCTGTCAAAGTCTAGAAATCACAACATTAAAATATTTATTATAGTGTTTAAAGCAAAAGGGCAAAACATTTAAATCATAAAATATATTTTAGAGCAGTAATATGCTGTTATATGCTGTTATATGCATACGGCAATAATTTAAATACACGGGGAAACCTGGACCCCCACATAAATAGTAATTGCTCCCCCTAGTGGGAAATCTTGTGAATTGAGTGTGAATTACAAAGCAAAATATATCTGGCATTTTACATCTAATAAGGACTGGGACAACAGGTAATGGCTAAATGCCTAAATATCTAGAGGCCTGTTTTTTCTTTGTTGTTAGTGAATTTTAATTATTTTATTTAATGACCAGAGACTAAGTTTACTATGTAGTAATCAATAAAGCTATGAAGAAATAGAGAAAATACTTTAAATGGTGCCCACCATTCAAAAGGGTTTTGTAAGGATCTGGGCAAAATTGACGAGAGCTACATTGTGATGGTGAGACACTGGGGCAGAGCATCTTCGAAACAGCAGATCTTAATGGATGTTCAAGGCATGCTGTGGCTAACATCTGTCAAAAGTGGTGCAAGGAAGGACAACCAGTGAACTGGTGACAGGATCACTGAAGCCCTGATGCCAGCCCAATGGGCGTTAAGTCTATTGTCATCACATTCGATGTCTGTCCGTCCGTCCACAGTTGTATTCCATGCACAGACTCAAAAATGCCATCACCAATCATTACCATTTTTTGTGTGGATGATGGGACTGTGTAACTACACAAGTATATCGATTTTCATAGTGATGTAATTTCCAACATGGCCGCTGCAGCTGCTAGCTTGAATTTGCATTCCGTGCACTAGAACAAAAAACTTCAGGGCCGATCATCACAATTTTCGGTGTGGATGTTGGGACTGCTTAACTACACAAGTCTATCGAATTTTGTAGCGGTTTGATAATCCAATATGGCCACCACAGCTGCCATCTTGAATTTGTATTCCATGCGCTAGCTCAAAAACACCCTTTTCACATCATTGATCATCAACATTTTTGGTGTGGATCTTGGGGTTGTGTAACCACACAAGATTTGTTTTTGTTGAATTGATTTTCATCACGGTCCCATATCCAATAAAGCCGCTGCAGCTGCCATTTTGAATTTGCGTTCTGCGTATTAACTCAAAAATGCCATCACCTATCATTACCATTTTTGGTGTCCAAAATGTAAATAACCTTTTATAATGTAGGTTATGGGCTGAGGGGTATATTGCCTGCTTTGCAGGGCTATTTTTAACACTATTTTGGCACATACTGCTTACAAAAGTAGGTTTCAGACCTAGTACACCCCCTTATGACAATGGTATTCCGTAATGGCAGCCAGGATAATTTCCTAATTACAGCAGGATACATGTAACTAGGATCGAAGGAAATGACAAAGTGTTCAAGGCCTTGATTTGGCCTCCAAATTCTCCAGATTCTAATTGTGCATCTATGGGATTTATTAGACACACAGATATGAGCCATGGAGGATTTAAATGATCTGTTGCTAACATCTTGGCCCCAGATATTACAGCACACCTTCAGAGATCTTGTAAAGTCCATGTCTTGAAGGTTCAGAGCTGTTTTTGTGACACAAGTGTACCTACATGGTATTAGGAAGCTGGTTTTAATTTTATGACTGATCTGTGTATGGCATATGTAGCAAGTTGTTATATGAAATTAATTAAATTCTTTATTTGAAACTGTATGTCTAAAATTTTAGTTAAATTATACCATTTAATTCCTTGATAAAATCAAATAGCATCATATATCCAGTGGCAAATTGCTGCATTTACTTCATTTAAAATTTGATAGATAGTGATAAACTGAGGATAGCAGGATATATGGTTCAAAACTAATTTTAAAAAATGAGTGGAAAAAATTATTCCATGTTTTCCATATGAAATATAATAAGATCATACATGATATGGTGTACTGCTTGGAAAATTAAACACATAAAACAGGTTGTGGGTGGCAGGGAGCTCAGCAGCTAGCACTGTCACTTTCTAGGTTCAGACCTCATGTCTGTCCATTGCCTTTCTGTGTGCAATTTGCATGTCCTTCCGTGGGTTTCCTCAGAGTGATTTGGTTTTTGCCCATAATTTTTTCTGCTTTCCTTCCTGTAATATAGCCAAAAAGGACTTCATGATTACCAAAGGAAATGTATGGAAATTGTTATACTACTGTACAAATCTACCAGTAGAAATGTGTTTTACTGATCTAGAGGTACTGTCCACATGAGTTTCTCATCTCTGCTCTCCTTCAATTTCTTCTCCTCTGCTTCAGTGCCAAACATCCCTCCACCTCCCCCTCCCGTCAGTCCACCAGATGGCAGGAGCGAGGTCAGTGTCAGTACAAAGAGAACTCCTCCTCCTCTAGTGATACGACATAAACGGACCAACTCTGAGCCCTCGCCTCAGGTGCCTCACAGCCCCCGTGGAGACTGCGGCCCTGCCAATGCTGGTACAGACCCTTCCTCCCTCTGTTACAAGAACTGTAACTGTCTCACGGAGAAGTTCCTGCTTATTTGAATGTTTTTTGAATTTTTTTGTTTAGATTACAGAATGCCCGCAAGTCCTCGAGGCTTTAGTGTTCAAGGCTCGTTTTTACAAAAGTCTGGGTAAGGCCCCTCACTTGTAGATGTAGTCAACAGCTGCCCCCTACTGGTATCATTTATAAAATTGTGTGTTGGATGATGATGATGAAGATGATGATAATAATAATAATAATAATAATAATAATTTATTCTTGTTATTCTTGTTGTTATTATTATTATTATTATTATTATTATTATTACTAGGAATTTAGGCCACACACACAAAATCGATGCAAATGTCCGATGCTTTTAGCAGTAACGTGTTTTGTTCATTGCTCTAAAACACAACAGACACAACAGATCAAATTAAGAACATAACGATTGTTAAATTCGCTTGTTAGTTCCAACTTTTAGCTGTAATATTTTTGTCAATATCTCTCACTCACTCATTTGCCGAACTGCTTACTTCTATTTGGGTGGCAAGGAGGCTGGAGCCTGTCTCAGTCAACACTGGGCGAAGGCGGGGTACACTCTCAACACCTGCTAGACCTTCACAGGGCAACACAAACACACACAAAACCATGTCTAATGTGCATATCTTTGGACTGTAGGAGGAAACTGGAATACCTGGAGGAAACTCACACAAGCACAGGGAAAACATGCAAACTCCACACAGAAACACCCATGCCCAGGAATTAAATTCAGAACCTTCTTGCTGTGAGGCAGATGTGCTAACCACTTTGCCACCCATTTTTGTCAGTATCAATATAACAAAAATGTATTTCATCTATACTAGTTAATGCTGGGTAGCACAGGAGAGCTGTTGCCTTACCACAATCCAAATTCTTGGTTTCAAACCTTTTGGCCAGCTTTGGCCTTTCTGTGAGGAGTTTGCATATTTTCCTTGTGCTTGTGTGGGGGTTATCCACATATTCCAGTTTCATCACAAATTTCAAAAACATGCAGATTACAGGTCACCTGACTACTTTAAATTGCCCATAGGTGTGAATAAGAGCGTGAATGGTTGTGTCTGTGTTAGCCCTGAAAAAGTCTTGTGACCTGTCCAGGAGGTGCTCTGTCTCTCCCCTGAGGTCAGCTGGTATTGGCTCCAGCACACTCATGACCCTAAGTAGGCTAAGCAGTATAGATAAAGGATATAGATGAAATCACATCCTCTGTACCTTGTTTAATATAATGTACTGTGTTTGTAATGTAAACTGAAGTGAATCAGAATTTAATAAATGAGACTATTGTTATTAAAATTAAGTTAATTTCAGCTCAGGGTCTCCAAAGTATACCGCTCCAGTGACGGCCCTCAACTCACTATCTGAGATACCAGAACGAAGTAAGCACTTATTCACTTCACCACCTCTGTGTGTTTTTTTGTACAGTCTCTTTATTATTGTATGGTTCATTGTTGTTAGAGATGCAAACACAAACAAATGTAAATATAAATTATACAGTGAGCGGTGGTATCATATCTCAGTGGTTAGCATTGTTGTCTCAAAGCAAGAAGCTTTTTGTTCTGAACCTCATGGTCAACTGGGGCCTTTCTGTGTGGAGTTTGCACGTTCCCCTTGTGTTTGTGTCGGTTTCCTCCCACTGTCCAAAGACATGTACATTAGGCTAACTGGCTACTTACAGGTATGAATCGGAGACTACAGTACATACATAATCAGGTTGTGGTCTATGTCTTTGAAACATGTAGTTTGTTTTTCCCCTGTGTATATCCCATGAATGCTTGTATCTGTTTACTGTTGGAGTGCTGGGTGTTACACTTTTGCAGCATGAATTTATTGTTTTGCTCAAAGTAGAGAGTTTTGTAGGAAAGATGAGGAACTTAGCTGAATGTTTAGGTGTTACACGGACTTTGTTGTCTGGTTGGAGAATTGGGTTAATGTTTTGAACAATGCGCTGAAAGCACCTGAGAAAAACAATATCAGCTCTTCTCTGATGCTCAGCGAAAGGCCTCAGCAGAAGGCCTTCATTCAGACGTGATGTTTCTTCCATGCTCTGTAGCTTTGCGCTACGTAGAAGCAACTGTTGGGGTCTCATCTGGGGAGAGGTTTGCTAGCACGTCACCCAGATCCCATTTAAGCAACCCTGCAATTATTCTGGATGCCTCATATCATCTTTTTTCACATTAATCATCATTTAATCATTTAACAGTTCACCTACAAGTTTAACAATCGTAATACAAGTTTAACAATCATAATCACCTTGTTTGAAAACATAATTAACATTTTATTAACATTCCCTTCCTTTTACAATGTTTTTACCATATAATAAACTGCTCACTACTGATACACATTACATCTCGTGGGTTCTCACAGTGGTGTATGGTGTAATATAATAATTCTCTTTTATATTATTAGGCATGCTGTCTAAATGTAGTTCTACTAACCCTAAAAGTTATTTTAAAGTAATTCAGCGTACATGACATCACGATTATTATTTGTCTGTAACGTTTTTGAGTTAACTTTGTTAGTAACTCACCCCACATGTTCCTGTTTTGCTAAGGGGGGATTTCCAATCTAGTATCATACAAAGAGAAGAAAGATGTTTGTTTCCTTTTTTCAGGCTTTCAGGCAGATGGTGAACGCTTCACCTCCCACTTCCTGTATTCAACTGTAAAGAGCAGAAGCAGCAGCTCAGGGCGGCAGGGCCCAGCTCTCTCCCCCACCTCCCCTCGTTCTCTCAGCCTGGACTCTAATGGTAGCTCTACCTCCTCCTGCTTTAATGCCCCACACCCACTGCCCAGACGAACCCTGGTGAGCTCATCATGTGTCTGCAGTTTACACCCTCCTGATGATAGCTTAGTGCATAATTTCTTTAACCACATGGTCAACAATAGTTGACTAGACCATGACGAAAGTGATCGGTGTTGGTCTACGTAATGTGCCGGGGTTGCCCTTTGTGTTTTACTCAGATGAAATCCAAACTGAGACGAGTGAAAGCCATGTACGACTGTGTGGCTGATCATCATGATGAGCTTACCTTCAGTGAGGGAGAGGTACTGGTGGTTCTAGAAGAAGAAGATTCTGATTGGTGGGTAAGTAGTAAAGTACTGACGTTTTGTCACTAAATACACATCTTTAAACTTCCTTCCCATGAGGCCCACTTCCCAGTATTCTTGAGAGCATACAGTAGATATAAAACGTCTACACACCCCTGTTAAAATACCAAGGTTTTGTGATGTAAAGAAAAAAAGAGAGACCATGATCATTAAAAAATCCTTTAATATGACTCATAAACGGTTCGATTTAACTATAAACAAACAAACAAAAATTTTAAGGAAAATAAAAAAACGTACAATAATCTGGTTGCATGAATATGCACACCCTTAAATGGATACGTTGTTGAAGCACCTTTTGATTTTAGGATAGGATTCAGTAAAAAGAAGACATTTAAAAAAGTAAAAAAAAAAAAAAAAAAAAGAATTATTTATAATTTGCAACTTACAATTATCAAACGTGCTCAGTAAAGCACTGAGAGTTCACTGTTTCACTTACATTCCAGATTCCTGTGTTGACTGGCTCAAATGCTGTTTTTATTAGTGAAAAAAGGAATGCTCTTTTGGCATATTTTATAGTGTATTCCAAAGTTTAAACTTGTATTTTTTAAGGGCATGCCTTATAGTATAATACTTCTGCTACACATGATTGAAAACCAGCTTTCATCTGACGAGATCATTTGCCATTACAGACAGCCACATTTACAGTTTCAAAGATTTCATACACTGATTAATAACTTATAAAATAGAAATAGAGCATGACTGAGATTTAAAGAGCAGCTGTCACCATCTTACTGAGCATAAAAAAGGAATCATTTTGTTGGTTTTCATGTTTTAAGGTTCCCCCACTATCCACAAGATGCAGATATTTGACTGTATAGATTTGAACCATATTTGCCAGCATATAGCAACACGTTTCCAGTGCTTGTGGTGGTGACACTGACACTTAGGCTCATGCTAGCCAGGTTACAAAATATCAAGTGGTATGTGTAATCTGTAGGCTTAGTTATATGTTTAATCATATTGTAAATACAATTGAATTGCCACTTACTAGGCACCTGGAAATCCATGCATTTGTTCACGCATAGTTTATGCTCTTTGTGATGATATAATTTTTTATCACATCATACATATCTTGTACACATCCCTTGCAGGAACCCTTCTTTAGCTGATTAATAAAATCTTAACTAACTTTATTTCAAGTTTAGGCTAAAGAATAAATAAAGATGTTTTAAAGTTTTGTTTCTCAACTACAACTGGTTCGTTGGTTCTCCAGAAAATTGTAGTTTCAGCACCAGGTAACAACTTGTTTTTGTGTTGTTCTGTACATCCAAGTGACACCTTCAATCCTGGGATTGGATCAAAACCCCCAGGCTTAAAATGAGTAATATACTACACAACACAGATATGCTTGTGGATGACTAGTTAATTTGAGTTCTTCTTACTTGTTTAGTCTATTTATTACACAGATGAGGCTCCTTAGGGAAAGCAAAAAGCTAACACTGTCTGGGTGAGTATACGAGGAGAACCCAGAAACATGAAGAGTAGGCTTTCTTGCAAAATATTACTGATTATTGGCATAAAATAAAAACGAATCTTTATGACACTTCTTAAAGGATGTTCTGCCATTGACACCTCTTCCAGTTCTTGATCAAACAAGAAAGACGACATCAAGATTAAAGAAAATGACATGAAAATGCACACTTGTCGTGTTGTATTTTTTAAAATTAAAAACATATTAAATTAATTCATTTTATTTGTTTCAATCTGTGCTGTTTAGGTGTCAGCTGCTCTTTAATAGCCAATGAGGAAGCTAAATGTTCTTTGCAGTAGCAGTGTTAGTGTGGAAATAATTTTGTTGTTGTTTACCATCTAATCTGAGTTTCCCAAGTTTAAAGATGAAAGTCATTTGTATTCAAAACCCTACTGTAATTTTGTACTTTACACCTTTTTTTTTTACCAAGTATCTCAGGGTCTTGTTCACTAGTGAGGGAAGGATGGACAGGCGGATTGGTGCAGCCTCTGCTGTAAAGTGGGGCTTGTAGTGGTCCATCATGGCGAAGAGGGAGCTGAGCCAGGAGGCAAAGCTCTCAATTCACCAGTCGATTTAGGTTCCTACCCTCACCTATGGTCACGAGCTTTGGGTAGTGACCAAAAGAACGAGATCGCGAATACAAGCGGCTGAAATGAGTTTCCTTCGCAGGGTGGCAGGGCTCTCCCTCAGAGATAGGGTGAGAAGTTCTGTCATCCGGGAGGAACTCGGAGTAGAACCGCTGCTCCTCCGCGTTGAGAGGAGCTAGTTGAGGGGGGTCGGGCATCTGATTAGAATGCCTCCCTAGTGTGGTGTTTCGGGCATGTCCAACCGGGAAGAGACCCCGGGGTCGACCCAGTACATGCTGGAGGAACTCCGTCTCTTGGCTGGTCTGGAAATGCCTCGGCCTCCCCCCGGAAGAGCTGGAGGAAGTGGCTGGGGAGAGGGACGTCCGGACCTCACTGCTTAGGCTGCTGCCCCCGCGACCCGACAACGGAACAAGTGGAAGGAGATGAAGATGAAGAAGTTTAGAGTAATATGATAATATATGGATGAAAATTTCACAATGACTGAGAGAACATTTTATCTAATTTTGATTTTGTTCCCAAATTTTTGAGCTAAGTAGCAGCAACTGTTCTCGTGCCATCAAAGCAATGGGGTTCCCAAAGCACCTTAAGTATCATAGTGCTGAGGGAACCATGTTGCATGTACCAGTGTGCTCTTAATTCACTAAGGAACAGATGGTCTGGATCACTCTTTCTCTGCCTGTATTTAATTTGGTCTGTGTACTGAGTCAGACATCCAGGAGTCTCCAGTGGGTTTAAATAACACCCTTCAAATACAGCTCTGCTGAACACAATAAACCCTGCAAGACCAATCAAAATACTTTTGAATGCTTTCTGGCTTTGTGCAGTCTTTTTTGTTTCCCAATGGTGTGTTTTCCTAAACCGCATTTGTGTAATTACTTTTTCCTTTTTAATTATTGAACTATGCATTCTTGATCTGACTTCCTGAAGTCTCTAATCATCATCAATCTTTGTTTCCAGCATGGCTACATTGAGGGACAGCCAAACAAGACTGGCCTATTTCCAGCATCTTTCGTCTCAGTATTGTCCGAATGACACAGGACAAAAGGAGATCAAGGAAAAGCAAGGTTGGAAAACATTAGAAGCTTAGTATAGGCTCAGTTTCTAGCATTTCTTATAATACGCTTATTAAATTCACTTTTCACATCACTATTCCTCCTCCATTGGATAAAATCACTGTTGTTCCTCATGATATTAGGTCTGGCAATTCCAATCGGTTTGTTGCTTCTCTTCAATCCTTATCTCTGTCTTTCTTAAGTGTACTTAATGATTTAATCTTTAAAGTATAGGTTAGTCCCAGGCATTCGCTCTTGCCCTTGATTCACTCCTGACCTCAGAGTAATGAAAGCCTAGGTCTAAGTCTAGGTCAGGAACACTCTTCAGAATGTTAACAAACTCCTCCATGGTCCTGTATGAGCATGCCCCATTACAGCCGAGCAGTGTCAGGCTTTACTGCATTCTTTTAAAAATAAAATGATCCAAATCTACTTCCATCTTCCTTCTTCTTCTCAGTCATTCTCCAGTCATGGAATTCAAATTTACTTGTTTCACACCTCTGTCCTAACAAGCCAGACTGCAGTAATTGCACAATCAGTTTTGAGAAAAATGACCTGAAAGTTAATCGGTTTTCCCTGGAAGGTGATTTAAAGAACATATTTTGTTTTAGCATGTTTGGGGTTATATTATACTTGAAATTTTAGGCAGATTGAGGGTTCACTTCAATTTCAATTCAATTTTGCAATCACTGCAGTGTGGTTTAACAGGGCGGACTTGTTGACTGTCTTTTTTTCTCCAAATTCTTTACCAAGTCTAATTCTTCTTCCTGTCAGTGTCAACCTGCACCCACTCCTCTGCTTAAGGCATGTTCTTCTATCATCAGTATTCCAAATTCCAAAGTTATAAATGCATCTCCAGTCTGCTGATAGAAGTTTTCTGAACATTCTCCTCCTTCTTAATTTAGGTGTAGCATTTCACACTATTAAACATGTTGTACTCATTTCCTGTCTTTCCGCTTTAAGTCCTTTAATGGTACAGGTCATATCTGACAAACAGGAAACAGTTTGTTACATTAGATTAGCACAAGCCCTCTGCCTCTCCTGTTAGGTGTGGTGTCCCCCAAGGTTTAGTTCTTGGGCCCCTCCTTTTTACAATCTACATCCTTCCCCTTCCAGATTATTTGCAAACTGCCAAGCAGATGGTATTCGACTGTACCTCAGTAAAAACTCACCCACAGAGTACTCATCCTCTCCAGTACACTAACGGATTGTATCTCTGACTTTCTCAAGTTAAACACTACCAAAAGTAATGTCTTGGTGGTTGGCCCCAAATCCTTTCTCTGTAAATCATATAATCGTTCTGTTAGTATTGATGTTTTAGTTAAGAAAAAAAAAAGCCCTTGTTGTCACCGGTTCCCTGTTCAATCACCCTGTTATACAGTATCTCAGTGAGCTGTTGACCCCTTTCTGCCCTCTCACTCTCCCAGGTCTTCTCACAGTAATCTACTCGCTCTCCTACACACCAGACTTTCCACCTTTGGAGACAGGTCCTTCAATCCCATGGCCCCTAAACTCTGGAATTTTTTTCCTCAGTCTCTCCGTGACTTTTCTTCTTTCTTTAGTTCTAAGGCTGAATTTTTTTCTTCCTTCTTATTGCTTATTCTCCTTCAATTTCCTTTTCCCCCTTCCCCTATGTATAGTGATTTGTGAAAGGTGCTGTATAACTGTAAAACTGTTGTTATTATTAATAGTAATGGGTTTGATTCGAAACCTCGCTTAGTCTTCTTTAGATGAAAATTGTTGTCTTTTTTCAGTTTTTGAAAAAAAAGGTGTTATTTTTATACAAACCCAATAAATGTAATTAATTGACTTATAATAATACGCTAATATCTACATATCGAATGTTACCCAATTCAATATAGATGTTTTTTACACATAAATGTACCCAAAATATCCTCTGTTTATCTTGACAGAAAGTGCCAAACCTGTTGTGAGAAAGTGAGATGAGGAAGGGTGTCTGGGCTTCCAAATGGTGTTGGTTGATATCAGAGAGGTCAAAACACAGACACATGTCAGTGTCCGAATTTCCTGGCTTACTGGCGAACAAAAAGACTGCTCTTCTGGTGTATTCTGAGTGCTAACATGCACTCCTACTCCTTTCCTACTCAAAATACATAGTTAGCTGTTCTGGTACTATATAATCAGCATAAACATCACTGGATTTGGGGGCATTACTGAGTGTAATGTCTTCTAGAGGCAGTAATTCATCATTTCACAAGCGTGGTTTATGCCCTTAACACTGAAGTGTTTTGTATTCTCATTTATGATTGTTAGTCCAAAGATGTGAAAAACAGTAAAGTGAAAAACAGTGAAGTCACCCGAGTTGTGATTTATAACTGTACACATGGTAACTGTTTAATTAATTGTGTTATTATAACTCAGTGATGTACTTAATTTTGTGTGTATGTAATAAATTAAAAAATTAAGTTTATGCAAACCATTTATTGTTTTAGGGCCAGTGAATTCAGCACCTCAGCAAAAAAAGTTTTATGGATGATGATGTAGGAAGGATATTGTGCTCTCATGCTTTCCTGATGGGTAAACACATCCCTGTGATTAAACAGGTTTGAGACGTTTCAAAATTGAAATTTTATCCACTAAGTTTGAGTGCTGGCTTTCATTTCAGTCAAACAGGAGACAAACTAAATTCCACCTGTTTTATTGGGTGATCCCTTCCAATAGACTACTAGGTATGGCGACTGCTTGGCTGGAATGAAAACCTGAAACCCCACTAATTTTTCTGAATTGGACATCCACTACTCAAAACAATAAAAAAATATGGGTGAACTGATTGATTAAAATCTGTTTAAAAAAAGTATTTCTTTTAAAAAGAGAGTTTTTTACGCTCACAGAAATAAGAATCCATTAACTGACTTGAGAACTCAGACATGGCAGTGCGTGGACAGGTACTATGTGTATATAAATGTTGTGTATGTTGAATTTATAGAAAGTAGGATAAATTGCTGGACCAATCATTTTAAAGTAATGCTTGAACTATATATTATTTTATAAATAACATGTAACCAGGATGAGTGATTTACTTCTTTATTTTTCTACTTTCACACTCTCAGTATTAGAAATCTCTTCAACGTGATTTGTGCCTGTTATGTTTATCATTTTGAATATTTTACTTTTTAAATAATATTGCTTTGGAAACAACTATCCATGTCCATGGAATTATTTTTCATGCAGGTAAAGAAAATCATACATGTCATCTATCTGTCAATAGAGTGATTATCTTTTAGATATATTTGTGATCAAGGAAAGAGGTTGAGTCTGAACAGACCACAGTAATATAAAATTATATTTGACACAGGGCAGCAGAGTCTGCAACAAAAACCTCTAATACATTCATAAACATAAAATCACACATCATTTCACCACAGTCATATAACAAAGGAAACCTGGCAAGAATAAATTAAATAAAACTGATCATTCACCATTTTGAAAGAAATTAATCAATCCACATTATATTAATAACACAGTGCCTCTCAGCACCCCGATTCCTTTCTGTCCATCATGCCAATTATTATAACCAGCCATCCCACTTATTATAAAAAAACCACTTTACCCTGGGTTTACACTGGGGCACGATGTCCACAATCTCAAAGATTTGAGAGAATCATGTTTAGCGTGGGGGGTTGTGGGATCGAATTGTGGTTATCTCGAGGGAACTTGGTGGATCGTGGCAAAAATTGTTGAGTCAAAAATTTTGCCGTGATTATTACGATGTATTAAGATTTGACACCAATCGTGATAAAACATGGGAACCATTGCAGAGCGTAGTAGAGCTTAACAGACCTTACCAGAGCGTAACTGACTTTGATGCAACATCATAGGGGATCTTGATGAAAATGTAAACACGAAGTTTCACCTCTTGGATGCATCGATTGTAATTGGTGGATGGACAAAGCGTGCTCATAAATCGTGGAGCTCCAGGCTTTTTTGAATTGTGGACATCGTGCCCCAGTGTAAACCCAGGGTTAAGAAAGACAGAAGGTGTTCATATGCATGTGGGTAAAACACAGAAACTAAAATATAAGTGAGGAAATCATGACTAGAGTGAGATATGTATTTGATCAGTGCTGCTGCAGAAAGGCACAGAAACCCATTGTTGACAAAAATGCCTAAAATGTACTGTTCCTGAAGCTCCAATTAACCGTACGGTACATATTTCTGTAAAATATGTAAATTTCCATAGAGTCATTATTGTAACACAAAATACAAATATAAAGTTTACATTTTGCTCTCGGCTGTCGTAAAAAGTGTTGTCTTAGAGGTGAACCATAGGTGTAACTTCAAGTTTTATATAGAGCTTGCAATGCAATTTACACTGAGTATAAGGATGTACAACTCCTAAATCTCCAGTGTCTCTAAGGCTATTAGGTGTAGCACAGTGTGGACAAAATCACCCTTATGTTGCTCCTCAAAGCTTTCTTTAAGCTTGTGGGTCTTTAAAAAATGGTTCATCATAAAACATAAGACATGTAACAACAGACTATTTCATATAATAATAATAATAATAATAATAATAATAATAATAATAATACTGAAAGAGTGTTGGGTCTGGAGAGACTACAGCTTGTTGTCAGTGGATTTGGTTCGGTGTAACTCACAGTGGTCATTTAAGAGCTGGGTGAATCACAGCTGTTTGTGGCTCTTCTTTGGCTCGGCTTTAATATTTCATACACTTCTGAGGCCACAGTTCATTCATTTAACTGCGTTACTTTCCGCCTTTGGGTAGAGTTTAATTTTTCCTTCTTCATGCAATTTCTGAATGATCTCATGTTCAAAGTCAGCACTGTGCACACCAGTCTTGCGAAAGGCTCCAGCATATTTATTATTCTCCCAGTAGTGATGCCAATTTCCCCGTGAGTCTGCCCCATAACCAAACACTGACACCTGGAAGGAAAAGATACAACAAAATGAATATGTACAGTTCTTAACAACTGTATTAGACCAGCTGATATAAATGAACGAAATATGAAAAGATCTGGAAAGTTAACTTTTTTTTGGTAATTGAACAAAGTTCAATTACTTAGTTGAACAAAGAAAACTGAACAAATTACTGAACAAATTACTTAAGTGTAAAATTCTTTCTAGTATTATTCTTACATATTTACATATTTCCAGTTTCGGTAGGCACTGTGTTTGTAACTGTTCCCAAAGACTGTCTTGAGAGGAAACATTTGTGCATTTGTGAGTCAATTAAATTCTTTATTTGTTCAAGTGGATTTAAATCATTGTGCATGTGCCAGATTGCAGGTTCTTGTTCAGATAAACCTTACACAATCCAGATGAATGTTTGGAATTATGTCTTCATGATATTTGAATCCATGACGATGTACGCAGGAGTCTAATACATTTGTAACACACCTATACAACCCCAGGTGGCGCAGTGGTGATCACATTCGCTTTACAGCAAAAAGGCCTGGGTTCGATTCCCCGGCTCGGAGCGTTTCTGTACGGAGTTTGCATGTTCTCGCTGTGCTTGCATGGGTTTCCTCCGGGTAATCCGGTTTCTTCCCACAGTCCAAAGACATGCACAGTAAGCTAATTGGCTGTTCCAAAGTTGCCCCTAGGTGTGAGAGTGAGTGTGAATGGTTGTATGTGTGTTGGATGTTCAGGGTGCCCAGAGTGAGCTGAGATGGGTGCCAGCTTCCCTGCGACCCTAATTTGGATTAAGCGACTTGAAAATGAATGAGTGAAATATAGACGGATTAAAAAAGTTTGGAAATTTAATCAAGACCTATAAAATATCACCTGTAGTGACAAATACTTCATTCAGACACATAATTATATGATGTAATGCTGAATAATTATACATTTCTAATTAGATTGTACTGGTGTTTATTTGCATGTGTTCCTATATTAGGTGTTTTATTGTTCAGATATTTGTAAAGTCCTACATGCATAATGATTCAAGAATAATTTTTCTGTGGCTCTAAAATTAAGGTGATCTAAGATCACATTAAGGTGCGGTTCAGATGCAGCCTTGTTGTGAATGTAACAAGGAAAGTGTTATACCTCATCACAGAGGTGTAAAGCGAACACGATGGCCAGCATGCCAGTGGATGGGTATCTGCCATGGTGCTGTGTCCAGCGGTCATGAGTGTATTTAAAGAAGCTCGGATTCACCACAATCACCTACAAACCAAACACATCACAAACACGGCTGTTATTCTTATATTTCACACTTTGAGGTAAAATTACCACATTTCATACAGTACATCACTGATATTAAAAGGTTCACACTCACCTTATCTTTATCTGCTTTCACAAGCTCTTTCACTCTCATGTAGGTCCTGAAGAAAAAATAGAAATATCTAAAGAGCTTAAATGTAAAACGCTCCATTGTCATTTTCCTTGTTTTGAGAAAATCAACTTTTTTAAATGAGCTGGTTGATTGAAATTTTATTACTGAAAATTCTCCTGATATAGTCAGGGTATGAAACAGACAATCAATGTGCATGTTAATTAAAATCGAACTTTATTCAAACTTTTAAAAAACCCACAGCCAATAACTGATTTGTCTTCAGAACGCTACATATACCAATTTTGCTGCAAATCGCTCCAGAACCAGGAATTCATACTGGTGAGAAAACTGACCTATAGTCACATATTTTTAATAAAACTGTCTACTGCAATATGCAGCATCATCTGTAGTAAGTGTAGAAGGCATGCACACAATCATTGGGAGTTTCCCTCCACAACTATGACGCATTCTCATATTTTTATTCATGTTGCCTATTCTATGGGCATTTTCTACATGACAATTCAACAGGCTCCTGTAGCTCATCAAAAACATACATAAAACTATAAAGGAAAGAATGAGAGGTGCAGCCTTCAGTGTAGGGGAGCACCCATCTTGAATCTGCTGGATCAAGCTCCATAATGGGTTGACTGGGTATGGAGCACTCTGATTGCAAATTTAGTTTGCACATGGTGCATTTGGCAACAAAAGGCAAATTTGAACACGCTAGTAGAAGGCTTATAGAGCATTTTGACCAAAACCTGTTATTATAGATAGATTCCTGGACCGCTGAAGTTGAGAATGGTGGCTCTAACTCAATTTCGTCAAAATGGTGTATGGAGCGTTTTGCATTTAAGCTCTTCACATACTACTTCTGATATTTTAACAGTATGGCAAACTGCATAACATTATAATCCTTACCATTTACATTTAAATATCAGTGCATAATATCAGTGGCAGTTTGGATGACTTCGGGCAATCTGCAAACCAATCTGTGGCTCACCAAACTGCAATGTGGCAATTACATTGTATGTGGCTTGTTGATTTTGCTATGCAGGAACCTACGTTTTGATTTGCCCAGTGGAAAGTGCACTGGTCACCCACTCAAGATCTCTTAATTTAAATGGTAGCAGGACAAGATGGACACCAGGATCCAGATCCACAGCACTCTCAGGGTACATGATGTGATGAGTGGTCTTCTTCCCTACATGCACTTCAAAACGCAGAGTCTTAGCTCTATTCATCCTGTAAGAAAAAGATCCACAGAGGAAACTTTAGCTGCCTTGTACTATAATTTGAACATCAAAAAAAAAGTGTCTACATTAAAGTTCCAGTAAATCTTCCACTTTGAGCATTTGCATAACAGTCTGTTGCACGGCTGGAATAGACTCATTTGAATATGTGCATAGTGTTTAAGATGAAACAGGAAGATGCATACCTAAAGACAAAGGAATGGGAGTCTATCAGTTTTCCGTACTTGAACTGCAGCAGATTTCCTGAATTTCCAACCACAGCACACTTCAGACAATGACTTGGATGATGTGGTTTTATCACAGGTTGAGAAATCACTTTAAACATTTCCTCAGTTATTTTATCGAAAGACATATTTGCTGACCGCTGCAAACTCTGTACACACATTAAAATCAGATTATTAAAAATGCACATTTAAATGTAGAACAAGTGAAATCTCTCTCTAGAAATGTAAAGACATTAAAACAAAACACCCCCCCAAAAAATCTATTTCTTCAAGGAACTGAATAAAAGTTGTCTTTTATTTGGTTATGTTTACCTGTTTATTTGGTTATGTTCATTTATTAATCAGACGGGTGCACTCACAAATATTCAGCAAGGTTGTGTGAGTAATTGGTGTACATATATAACTGCCCCCTCACAGAATACCACAGAACCTGTACCTGTGCCAAGTTTACCTGAGTTCAACTCCATTGTTATGAAAAGTGCCACAGAAAGTCTTTAATCATGCTGCGTTAAATCTTAGTGAAATGCAACTCATGACTGAGAGCAGCTTTTTCTTTTATCTGTTTGTGCTCTTGGTTCTTGGCATGAATGGATTTTTACTGTTATAATAATCATATTAAAAGGGCAGCTTTGGGAATCACCCCAGTGAATTGTTGTACCTGTGGAATAAATTATAGTAATAACAAAGACGATAAGAAGTTTTCCAGATGTGTTTGGAACAAAAAAACAACTTGTGATTGGTTAGTGTTTGTTTTCTGTTATTCTAGGAGGAGGAGTAATGTCGCCTGAAACACCGTGTATGTACATTCACTATCCAACTGTAAATGCAAAATAATAAATAAATAAACAAACAAATAAAATACATTCATGCAGTTACAGGGCAAGAGGTTCGGTTAATGTTCACATCAAACAATAAAATGTCTACGGATAAATGACATGTGATCTCAGAGACCATGGACCAGGTCATTTGTGCTAGATTATAAAATAGTTCAAGAATCAAAAAAAACATTCTGTGTGTGGAGGGCCTGCAGGCTGAAAAGTCCTTGTTGATGAGAGTGACCAGACGGGTCTGAGCTGACAAGAATTCAACAGTGGTAAGAAGAAAACTAACTCAGCATGGACAAAACATCGAACCTTGTGGTGGATGAGCTGTGGGGGGTGGGGGTGGATGGGGCAGCTGGTTCCCATTCTGTCAGCCACAAACAAGAAGCTGAGATGATCATGCCCACAGACTTATTGAAAATAGAGAGCTGAAGACTTTAAAAAGAGCAGATGTTTTTTCCCCCAACTGTCCAGTTTGGATTGGCTGATGTAAAGATATAAAGTAATGAGGACGACTGATTATCTTAATTCTGATAGTAATAATGTATTGAAACTTTCAAACATAAAACACTGAAAAGAAATTTTGTTCAAGTCTAGATAATTTAATTATCACTCAAAGTCAGGATGAAAGTAAGACTCAGAAAGGAGGTTACACAAAGTATTAAATGTAGGGGTGCCAGTAATTTGTACAACCACCCTTTGCAAACATAACAACACTAAGTCTTCTCTTATATCATTTTATAAGGTTGGAGAAGTACAGAAGAACTACAGAGTAGGGCACCAGGGACCATTCCACTTTACAAAATCTCTCCGGATCATCCAGGGTCCTGGGCCCTTACTTGAGCACTCTCTTCTTCAGCTCACCCCATGGTTTTCCAAAGGAGTTCAAGTTTGGGGACTGAGATGGCTATGGTAGGTGCGTGATTGTGTGGTCAGATAACTATTTTTGTGCTTAGTTGGACATATGCTTCAGATCATTTCCCTGTTGGAAGATCGCACAGGGACCATGTTTTAGTTTCTTTCCAGAGGCAGGCAGAGTTTAAGTCAAAATGTTCTGATATTTTGAGTCCATGACACCATGTACCCCTATCAAGGTTCAAGGGCCTTTGGAAGGGAAACAGCCCCACAACATCACAGAACCTCCACCATAATTTATATTTGGGATAAGGGTCTTTTCATTACAGCCATTCTCTCTCAGCCTCTCTCTCGCTCTCTCTCTCTCTCTCTCTCTCTCTCTCTCTCTCTCTCTCTCTCTCTATCTCTCTCTTTCATAACAAAGCCACCTTGAGTGTTTATTGCAAACAATCATTTTTTTGTTTCCATTTTTGTTCCATTCAAGGTTTTTCAAGTTAAGGCATTTAGTAAACTCCAGGCACTTATATGTGTGGTTAACTGACAGAAAAGGCTTTTTTTCCCTGGCAAATCTTACAAATAATCTGTTACCATAAAGGTGGGATTTTTTGCCTCTTTTACCATACTCCTTATTTTATTTGATTAAATGTTTTTGCTGAGGGATTTGTTTTTACCCCTGAATAAATACATTTATAATAAAGATTGGAATTTTCTAATTTTTCCATTGTGAGATGAAGCTACTTCACCAAAAGGTGGATTTTTTCTACCCTTTTTCCTAATCTTCAACAAGGCCAATAATCATAGAGGGCACTACACTACTACACTACTACTACTAACAGTACTACTAATACTAGCTTTAATTCAAAGGCTTCACAAATATATTGTATTAACCATTTATGAATTACAGCCATTTTTACATCATCACTTTATTTTCACAGGCTCAGAAGTAACTGGACAAACTAACAAAAAGAGCACATTGCAATAATACTAACAAAATACTGAGTTTCCTCCGCACAGCTGACTTTTATTGCAGCCACCTACAGTCTTTTTCTTTTATCATTTTGTCTTCAGTAAAAGAAAAGCATTCTCTGTTGACTTGTGTGGGTTGGCAATCAGCCACTTTTCCAAATATGTTTGAGCCTGTGAAAATGAAGGTGCTATGAAAAATGTATGTCATTACAAAATCTTTCTCATTTGTCACATTTTTCTGTTGCACTTTTTTAGTTCTAATACATACCCATAATGCATATCCAACATATCATCTTATCCACTGATAAATGTCTGCCAACAAACATCAAATACCATGATACTGATAAATAGTACTCTATTCTATTCTGACCTACAAATTACTGTAATACTATATTTAAAATAATAATAATAATAATAATAATAATAATAATAAACTTACCATCCACCAGTTTAATGAGGCTGGATCGATTTTGTTAGCACTAAGGTAAGGTTGCTGTTTATGATCAAAGCGTTGGTCGAACCACTCCGAAACACCTCGATCTGTGATACAAGTTGGGCAGCTACATGAGTGTTTTTCACTCATCTCAGGTAAAGTCTGAGTCCAAACAGTGCTGTGTGCAGCTTTGTACATCTTGGATATGACATTGCTTTTCTGAATGATGTAAGAGATGATAATAGAAAACAGGACCACGCAAAACAAGGCACAGATGCACAACTTTCTCTTCAGCAGCATGGTTAGGCCAGATCTTTTTCAATGCTCAGCAGAATGAAAAGTGATGTAATCAGTGCTAGGTGGCTTCAGGCTTTAACATGATGAACTTTGAACTTGCTATTGATTTGCTACTGTCCCATTGAACTGGCCACATGAGATCCAGGGAGAGTTGTAAAATTAATCTGTAAATTGCTTAATGATCCAGAATAATTGCAGGAATGTTACTCCAGTTGATCTCAAGTTGCGATTGTTTTTCCAGCTGTTTCTTTTTTGGAGGGGGGGGGGGGGCGCAAAGGTCACAGGAAGACCCTCATGAAGTCACAAAAGACAGATCTGAAGTCCAGTGACATTCCTCTCTTTAGAGTAAATGTCTTCATATTCCAGTCCACATGGCTAACTTCTGCCGTTTCACCCCTGTAAAGATGAGTAAAAAGGGTTAGTTAAAGTGCACCTTTTGGAGAATATTCAGATACTGAAAATTTCAACAATGGTGGCAGGCACTGTACATACTCAGTTGGCACCATATGAATTTTAACAGTGGCAAAATGTTTAGAATTTTGTTTCTGTACACCTGTGAAATACCCAAGAAGCAGTCAAAAAGTAGACTTTCAGCTGAAAAGGCTTTAACAAAATATTACATAAACCTTTTAGGAATTACAACCATTTTTACACAGCTTCCCCATTTTCAGAAGCTTAAAAATTAATTCCATGTAGTATGTAGCCTATTAAATAATTTATTTATTCATTCATTTTCTGAACCGCTTAATCCTAATTAGGGTCGCGGGGAGGCTCGCGCCCATCTCGGCCGACTCTTTGCAAAGGCAGAGTACACCCTGGACAGCTCGCCAGGCCATCGCAGGGCAGAAACACGCTGACTGCAATGCAGCCTATTCTCGATGAAAGTCAGCAATAGTTCTTTTACATACCTCTCACTACAGACAGTGAGAGACATGGCCAGCATTTGATAACCCAATTAGCTGTCCTGGGGGGACAGCAGTGACAACCTGTTGATAGTGGGGCGTGAACCCCTGACCTTGGGATCAGTAATCCAGCCACCACTGCCCCTATCCTATTAAATTATAACTATCTAAAACACTAGGTAGTGCTATTATCTCAGCTGAAAATGCTGAGCTCACCTGACCAGTCTCTGTTGTGATTTGCATTGTAGTTTGCTTTTTCTGTTTCTGCACAGTACTCCCAAAACTCAGAAAGGGGTTTAAAGAGACACCGTTACACAGGTCTTAAGCTCTGTACCTGCCTGGGAGCTTATCAGCGTCCATCATGATTAAAAAAAATAATAACATTTAAGTTTAGTATATACTTAAACAATTATGCACCTTACACATAATTGTTAAATATAAGCAAAATTTTCAATACTTGGATGCAAATCCTTTGCAGTCACTCACCACATGAAGTCTGGACCCAGTGGATATCACTAAATGCTGAGTTTCTTCAGTTGAGATGCTTTGCCAGGCCCTTCAGTCACAAAAAACTGCCAATATCCAAATAACTATGGGCCAATAGGCAGCACCTTTGATCCAAACCTATGATTGGTAAATGTTAACTCTCTTACATCTAATGCGCAATGAAACCATTACTGATCATAAGTTTAATGTAATGTGTTAATGCATCATTAAATTAAGCTAGTACACCGAGAGATAGTTATATACACCAGCCTCATTACGCTGGCAGAGGAGGAAGCGTCTCAGTTAGTTATAATAATCCAGGATTTACACAAAAAATGTGTTTGGATCTCTGTATTCCAACATAACATAATAAAACAAGTCTACAACCAAAAATACATACATTTAATGCAAGTAAAAATATTTTATTTAATTAACTGCAAAAATGCTATGTTTTAGCAGAGCACCTGAGTGGAGCCCATAGAATCTGGCAGTATTCAGTACTGCTCACCAGATGAATGCTACCAACAGGTGTGAAGGCTTCTGATGGGTCTGTTTTGTATTTTTATTATAACGATGGCCTCTTTCACTTGAATCAACACCTCTTTGGACCCTAAAAAGCTTGAGCCGAGGCAACTGGACATCTTTGTGTGGTTTTTTTGAAGACGTTTCGCTTTTAATCCAAAAAGCTTCGTCAGTTAGAAAATCTAGTGGAAAGTTGCAGTCTTATGTAGGCTGAGGAAAAAACTCTCAAGTCATATGCAAATCACTGTCCCCCCATCCATTCCATCGCTCGTTAGGGTCCTTTGTCCACTAGGATTGTTTGCCTGGTCTGCATATGGGGTCGTTTGGTCACTTGAATTAAGGTGTTAAGTGGAGCGAAACCTCTTGGGAAGGAGATCCAGAGCTTGTAAGTGCTTGAAAGGTGAAACCTCAAACCGCCTCCTCGGTGTAATATTGGTTTTTCCTTCTTCGCATAGATGGCTTCTTTTACTCCTCTTTCAAACCATCTCTCTTCCCTGTCCAGAATCTGTACATCGCTGTCCTCAAATGAGTGTCCCTTGTCCTTGAGATGTACGTGGACCGCCCCCCAAAAGTCTTGACCTGAAGAGGTGGCTCTCCTGTGTTGCGCCATCCGTTTGTGCAGTTGTTATTTAGTTTCTTCTATGTACAGGTCCGAGCACTCCCCGCTGCACTGAACTATGTACACAACACCGCTCAGCTTCTCTTCTGAAGTTTTATCCTTGGGGTGAACCAGTTTTGGTCTGAGGGTGGTGTTGGGTTTGAAATTTACTGTAAATCTCAGAATCACAGTCACAGCATCTAACACCAAATCACCTTCTGTGTCATTTTTACATTGTCTGGGGCGTTTTCTGAGGTTTTGAGCATGGTTTTCAAAAAAAATAAATAAATAAATAATAATAATAATAATAAAAAAGATGCAGTGCCAATTTCCGGGTGCGGGCGCTGATGAGAAACCGGGAATTTTTTTATCCAGCCTTAGTCACACTGGAACTAGATTAGCACATGATATTTATGTTACTGATGACTAACGGCTAACAATTACCACCATGAGGTGTTTAATTAATTATGGAGCAGGTCTGTTTACAAGATTCATGTAATAGATCACAAATAATTAACCCTAAGGTGTTTACAAAAAGAAGAACTCTTTTCACTGAGCAAAGCTGTAAAAAGCAAAACTGTGCCAGTCATAAATTCATTATTTATGAATGCAGGCAGTATGTCAGAAATCTTTATGGGCATTACCCATCTTACTTTATAATTTTTATGGGTTTTACCCATTTTCTGTTGTCATATTGTGTTCACTATAACAGTAACCAATGTATGTGGATACTGTCTACAATGATGTACTGTAATATATTTTTAACCCACCCGCGTGATGTGGTACATTAGTGATTAACATCATCAACAACTTGGGTCTCGTTATTGTATTTGAAGTTTTAGATTTGAGGCCCACATTGCCAAATGTGCTTTCACCACTATGGCTCATTGAGAGCAGAGACACTTCGCCACTAGCCTCTTCCTATCTCCGATGACGATGTGGCGGGAGGCCAGCGTGCACCCTGCATTTATTAGAATAATTACAATAGACAAAGCCTTATGAGTATTTGCACAGTGTCAGCTGACTGCTTGCATGAGCACAGAATGTAGATAAAACAGAACCCGGGAAGGAAGTTCACCTATCAGCAGAGAAAACAGCCTTGTCCACTGCCAGACAATTTACAGAGCAAAGATTTAGTTAAAGCCCTGGCTTCCATCAGCCCTATCTACATCCAGAACAGCATTCTCTGATTCTGCAGCAAATTTCAGATTATCTTAAAAAAGATTAACGGCTGCTCTTCCTGTAACTCACAGTGCTCATGCTGTTTTGTGCTGTCTCTTTAGGCATTTCCTGCAACGCTGTTTTGAAACAGAGACCTGAAACCGCTCAGAAGTGCAATGCCGGTGTAGCAAGAAGAAAGAAAATTTCAGTAACAACTGTTGCCTCATGCTGACCTTGCAGCTTCCTCCCCACCCTCAATGTATTAAGTGATTTCATAAACAATGCAGTGGTTTAGGTTTTGAATGCTAAAGGCCCCAAGCCAAACATTTTACTATAAACTGGTGTATGTTGAAATTTACTTTAAAATTCAAATACAAAGTTGCACTCAGTATGTTCTACTGACAGGCATATTAATAAAATCAAAATTTTGCTGCCTATGACGGAAGCTGACTTTGGAATTAAATACCACTGATCTAAAAATAAACACTGGATGTTGCAATGGGCTGCTGAAGTAACCAGATATGCTTCAGCGGCCATCTTTCAAGCCCCAAAACATTGCCTGCTGTGGTCCTCCACTGGTCTAAACAACCATATCCCATTCACTTACACGTGTTAATTTTCCTCTGTATTTTTATTGTTGTACAACTGTTTCTTACATTTTATTATGCCGTCTTGTGCAGCAATTAACTGTACATACAGAAACGCAACTGGAAATGAAAAAACATTTCATGAGTAAGAAGAATTTATAATGTATTTAATGCCGTTTCTGCCAAAATGTCCTGTAATGTCCCACGTGTTATATAGCCTGTTACTGGTAATAATTAGCCAATAATACTCATTATTATAATTATATAATTTATGTTATTAAAATATACTGTCCCTAGGCCAAGTAATTCAGTTATTAGGCAAATGAGAATTTTTTATATATAATTATTTACATAAAGGCATATGTAGATGTGCACACGCATGACGCTAAGTCATAATTATACATACGTTTCATATGTCATGTATATGTACATATATATTACATTTTGTACATAGGACATGTAAATCAAGCCATTGTCTTGCCATTAATAGGTTTCCACACAGTATGCCAGAACTATTAAAAAAGTGGTTAGTGAACATGAGAAGAGAAAACTATTATCCATCTAAACATTCAGGGCCGTGTTCCGCCCATTTTGAGGAGCACTGGGTTGACAGAACAGGGCTGAAGACAAGGCTCCGTCAGGGTGCTCTACCTACATTTTTTGATTTTCCACAACATCTTATGAAGCCTGTACGTAACTTTCAGTCAATTATAATTATCATTCTTTATCATTAAGTTAGTTTTATTGGTATTTGCGTTATCAGGAATCATGATGATGTCGTCATTATAATTTAACGCTGCCATAAAATAGTAATTGCTAATAATTATTTATAATGGAATTATTTCATACTTTTTTGTCTAGATGTAATAAAACAATAAAAGTTCCCAATCTTATGTATGATACACAGTATCTGTTTACAACTGCAGCTTTTAAGCAGGATACAAACTAACTTTTAACATTTATAAGTAAATAAAATATTTTAGTTTTATATATATA
>JBCNYH010000023.1:12794362-12797399 GCA_039654325.1 Tandanus tandanus | reverse complement strand
AGGGGCTTTCTGGGGGGGGTTGCTCGGGGGGGGGGGAAAAAAAAAAAAAAAAAAAAAAAAAAAAAAAAAAAAAAAAAAAAAGCACCTACAAATTGTACAACAATTTCAGAATAATGTTCCTCAATGTAAAATTTTAAAGACTTTGAATATCTCAACACCTACATCAATAATATCATCAAAAGATTCAGAGAATCTGGAGAAATCTCCAAATCAATATGGGATAGCCGTGATCATCGGCACCTGAGGCAAATCATTATTTGTGACAACACTTTGTTATTCCAAATCTCATTTAAAATGGACTAAGGCATAGTGGAGAACTGTTCTGTGATTAGAAGAACCTAAATTTGAAACACGGATGGTGTGTCCTCCGGACTGTAAAGGAAAAGGACTGTTCGGCTTGTTATCAGCGCTCAACTCAAAAGCCTGCATCTTTTGGGGTATGGGATTGACAGCTTGCACATCTGGAAAGGCACCATCAATGGTGAAAGGTATATGCAGGTTTTAAAAGCAACACATGATCCCGTCCAGATGACATATTTTTCATGGAAGGCCTTACATTTTTCATAATGTATAAACTGCCTACTGCATCTATTACAACAGCATGGCTCCATAGTTGAAGAGTCCTGAATGGGTGCTGAACTGGCCTGTCTGCAGCCCAGACCTTTGACCAACTGAAAACCTTTCGTGCATCATGAAATGAAAAAATATGAAAAAAAGACCCATGGCTATTGAACAACTAGAATCCAATATAAGACAAGAATAGGGCAATGTTGTCCTCCCAAAACTCCTCAGTTCCCTGAAATACACAGACTTGTTGAAAGAAGAGGGAATGCTACACATTGGTAAACATGACGCTGTCCCAACTTTTTTAAGATGTTATGCTACCACCAAACATTTACATTTATGGCATTTGGCAGACTCCCCAATCCAGAAGTGCTTTAAGGTCACCATCAGTGAATACATTCTAATACTGGTTCACTA
Source organism: Tandanus tandanus (assembly GCA_039654325.1). Classification (NCBI taxonomy): domain Eukaryota; kingdom Metazoa; phylum Chordata; class Actinopteri; order Siluriformes; family Plotosidae; genus Tandanus; species Tandanus tandanus. The sequence goes on along the minus strand of JBCNYH010000023.1, from coordinate 12,796,418 downwards.
CAACACAGGCTAAGTATAACATCAGTCACAACTCAGTAGGTAAGGCTTATTGCCTATTTTATTTATTTATAAATTCATAATAGACTTATTTTTTTTCTTAAAATAGTAAAATAATAATATTAATAATAATAAATAAAATGTAATATGTTTCCATATACTATTGTGAATAATATATGGGCTTATGAGACTTACAAATCATTGCATACTCCCGTTTCAAGAAAAGTTGGGATATTTTCCAAAATGCAGTAAAAAACAAAATCGTTGATTTGTCATTCACAATATATTGTGATCTGCTGTAGTAGTAAAGCAGGTGTCAGTGTCTAAGTCATGTTTTGAGACAAGTGTCTGATAAGCACAAATTAATATGAGCAAAAAGTAAACAATTATGGATACACGCTCACACGCATACCTCCAATATGGGTAATTGTTTACAGATTAATTATTCTACACTCTGTGCTTTAATTCGATTTGATCTTTCTGGTTTAGAATAAATTACCTCTGCCAAATGAGTAAACTTAAAGAAGTGGTCCAAAACAACCTGTTCCCATCAGCTGAAATGGTTTGTAACTTGAAGAATGAGTTTGGAATTATTCCTAATAAAGGAGTGGAGAGATTAATGCCAGTCAGCAGTGAGGCAAAAGTTATTTCGCATCCTCATGTGTCACAGAGGAGGATATACAGACCCATCGACAACTTCAATAAAGATTATCTGGCATGGAAACAGAGTCAAGCAAATCAAGGACTCTGCACAAAAAACTTTATACAGGTATGAAAAATCATTCATTAACATATAATAGAGAAGAGGTGATGTCTAATAAGAAATAAAAGTATGCACTTTATAATTAATAAAATAAGTATTAATAAAATAAAATAAAAAATTTCATTACATTTCAGGAGAACATGAAAGATATCCGGAGAGCAACAAGTGTTTTACAGAAACAAAAGTCAACAGTGTTTGTAGCTAAAGTGGAAGATAATCAGCCTGTCCACAACTACAGTATTCAGACATTGAACTCCACCAGACTGGCAAAAGAGCTATTACATAACGAGATGGCAAAGGTCAAAATGGGAAAATGCAAAACGCTTGATTTTTTTAATTTATAATCTACAGAACTATTGATTGAGTTTTGAGAATTGTGTTACGAAATAGGCACATAACTTACTGTATATCTATTCTAGAAGCCAGGTCAGAGGTTCACCTACAGCCAGCACTACCAGTCCTTGACATTGGAACCTGTGGATATAGAAGCTGAGCACAAGGCCTTAGAAGCCAGATCTCGAGCTGCATGGCGTACCTGCAATGGCTTCAGCTGCCACAATTTCAAGGACAGCAGGGAGTCCAACCAACACCCCAAACACCCAGACGAGGCACGGTTGAAGGAGCTCAGAAAGGTGCTCTAACAGTCATGCGTGTTCACTGTTATCCCCTACGAGTTTCAGGTTCCATTCCCATCGCATTCCTCCCATGAAGTAATTCAATTTTATGGCCATTCCAGAGTGCTTGTGCAAGAATATCGATGTTTTAATGCTGCTTTTGTTCCACACGACCTCTGATCTTAAGTGGGTATTTGGTTGCCTACAATTCTTTAAGACACTGGCTTTACCTGACCCACTGAATGTGTGATTTATTATCCCCAAATGAACATCTGCCAACTGCACAAATATGTCTTGGAGAATATATGACAGAGGAAGGTCTTATTATATCTTCTATTTCAGGTGTATTTCCTTTATTATTCCTCTTAAAAAAAAAAGAAAATTTTAAATTATGTTAAAATAATAGATTGCGCCTTGCTTACAAAAATCTGGATAAATAACTGCCATGACTGAAGAACGACATTTACCTTTCACTGTTTAGTTCAGGGCTATAAATAAGACATCTCTCTTTAAATTGGTTATGTTTCGTTTCGCACTGCCACTTCAAGTTGGAACTTTTGAGTAATGTGTTATAGATATTATAACAGATATACTTCTCTGTCCACTCACCTCAGACCTGTTGGACCTTTTTTCTGGATTAAGCCATGTCATCAATTCACTAATAAGACCTGAGAGGGTAAAT
>JBCNYH010000023.1:12786862-12791862 GCA_039654325.1 Tandanus tandanus | reverse complement strand
GATGTTACTGGAAGTCACACTCCTGACAACATGAGCGAACTGCCCTGCCTCTTACAGATGAAGAAAAACAATTGCATATCTTTCAAAAACCTCAGAATACCACTCCGACATACACAGACTTGTCTAACACTGAGCATAAGCGAAATGTAATAGAAATGAGGACCTATAGTAGTATAACACTTCACATGAAGTAAAAAGGCTAGTTCAGGTTCAGAGCTCTATTGTGTCTTCAATCGTACAAATCTTCCCTGTCAATTAAAAAAAAAATAAAAATCAATGAACTAGTTCAGAAATTTCAAAGTGCTGTTCATTTAATAATAGAGTTATGTATTGTAAAATATGGAGATGAGTATAATATATATTAATAAGATCAAGGTGGTCAATACAATCAACACAGGAACCTTTAGTAATAAAAGAGTGAAGTATGATGAGGAACAGGACTAAACAAGGGCTGTGAATCCACAAAATTCCCCACATCCAATCAGAGTGCAGTACAGGTACGTCTAAAGATATAAGCGCCATGTCAGTACGTTCTTTCAAGAGGGTGAGAGCAGATATATGCCCGCTTCTCCAGGACTTCCTGGGCAATCTTCTTAATGTTGGCGTCATTATTCTCTGGGGAATCTGGAATGAACACACTTTCATTACTGACAAAAAAAACCCCAATTCATTCAGCAGAAATGACTGAAGGTGTCTCAAGCAGCCAAAGCAATTAGTTTGAGTGTAACAGGAAGACAATGTCGTGCTGAGTGAATTAAAGTAGAAGGCTTGAGTGCAAAAGTCTTTTCCACATGCTTTGTCTCACACTGCTATAAAATGCACCAGGTCTGGTCTGAATTACTGTTTTGTGCTGTACTCACCTCTTTGCAGCTGAGTCATCCAATAGTTGTTTTTGAAGAAAGCGTCCTTGCAGAAGGTGTTTGCAAGCAGCACCTATAATATATATATATACATAAAAAAAACAGTCACTGTAAAAAGTATTATGTTTAATGTCACTTGATTATAAGAGTGTTTTCTAGCAAAGTCCAAGCATGAGTATGAAGGATACAACGGGTTTATTTTTAAAAAGCGGTGTACTTGCAGTGGTTGATATCAATTCTAAACAAAATCAACACAAAGTTAAAATAAAAAAAGAACTATTGAATGAACTCACAGGTCACTATGGAGTCTTTGTCATTTGCTTTAATAGCTATTACTCTTTTACAGAAACAGACCCCATCTCAAAATTAATAATGATAAAAAAAATAATAAAATGGAATCATTTTAATCAGTAACAGCCTTCTTTTTTTTCCCTCTCCACTTCTTTTCAGTTCAGTTTTGGCTTGAGGTGTACATCACACGCTTTACACAAGTGGCCACTTTTAGCACAAGAGAAGGAGGGTGTGGTGGGAACCGATTTTTCCAGAGTTAAATGTCTTTGCCCTTGGCAGGATAACATTAGTGATTTCATTTTGAACTCTGTACAGAGTCTTATTGGCTTACTAACTGGCTGGCCGACTACAAATGACAGTTGAGGTATGCCAGCTGTCATGTACAGATCTCATAGTTAGCTCCATGAAACCTCACAGCTTATATTTCTCAGGATATTTTTAGCTTCTTAAAAGAAAATCCTTTTTTATTTAAACTTGTTCTTAGTAAGTTTCCTGATCTGTTCATTGACTTCCTCCATCCTCCATTAACCCCCAGTAATTCAATCGTAACCAATTCCCACCGGTCAAGTATCGCCTCCCTATCACGCGACCAGCCAGGGAGAGGCAAGCATGTGACACGTCATGCAGCATCCACATCATTATAAACTGCTACGCATTCAGGGGTGGCCTACCCACCTATCCACCTTGATGCTATGCATGAGCTCACAGATGCCCATGATTGGCTGTTGAATGTTTTAAGTAACAGGGAGGTAAATGTATGCGATCCTTCCCTCCTGCGAGAGCTCGGCTAATTAGCTCCCATTGCCTACCGGCTGTAGATGGTTGTGTGCGTCAACCTGGATTTGAAGTTGCGATTTCCAGGGTGATAATCGTGCACATTGTTGATGCGCCACCCAGGATGAGCGTATTACAATATTAAAATAACAAGGAATAGCATGTTTTAAAAAAATGCTGTGCATGGTTTCTCTGCCTCCTAACTTGAAACTTTATGGTATATTTTTTTTGTGAAGTTGTAGATTGTGGTGGTTGGTTGAACGGCTGTTGGATGTTTTTTTAAAGGTTGTCAGGTGTTTGTTTGAGACTCTTGGTTGATGGTGAATTATTTACCTCATGTTCGTGGTTGCGAAGTCCAATGCTGATGGAGCGACTGGCACGGGACAGCACTGCTGTCATTGCATACAGATTAATCAGTGTATCGGCCACTCTCTTCAGCACTAGTTGCTCATCTACTATGGTCTGAAACAGAATGGCACACAAACATTTATTGCGATAACACACACATAGTGAATCTTTTTAAACTTTACACATTCCATTCGCAGTGCAGACATGAGTGCTGGCGTGAGATGATTTATTGCTTTAAATGTTTCCTTCACATGTAAAAGAAAATACAGTGATTAAATCAATCAGATGAAAAGAATCCAGGAATCTCATGTCTCTTTGTGACTGCAGTTCTAATTATAATTGTATGGCCTTCTTTTTTTCTATTAAGAAATGAAGACAGGCTGAGGAGAGGTCACCACAGCTGTATCACACATGAGGCCACACATTACCTCAATGCAACAGGAAATGGGGGAATAGCACGAAGGTCCCAACAGTACTCAACAGGCCCACACTAATTACCCCACACCTCCTTATGGCAACCAGCAACACTCTGGGATGTTAAACCAATAGCATATTTTCTCTGGTGGTATTTGAAAAATATGCAGAGAAAGTGATCACAGAAAACTCTAAAAGTGAGGCAAGGAAGAAGGAATTCATTTGTAGTGGCCAAAGAAAGAGTAACTTGCCCAGGGATAAAATGAAGCTGCAAGGTTAACATAATCATATGAATGAACATATTTATTTGAACTTTTATCAGGCTGGGCGTAGAAGGAATTTACCTTTCCATATCTGTAGAGCAGGCTTTCTACAGTGGAGCCGAACAAGGCCACGTTCTGCTCAAACATCTTAGCACTCTCCTGTGGGAGACAGAGGCACATCAACATTTACTCTAATCTGACACAAACCTTTACCCAAAATACCTGTGTCAGAAATCACTTCATTCATTCACTACCCCCTAATCACTATGTAGGGAAATAAACACAGAGGACTATACAGTGAGCTCAAAGGCTAAACATTAACCTGCTCACTCCTCTTCTGCACCGTTAATTACATAATACTGTCTCAAAAATTTTTAAATGTGACAGGTCAACCTCAACTGAGCTGGTGGACCATCCATAAGAAACACTGCTGCCGCCTTTTATGAAATCAGTTTTGAGGCTTTGGATCAGTTTTATTGCACTGCAACATTATTTTTAATAATACTTTTATTAATCATATTTCACTCCTTTATTTTTGCATTAGAACTCTTGGTTGGTGACAATTGGTTGTCTACTATTTTTCCGCCTATGCATTATGGGATACATTGAGTCCACTATAGAGTGTATAATAATTCTCACTATATATTTAGATATCATGACAAACTCACCATATAGTGCACTATACAGTAAGAAAAGAGTGATTCCAGACACAGAGATAAAAAACTTGTCAAATTTGATCAGTTTCACAAAAAGCCCAGTCACCAAAAATGCCATAAGGTGCCACTTTGAAATTTATTAAAGAGGACCAGATTTACCTGTGTCCACTGTCAGGTCACACTCCGTCGTTTATTTCCATCTTTGTTTTTTTTTTTTTGTCCCCTAAAAAACTGTGTTTACATTTAGAACATAATATCATAAAATACATGATATTTCTTATTGTCAGCTGTGGTTTTTATAAATCTTTTAACTCTCTTGTTTCATGGTGTTCACATACGTGAGCAGTTAAAACACTCAAATCAAACAGAATTCAGTAAAAAATTTAAATAAATTAAAATTTTAGGACAATTTTGAATAATAAAAACAATCTTTAAAAATAAGGTTAATGCAAAACAAACAAACAAAAAATTGCGACAAACAAAAAAAACCCTACATCACACGTTCTTGGTCTGGGACTCCATGCAAGATCTCACCTCATGGACTAGGGATGATCATAAGAAAGGGAAGAGATCAGCCCAGAACTACACAGGAGGTGCTTGTTAATGATCTCAAGACAGTTGAGACTACAATCACCTAGAAAACCATTGGTAACACACTACACCAGCATGCATTAAAATCCTGCAAAGTCACCCTGCTCAAGAAGTTACATGTACAGGCTGGTCTGAAGTTTTTCTACGAGCACCTAAATGATTCAGAGAAGGCTCGGGAGATCAGGCTGAGGTCAGATGACACCAAAATTGTGCTCTTTGGCCTCAACCCGACTCGCTGAGTTTGGAGGAATTATCAGTAATTATTTTCGTATTAAAGCAAGTGACATGTTTTATTTGTTATTTCCATCTAGATATGTGGATTTAAATGCATTAATATTCAATATTTAATTAATTAACAAAGATTTATGATATGAATGCGAGTAATGCAACAAACCTAGATACCTTCAAACTGGGATGAACCACACCGTCTGCACCGGTCAGGCCAAAGTCTACTGTCCTCCCCAGAGAGTCCTTCAGCTTCTTCCCCAAAATCTCAAACACCACACCAACATTCCCTTTTTTCATCTCCCTATAAAAGACAGCCACACAAGCAGTTTACCTTGTTGCATTCTTTAACTATGACGAGGTGGGTAGATATATTTACAGTTTATGCATACTTGATTTTTCCTGTTAGGATTTTGCCTGCATACTGCATTCCTGTGAGGGCAATGTACATCCTTAGGATCTCATTGGTTCCCTAAAAGCAAAAAAAAAAAAAAAAAAAAAAAAAAAAAAAAAAAAAAGAGTAAACTCGAAGGGGCAACACCCCCTCAAGCTCCTTCTGCCCCCCCCGGTTAAAGAAC
>JBCNYH010000023.1:12754858-12772220 GCA_039654325.1 Tandanus tandanus | reverse complement strand
CACACACACACACACACACACACACACACACACACACACACACACACACACACACACACACACACACACACTGACACACGTAGGGGCATTTGGAGCAGCCAACTAGCCTAATGTGGATGTCTTTGTACTGTGAGAGGAAATATAGATATTTAAAAAAATATATGTTTTAAAAATTGTACCAAAAAATGGGGTGCCTAAGACTTTTGTATATTAGGATTTAATTACTGACTCCATCACTATAAAATGCTGGTGATCTGCATTTCTGACCTTTATTGGAAGTAAAAAATATATATTCAAATGGCTTCACTTTAGAAAAAGAAAATTGCTACTTATTCATTCATTCATTTTCTGAACCGCTTAATCCTAATTAGGGTCGTGGGGATGCTGGCGCCCACCTCAGCCGACTCTGGGCGAGGGCAGATTAGGCAGATTAGACAGCATGGACAGTTTGCCAGGCAAGAAACACACTGACGGCAATACAACGGCCTACTATTTACGAACGTCAGCAATGGTTCCTTTACATGCTTCTTACCACAGACAGTGAGAGACATGGCCAGCCTTTGATAACCCAGTTAGCTGCACTGGGGAACAGCAGTGACAACCCGGTGACAGTGGGGCTTGAACCCCTGTCCTTCGGATCAGCAATCCAGCACCCTACCACCGGGCCACCACTGCCCTAATTCTTTTTGAGTTTTTATTTCTTGAGAAATACAAGAGTGACTCAAATGTACAGTGAATATCTTTATTTAAAAAAGAAACCTTTCCCACTTTTATAATCACTGTGATTGGCTGCTTCAGTGATTTGTTGTCGCACGCACTGTAGTAGTTTCACTTAAAAACCCAGAATACACAAAACTAGGACAAAGTTGTTTTTGTTGCGGTTAAAAGACACACAGATGAAACAGAGGGTGGCATTTACCTCATGTCTAGTGTGTCAGCCTGATCTCCTTCTTCTGCTTAGTCTTCTCCTGTCTCTACAGTCAAACCAGAATAATTGAATAACACTCAATTTTATGCCAAAGGCCATGGCTTTTTACACACACATTTATATACACATATATTTATATGTATGTATGAATATGTCTCTCTCTGCCTCTGATCTCAAGTATACAAATAGACAAAGACTGTCCATAAAGCTACACATTTTGCATTCATTATAGGAAGGAGAGAACAAAGTACAATCATGTATGATGAGGATTTACTATAGTAACCTTAACTACAGCATCAGTGAATTTAATTTCACCGGCAGTTTAAATGGTGTTGATATTGGACTGAATAAGTGATATGAATTCAGAGTGCAGATTTTTACCTTTGTGGATTATATACTTTCACAATGTGTGTGTGTGTGTGTGTGATATAGGAAAGACAGCACTTAATTTATGTACATGTCACCCTACTCTGCTCTCTCCATTATTCTGGCACAAGTTGATCTTTCTCTCATCTGTACTTGCGTGGGCTGAAAATTTCATAGTAATCCATCTCACCATCAGGATGAGCTTCTATATCATGGGGAGCCAAGTGCTGCATTAGTGATTGAAGAAGTGTGTAGACCCCAGGGGAGATTATATTAAAGAAAATGTAGAACTATAAAATAAATAAATAAATAAATAAAAACTACTACGAAAACCACAGATTTGGTCAAATGCACTTACTGAATCATGGTCAGACTATTAACTTTTCAGCCCACCTTAGTATGTAAGACATTGTTAAAGAACTGTACAGGCTGTATTTTAAGATACTATTTATTTTGCAAACTCTCCCCTTGTCTTTGTATTCTAGAGGCTTTCCAATGGTTTACATCTTGGGGGTAAATCCTCTGCATTTACTTGGTGAAGACTTCTCTCGCTTGTTGACTTTGACACAAATACTTCCTGATGATTTAGTCAGCTGTTGTGAAGGAGAACATGCGATATATAGCTTGTCTCGTCTTCCTTCCTTCCTTCATTCCTTCCTTCCTTTATTCATCGAACTGCTTACTCCTTCCAGGGTTGCGGTAAAGCACTGGGTGTGCTCATCCTGCTCTGAGCGGAGGCAAGGTACACCCCGAACAGCTATCCAGTCCATCGCAGAGCCAACACTTAAACTACCATTCACACTCACACCTAGGGGCAATTTGGAACAGCCAATCAGCCCAGTGTGCATGTCTTTGGACTGTGGGAGGAAACCAGAGTACCAAGAGGAAACCCACGCAAGCATGGGGAGAACCTGCAAACTCCACACAGAGACGCCCTCGCCGAGCTCCGGACTTCAACCCAGGACCTTCTTGCTGTGAGGCAGATGTGCGAAGCACTACAGTTGCTGCCTCGTCTCATCTTTTGATCTCAAAACCAAACTTCTCCAGTGTATATAGCAGAAACAAAATAACTGGCCTTGAATTTCAGTGCTTTTAAAAAAACAAACAAATAAATAATATGGTGTCAGGTTTGTGTGGAGTTGCTACGCCTGCTCTCCACATGTCCAAGTTGATTTCCTCCCATCTCCAAAAAAACATGCTGGGAGGTGGATTGGCTATGTTAAACTACCACTAGGTGTGAATATGTGTGTACAGAATGTTTCCCCCCTCAGACCCAGTGCTCTCAGGACTGGCTCTGAATACCAATGTATTTACTGAAGATGAATTCAATAAATTCCAAAGAAAAGTGCTGCTGGGGTATAAATGATGCAAGACAACAGAAAACACGGGAATTATGTGAATCATTAACATATATGTCCAACACCCCTTTTAATGCTGTAAATATTTAACATTTAATCTATTGTTTTGTGGTTATCATTAATAAAACTCCTTTTGGGAGCATGGCGGATAATTAAGGCTAAACGTGTATGGTGTTTAAAATGTTAAAATTCTGTTGAATGAAATCATTCATCATTTGTTATTCAGGCAGTATCATATTTTCTGTTGTGCCTGTGGATATGCGTAGTTGGACTTTTGTAGCTATTTAAAATGCCTAATTACTTTATAGGTACTCAGTGAACATTTGGGGAAATGTCAGTTTTACTTGACTGAACAGGGATGGACCCTTACTTAATGATGGTGTAAACTGTTTGGAGAAGGCAACTTGAGGAAAGCAGAAAGCTCATTTTCCAAAAGCTATTTTGCAGAGAATGTTGTGAAATCCTGATGCAACACACAGGCAACTTTCTTTTGTGCCCTTAACTTAAATTGTGTAAAAGTGCTTATGTTGATGAAGATGCTTCAAACAGCACCAAACTGTCTCATAGCAATATGTAATTTACAACTACTGTTACGATATAGGGCGGCACGGTGGCAGAGTGGTTGGCATGTCCGCCTCAAAGCAAGAAGGTCATGGTTTTGAATCACGGGCTTGGCTTGGTGAACAAAAATTGTTACGATTTTGAGTAGATCAGACCCTAAGCTAAAAGAGATATTTAATTTACCCATATTGAATCTATTTTAAAAATCACCCAACAAGTAAACCTTTTGTTCCTCTGTGTGTTTTCCGTCATATTGAAAGTATTTAGCCTTGGTGTATATCCACTTTTGGCTTCAACTGTACTCCATATTGTGCTAAATATAACCCATTTGATTTTCTTAATATGTGTATTGGCAAAGCTTTGATTAAAACAAGAGAGAGTAAATTTGCTGAATTCAGGCTGAATGGTTCTAACCAGATACTGAATAAGAAAGAGACAGTTTGTCAATAATGGTCATTTGTACATAAACATGTAATTAATAAAACATTACCCTTTTAATTAATTGAAACATTCCCCTAATGTTGCTTACATATGGAACTGAAGGTTAAAGGAAGAAATTCTTGTATTCCATTTCTAAAATAAATACTGAAAAAAGTGTAAAAAGTTGCAAATTAGTTCACAGTGAAAAGGGAGTTATTTTATTTTTATTTTTTTACAGGCCTTAATAAATGATTGCACTTGGCTATTTGCATGCAAACATCCCACACTGAAGAGTTGTCAGTGGAAACAATGGAAAGATTACAAAACCCCTTCAAGAAGAAAAATAAACATGGAGTGTAGCAAAAAAAACCCCAAAAAACAGTTGGTTGTTCTAAAAAATGTCTGCTGTGTCTAAAATTTGGTGTAGTTGTGAACAAAATAGGAAGGTTGTAAAAGGAAAACAGTTAACACAGGGAGATGTCAAAGCTTCAGGACAGAAAACCCAAAGCAGATTGCCTTGAAAATATAAAAATGCAGAACAAAACAAATGAAAACAAATGGGTGGAAACAGAAGTTAATTTGAAGCTCATTTTCAGTCGATTAAACATTTTGAGTCAGTAGCAGGTCCCTCTATAAAAGAAATGACTCTAATTGGCTGTTTGGTTTAGAAAACAAGGAAAGTGTCCATTTTATGTGGTTTCTCATTTCTTTTTCCAAAACCAACAAACCAAGGGCTAACAACGCCTGTGTCAAGTTCTTATTGGCCATATTCTTAATTAAAAGTAGCTTTTCAAAACTGTCTGAAGTAAGCAAGCACTAGATACATGCAAATTATAAGCAAACACTGCTTTGTTTCCCCATTGAATGACAAATACAGATGATCACCACCTGCTTCTGTGTAGAATTACTTCCTCTCACGCAAGTGCATAACATACTGTATGTGTTGTTGGCAGATGACTGTAGTGTTTGTGTTTGTTGTATTCACCCGCTACTTGAGGCAATCTGACAAAGGCAACATTAGGGGCGCAGCAGGGGGTTGCTAACGCCGCTCTAAATGTTGGCTTGGTGTGTTCCAGCCTAAAAGAGATGCAGTGTGGGTGATGATTGGATGAAAGTGATATTCACCGATGAATCATCAATCTAAATTGGCCACGGAGATGGTGCTAGAGCTTTTGTTGGGTACTAATTAAATGAAACACAAAGACAGCAGCTTGTAAAATAATAATAATAATAATTTATCCCTCATATAGGGTATGGGGTTGAATGTCAGGTAAAGGACTGGGGGAGATGGTTATTATATTATTATATATAGATGGTTATTAATATTAGTCAATGCAGAGGTATACACAAAAAATTTGGACAGTGTTCTCATTCTGTCAATAGAAAATTGGTTTTATTGGAAATTATTTTTCAGGCTGGTAATGCATCTTGCCACAAAACAAATGAGTGTTAAAGATTCTCGTCAGGAAGTGCTCACGTTGTGCACAGGGGTTTGAGCCCCTTCATTCCGGTGATGGAAAACTGTGACATCATACAAAGCCATTCCATAAAACTGTGTGCTTCCAATTTTTGGTGGAATAATTTGGAAAGGACCACATACCACAGGTTTTATTTTCCACAAACCTTTGTCCATGGAGTATATATTGAAGATATGTTCAGTACAAGAATCTATTTTTGTGTTGCATAAACATTTAATAAATTTCACTCATGCTTAATAGCAAACTACATATTTCCCAGAGTACGTCACAGACAGATTGACAAGTTATCAATTGACAGTATATTTTTATTTTGTGATAATCACATGGTCACAGTTATAGATTTACAGCTGTAGGGTCTCATAATCTACTTAGAAACAGAATACATAACATGAATTTCTCCTGTCGATCAGATTACTAGGCCTATAAAATAAGCTACATTTTACATGTATGTATGATGGAATGTCAGACTAAATGTGAGAAATTCCGTTAACAGCCAGTTCGTAAGACCTACAATCCAAATGGATCCAATGCCAAATCAGATACATCTGGTAGTACTGTATAATTAAGTTAATTACACTTTTAAAATAGATAAAAATATACCCATGAACTTATGCTTGACAAAATTAAACACTAATAATATACACACTTTATACACTCATTATCCCTATTGCCCTAATCCATTTAAATTCAATTTTTGAAATATCTGTGAGCCTCTCCCCCACCCCACCCTCAATTTCCTTACATGTTTATCATATTTACAATGACAATCTCTGTCAGACACACAAGTGCAATGATGATTTTTTTTTTAAACAATGAGTAAAACTAGAATACATGCTCATGTGCAGCAACTTGGTGTGAGATCAAGCCAAAAAAAAAAATCTCAATCAAAAACAGAACACAGTGGAATATGCAGAATTAAAAACAAATAAGTAAATTTCCCAAGTTTTCTAAATTTCCATCTATGGTACATTAACCAACAGTGAAAATGCATGCAGTCAAATATGAGTTGTACAGTAGACAATCCTGCACTGTACATGATTAAAGCATTACACTTGCTATCTGCTGCACTCCGAAAAAAAAAAAAGATTCTACAAAAGTATTTAAAAAAAAATAATAATAAATTGACTTTTTTTTTTTACTTTGTCCCAGAAATCGATTTATTTTAAGATGCTCTAATTTTATTTTGATGTATAATCTGTTAAATGAATACTTCCTTGTGGCACGGCTTGATAAATATAATCCATCTGAGATTTAATTGTTATTCTACTATGCAAGTTACAAACCTGAAACTGTATCTGAGAGCAGCATTCAAACATTAATAATAATAATAATAATAATAATAATAATAATAATAATAAAGACAATGATTAGTGATTTGCTTTAATCACTCCTCATATTGATAACCACCATGAGTGGTCCCACAGTATATAATTAATATTTAAATCATAGTAGGATTATAGAATATCTCAACAGTAACTAGGAAGCTTGATCTGCTTTTAAAGCACTGATACACAGTGTGTACATTATAGCTGGAATATAGCTGGCTCTGTTATATTGTCTAGTTGAAACTCTTCTGGTACAAAATATAACAAAATGACTTCCATGGGAACACAATCGCATGAAGAGAAGTTTACATACTTTTAATGTCACTTAAATTTCAACAACAGTCAAAGGTAACACTGATATTTCTGGGAATATACAATATTTAGAGAATATTCTTACAGTATAATGTTACATGCAAGAGTACTTCAGTTGACATTCCTCACTGCAAGTTGCTAGAACAGAGAAAGGATGGAGAGCAGCAATGCAGAATTAAAGACAAGGACAAGCTTAATGAAAAAAGAAAAGTCTGTCACTAGATTGTAAATGTTCATTTACAAAACTGAAACATACATATTGCACATATGATTAATACAAAAGGAAACAGACAAACCAAATAAAAACAAAGAATGGGACAAACAGAACAAAACAACACTTGCTAAACAAATCTCTTCACTGATGATACTCGGCTCAGATAGAAAACTTCTATCATAGTTACTGTACATGAGTGAGTACTAAAAAAAACGAGACAAGTGCTATTTAGATCTTTCTTATCTGAGCTAAGATCACATTGATCAGATCATAATTTCAACTCCTTTCTATATGCAGCATCTTCAGCATAAAGAAAGTTACAAAAATTGAAGACCTGTGCAGAAAAAATACGAATTAAACCTCATTTCCTCTTCTATCTTCTTTGATAAGGTACATACAGTATCTCAACTCCCGATATACGCTACTTCATACAATACTTAGCCGGATCTGTGAGCAAGTGAAAGGCATTCATCATCAAAAAAGAAAAAAGAAAAGAAAAAACCCCCAAACAAACCAAAAGCAAAACTGTAGAAAGCTTGTTTCAAGTTACGTTGCATGCAGAACCACAGACAGCAGCACCCAGGGTTTGAAGGGCACACACTCACTCAGCCCGCTGAGAACACAAAGAGCACAGCAAGAACCCGAGAGAAATCGCTTGAAATATGGGGACAGAAATTAGTCACTCTGGAATGTAGCCTCCCTCCTAAAAATCACAAACAAAAGTTGAAATCCTCTTGAGCAAAGCATATATTTTTTTTGTACCTCAAAATACTGCCTCACTTGAATCTGCTTGATCATCTTTAAATGTATAGTTACTTCATATAATTTTATTCATCCCTAAAAAAATAGTTAAAAAAATAAAACCACGGTGCACTACGTAGCCAAGACTGAGAAGTCAAGGCCTAAGGAGGATTTGTGCATTAGCTAGCTCCTTCCTCCTGCTCTTCTGCCTCCTGATTGTTCAGTGATGAGCAGATGAGTGCAGTAAACACAGTTCTGCCGGAATAAAAGATCCTCTAAGTTTTGTTCAAGAATCTTCCAGAGTTTTGCTTCAAAGGCAACCAGAATTTTGGGTCAAGCCCTCACTCACATAATCAAAAGTATTGGACTGATTTTTTTTTATTTTTTTTAATTTAAATAACAGTGTAACTAGATCTTCTACTTCAAGAGTATAATACTGAGATTTTCATCTCGCGCTTCGGACGCATTTTGTTCTGTAACAGTAATATTGATTGTTGATATTTTACAAAATAGTATATGCACGACACACAAAGCAATTCTTACTATTTCAGTAACTGCTTTTGAATAATTGGCACGTTAAAGAGTTCTAACTATTTCACAGAGAACTGTGGTCTACAGCTACATTAAATACTGGAACACGTACGTCTTTGTGAGTGACTTTATTCATGGCTAGATTGTTGACCATTGTGTTTAAATTCTCCATTTCTAGACATTATCATTCTACTGAGACTGTTTGTTTCTGCTAATTAGCAAGCAGGGTATTTTATAGCACTCCATAAGCAATTAAATACAAGATAAAACAGTAGCTATGGTCTTTGTGCATGCTCGGCATTGTCGTTTCATGAAACCAGACAGATGTCCAGGTGTGAAGTTTAAAAAAAAAAAAAAAAAAGGACAAAACAAACAAACCAACAAAAAAGTATGAATCAACCCTAATGTGAAAAAGCAGCTTTGTCAGGAAGAGTGAACGGATAGACAGTGATGTGCAGGAAATGTGGAAATGGAGGTGGGAAACCCACAGGGTCTAGCAGCCCTCTGAAAGCCTGGAAGAGAAAGCCAGTGCTACACAGTGTGTGTGTCCCCTTTCTCTTCCCAGAGGAAAGGGGCTATAAATGAAATGAAACGAGTCACAATGCCTTTTTTTGTTTTCATTTCCCAGTTGGTTCCTGGGCCACAGTCTTTCACATGCCAGCTATAGAGCAATTCTGCCAAGGTGCCTCTGGAAAGTCATTCCCAGTCTCAGTCCCTCACACCACAGTGCTGATGCCACTGTGTTTGGGCTTTCCACTGCCTGGGACAGCTGCTGGGGGCGGAGCCTGGCTGTGGTGATGCTGCAGGTGGGAAGGGTGGGGTGGGTGCTGAGCGTGTGGCCCATGGGTGTGTTGTGCATGTGAATGGCCATGGGAGGAAGATGCAGCTGCAGAAGAGGGGTGGTACTGGATGTGTGCAGGTGGGTGGTAGTGGTGGTGGTGGTGGTATGGGGGTGGGTTCTGCTGAACGTGGCAGTATTGGGTGTGGTGTGATGGATGTGCGTCACTTAGGCTTGTGCCCTCACGAGCTGTGTGGTGCAGGTTGGATGGGTGCAGCGTGTGAGAGATCAAGGTGGGGTGGGATGGATGAGGAGGCTGTGGGGGCAGAGAAGGTGACTTGGCACCCCGCTTGGTGCCAAACAATGAGCCAAGCAGTGAGGATGAGCTGGGCATTGAGTGCTGACGTGAGGGGCAGTCACGACTGGAAGCAGCACGACGCCTCATGTGAGGGCTGCTAATGATGGAGCCCTGTAGACACACACACACACACACAATGTAAGAGGAAAGAAGGCAGCTCTACCACAAAACTGGGTATATCACTGATAAATATACAGCAGGGGGTCAGACTACTGTGTTGAAAGGCTGCAACACTGCTGGGCTGATTCCTCTTTCACAACTAATACTAATTAGTTGTTTACATGCAATGTGCTTTATTTTCATTGCAATTAGCAGAAATATGAATGTGTTTATAAAAATAGAAACAATTATTTTATGAATCCATTAATATAAGATAAATGTCAGCCATCTGGTTGTTCCAAAGTTTACAAAGCAAATATTATATTTTCCTTTTATGTCACCCAACAGAGAAATAATCTCTCAACAAAGAAATAATTTAAAAACAGTTCCAGAGGTTTCATGTTGGAATATATTTCTATATATTTTCAGTGTATGCAGTAATTTCAAATTGGTCATGGTTACTCAAACAGCTTTCCAGGACTGGAGTCTGACATGCTGCTATAAAAAAACAGTGCACTGAAAAATAAAATAAATAAATAAGCATCCATTTCAATCTGGTACAATCCTTGGCAAAATTATGGAATCACCACACTTGGATGATATTCACCCAGATTTTTATTTATTTATTTTTTTTAAACTTTGCAGTAAATAAATAAATCACAGATATGACAAAAATTTTGTTCAATAGACAATAAACACTTTGGTTCATGAAACAAAGCAGACAAATTAAATTAAATAATTCCAATTACGGTCACATTTTTACCCAAAATCAAATACTGGTAGAGGACCAAAAAATTACAAGTTAATCTACTGTTAAAGAAGAGTGCTTACAAACCTTACCAAGCTATTGGATTGAACTGAAAGGAATCTTTGGCCCCAAAAGAGAGTTGTGAATTAAAACAATGAAAAAAATTTATAAATTTCCTTTAATAAGGAAACCCAACACAGAGTGTGGCTAAAGATGCCGGTTGTTTCCTGTCAGCTGTGTCTAAAATTTGGTGCAAGTGTAAACAATGGGAAAACGTATAGTGAAGCCAGAAAGACATTAAACAGTTAGAGCAGAAAATGCAAAGCAATATGTCTTAAAAACAGAAAACAAATCTGTTGCATAGGAAAAAAAGAAAAACAAATGGGTGGAAACAGATGTCGATATTTTGTGACAGTACTGTATGAAACTGTACAAAACTAACACATAACCAGAAGAAAACAAGCTTACAATGGATTAAAGAGATGCAATCATGGACTCTGGACAACTGCATGGATGTGATATTGAATGTGAGATGAATTACAAATATGCATTAACCAAGTAATTGATGCTGGAGCTTTCCTCTTGTGCCATTCTAACAAAACATATAAAGATGACTTCCTACAATAACCTTCCCCATTTATGTTATTAGATGTATGGCAGAAAAAAAGACCAGGGGAAATGGCAATCATTAGCTCAATATGTCAATGCACAGGTGTACCCTGAAATTCTGGACACTTCTTATTCGATCAATTGAAAATAGGTATGCCGTGATGATGCATCTAGCCACAGAGCAAAGCATGTTAAAGCTTTTCTTTAGGGAAAGCAGATTAATTCAGTGATGGCAAGCAGCACGAATCTCAATGTCATTTACAATTTATGTTAGAAATTTAACACTGGTCCATGACAGTGTTCCATCCGGCAACCAGTTTCATGTGAAATAATGTTTTTCATTAGTGAAGTCCATGCCTCAAAGAACTCAGGTCATCAGGCTAAAAAGTACTTATTGTGATTAAAAAAAAAAATATATATATATTATATATATATATATTTTTTTTTGGTCGAAGGGGGGTTAGTGATTCCATAATTAATTCCTAAACAGTTTGTTACTCCATTCTGAACCTGATCTGGGGAAAAAAATTATGTTTTTTTAAAAATTTTAATTGAATTTGTTTGACTTATGTTTTACAAAGGCAGAATTTTGCATTATATCTGTGATTGTTTATTTGCTATGAAGTACAACTGGATGTAAAGCTGGGTGAACAGCCTCGTATTGTGGTGATTCCATCATTTTTGCCAGATGTTGAATGTGGTTTGAATCATCAAAAGACTATGGAATGAATTTACAGTCAATACAATGTTAACTGCATTTCCATGCCCCACACTGTTCATCAGTATGACATATCTGTAACAATGATCAGAACATTCAGGCAACAAGGATCACATACTAGAAGAGAGAAAATATTGAATGGTCATGCATGCCATGCAAAAGCTGGAAGTGGCAGTGAATGGTAAATATTAATCAGTATAAAGTTCACAGTACTGTGTGTGTCTCAGTCAAATGTATTAGTCATAATGGTTATTAATTACTTTGTCATGAGTGTTCATCTTGTTAACCATTTTCAAGCATTGATGGATGAAATATTTCTGGTCATACTACTCCTGTACATCCTAGTGTTCTGCCCTAGTCACCCTTCTCTCTCTCAATTGTTTGGACGATACAGGAAAAGGTGCACATTGCCAAGGCTAGAGAGGAAGTGGAGAGGTATTTTCTTTCAGTCACTAAACACATTTTCTGGGCACAGCCACAAGTACACTATAAAAAACAAAACAGTATATAGAAGAAACAAACCAGACTGCTGAGAAACATTGGTTGCAGCATGCTGAATATCTACATGCAAGATGGTTAACAGCAGTACGTTTGAACCTTGGTGAAAACAACACACACACACACACACACACATCATAATGGGAGCTGGCCTAATGGTCTCCAATAACCATCACAATCATTATGAGTGCATGGGAGAATGATCAGAAACCATTAGTGAAATTCCCAGCCTTATGTGTGTGTTTGTTTTTTGTCTGCTGGAAAGGTGAAGGAGATTACTTTCAAAGAAACATCTGCATTTGAGGAAAATAGCTCATGCAGTGAGTGAGGTTCAACACTCTCTTCACAAATACACAAACTAAAAAAAAAAATCAATGAAGAGGTGAAAAGAACAATAAAAGCGAGAATGAAGTTGCAATTTCACAGTTAAAGTCACTAAGGAGGAGTTCTTGCTCACGCCAGGCTGGAAGGGTGAGCTTTACATTATGGTACTTACGTCCATATTGCTGTCTAGAGATCCTGCACTGCTACGGCGACCTCGCTTGCCTGAGCAGGACATGCCACAAATCAGAGCACGCTTACACATCACAACACAGCACAGTGGGGAAAAACAGAGCAGCATATAGCCTGCGTGCCTGCTGGGGAAACTAATAAGTATATGGCAAGCCACTAGTTGCCTCACAACAGGTGTACTGAGTTTGGGAGAATGAGATTGGGGTAAGAGGGCAGAAGTATTCTAAGTACAAGAGGATAATGCCTGATTTTATTTTATTTAATAGATTAAGCACTTTTCTAGGCTAATATAAATACATCTGGAATCTTCTAGCATATAGTAGTTGAATAAAGCTGATTCTAGGCACCTAACAAGACATATAATGTAACTTACCTAGCAGTATTACAGGATACAGAGCTAAAAAATGAACAGTGTGGAAAATATATAAGACTTCTTTCTCATATTTCGTCTGTCTTTGAGGGGAACCCAAGCACGCAAAGCTAAAATTATGTTACCATTAATTTTACCTATCAGAATCACAACACCTGAGAGTTAGTCATCAATGAATATGACAAAAACATAAGCTTACTACACCCCCCAATCAGAAAAGGTTGGGTTGGTATGTTAAAATTGAAGTTAAAACTGAAAACAATAATTAGCAAATACTTTTTGATCTGTATTTTATTCAAAACCATACAACAGCACATTATTTGATTATTTACTTCCTGAATTTTATAGTTTTTTCTAAAATAACAACCAGAGTTTTACAAGTTGCGATGGTAAAGCATTTCCCATTTAAAAGATATCTGGGGACTGAAGACACCAAGTAATTAAATCTATCAAGTCTTAAGATGTGTAATAGTACCAGGTTCGTTACACATTCTCTGTTGTGGACAGGTCAAGACTGCAGCCAGGCCAGTCGAGCACTTCCACCCAGTTCTTCTGTGGCCGTACTTTTGTAATGTGTGCTGAATGTGCTTTGACAATGTTTTGTTTAAGTACAGTGGTGCTTCAAAGTTTGTGAACCCTTTAGAATTTTTTTATATTTCTGAATAAACATATGCACCTCTGATTTTCTCTGAAGTCCTGAAAGTTAAGAAAACCCAATTAAACAAATTAGCCCAAATATTACCATTAGTTAATTATTTATTAAGGAAAATGAGCCAATATTACACATCTGTGAGTGACAACAGTATGTGAACCTTTGCTTTCAGACCCCTTTGTGCAGTAACTAACTAAATGTCTGCTGATCAATCCTGCACACTGACTTGGAGAGATTCTAGTTCATCCCACCACACAGAACAGCTTCAACTTTGTGATGTTGGTGGGCTTCCTCACATGAACTACTTACACAACATTTCTATTACATCAAGGTCAGGACTTTGAGTTGGCCTTTCCAAAACATTACATTAATTCTTCTTTAACATTTCTTTGGGAGAACGATTTGTGCCTTTATGGTAGTTGTTTTGCTGTATTACTCACTTTCTCTTGTGATTCAATTCACAAACAGGTGTAGAATTCACTGCTATAATTCAAAATTCATTGTTCACTGGAGACATGTATCCTGTCCCAGATGCAGCAAAACAGGCCTAAATCACAATATTACCACCAACATGTTTCACAGAAGGAATAAGTTTCCTATTCAGGAATGCAGTGTTTTCCTTCTACAAACATAATGCCTCTCATTTGAACAAAAAAGTTCTATTAAGTTAGTTACCATTAAGTATTTTGGTCTCATTTATCCACAGAATGTTTCCAATAGCCTTTTGACTTGTCCATGTGATCTTCAACAAAGTATAGAACAGCAGGGAATTTGGGAAAAGTTAATAAAAAATGTAAAAATCACAATTAAAAAAAATAAATAAATTGTTTTTGGGATTAGTATATTAATAAATATTGTTCAGCAGAGAAATCATGAACTATCTTGGGATATCATGCTGTTTGCAATGAAATACAAGTCAAAGTAAATTTACTTATTACTGCTTTATTTTTCATTTGCATTTTCCATACCATCGCAACTTTTCCTCAGTTCAGGTTATTTTTGAGACACCACTACAACAGCATTAATAACAAAAAAATGCATTTTAAATCCATGAGCTTGCAGACATTAATGAAACCTTAGCAGTGACACCATGTTTTCACAAATACACAAAACGTGTTATTCACCCTCACCTCTGTTACTCTAAATACTGTTTAAAGATGCCTAGGGCAGCACGCACACTGGTTCCCAGTTTCATTGTCTCAGTTCATTTCTCACCCACAGTGTGGCTGTATTATCACCTGGCTGTGCTAATAGAAAAGCCATGGGTAGCAGTTTATGCCTTCCTGGTTTCTCCTGTGCAGTCATTATCATGCAATCATGCAGCTTAAAACTAAGTGCAGAGAATATCAATTACTTACTTTGCTTTAGTTGAATTTTTATGAAACCCTGTTTTAATCTATTGATATTTTTGAGTATAATGGCAGTATGCACAGCCAGCAACTGCCCACTGTTTTAGAAAGTTTCTAAATTATTGCAGTCCAACATGGTGGAAACAAACATTTCGGATGAAACTAAAAGACAATCATGGGAGCAATTTTAGAAACCTAATAGTTCTTGAACTTTGCAACACTGAATGCATATGTAGCACAGAAATCATGATTGACAGGGAAATCTGATTTTAGTTCCTGGCCTGTAGTTCCCAGCATCCTTTTTATTCCCCATTTCCAAGCTCATGATTTTCATTATGTACCATCATCATTACATTTATATGGTCTGAAATATCTGGAATATCAATATGGCCTTATAATATTCTACAAGTATTTACACACAAAAAAATCTATGTGGATCAAAAACTCCAATCTCAACATGTTCCAGTGCAAGTAAACAAGGAGCAAGTGACATTTTAGGTGATCAAACTCCCTGCATACTAAGGGCGCTTAGCTTTGATGCCTGTGCCGATGTTATGTTTTCAGCGATTCCTGTTCTTTTTGTTTGTGCAGCCGTATGCTTTGCACTCTGCGATTTTCCTGGCGATGCGTCTCAACACTGGCTGATAATGTGTTATCTTAGACTGGTGTCTACTGCACGCAGCCCAGCCAATAGAAACAAAACAACAGGTTCCCTACCAGGGCTGGAACAGCCAATGAAGAAGGCAGCATGTCACTGCGCATGCCTAGTAGTAATTGTAGTGTGGCAGCACTTGCACGTAGCTGACAGAACCGCTGATGTCAAATGTAATTGTTTTAAAGAGCTAGTAATACAGATTCACCACAGGTACCCTTTAATGGCCTTGATTCTTGAAGTGGAAACACGAGCTTGAGCAGAAACCGTAAAGTTCTTATTTAGACTTTTCCAGGATGTTTTGCTCCGTAAAAGGTTAGAGAACCTCTGTGGAATCACACTTATTGATTCTGAATTGTGCAGGGTGTGGTACTATAATTTGAGAATAATTATTCATTAAATTGGTGTATTGTTTGGATGAGATGTACAAATGATACTCTTCTTAGCACCACCAGTACAGTGTTGTTTCTTAATTTTGAAGTTCTGCTTACTACAAAGTCAATTTTTAGTAGTGAATTTTAAAATTACCTGCATCGGAAAGGTCGCGTAAGGAACTGCTGAGGGCGCTTCTCTTCAGACCCTCTCCCATGGCATAGCTGTCGTCCAGACTGGCTCGGCTCAGGTTTCCATTTCCAGTCTCCTTTTTCAGACCAGAGCTCTGCGAGATGCTTGGCCGCACAACACCTTTCTGCTTTTCCAGCTCAGCTACACACAGACACATACACAAATGTTTAGTTTATTTCCTGTTTCATCAAACTCAATTCATCCAGTAGTACCAAAATACAAATAATAACTGTCTAACAAGTGAAAAGACCAAAAGACCAGCAGGACTCATTTTAATTCTGAAGCCATTTCAAAGGCACACAGACATAGAATTACAGGGGAAAAAAGGAATACAGTTAAGAAGTCTTGCTGGTGTCAGTCTCATGACATGACTTAGTAATGAGGTTATGAAGACAGACCACTGATGCTCACACTCAATCCTGTATTTTTCCATCTCCTGCACTTCAGCGATGGACTCCCGCAGGTCATCTGTAAACTTCTTACGGTCTTGTGGGTTGGGTGCATTGAAGTTGATCAGAACTTTAATATCCGCGCCAGGGATGGCTGATGTAAGCCGCACGCCATTCGGATAAACTGGTAAACAACAGGCTTAGATCAATTACCAAGCAAAGCTCATCACACGAACTCATACCACGTACACTGAAATAACAACTGCATCACACACATCATTTATTTGAAAGCATGCGTTAAAATCTAATAAGGAAAGCTTTTGGCTGCTTTGAATAGTTCATGAATTGATCACAATGAACTGGTTTGTGACTTTAAAGCCTCAGTTTAAAAAAAAAACATTTGCTGAAGGAAAAAAAATGGTTTGGTAGTTACTTGCAAAGATTCAACCTTCCAGCTGTACTCATTGACCATATCAGGAAAGAAGGAAGAAGTGCAACAAAGTACATTTCTGTGACCCTTACTTTTTCCACTGTTTGCAAAAAATAAATCTCACTTGTACTTTGCATATAAGGCAAAGTAGTGCTCAAGTGTGTTTAACAAAAACCTGATTTCTATTGCTGTGCATTGCAACCAATATAAAAAGTTGTCTGAAAAAATATTAACATTGTATACCGAAATTGCAGATATTGGTGGTTAAAAATGTTGATCTTGGTATATATTACTGGATATAGGAAGTTGTTTTTAAATTAATTAATTATATATATATATATATACACACACACACACACACACACACACACACACACACACACACACACACACACACACAC
>JBCNYH010000023.1:12721224-12738168 GCA_039654325.1 Tandanus tandanus | reverse complement strand
ATAAGCTGTAAGCCATAATCATCAAAATTATAAATAAAGGCTTGAAATATTTCACTTTGCATGTAATGAGTCTATATCATATTAGTTTCACCTTTTAAGTTGAATTACTGAAATAAATGAACCATATTCAAATTTTTCGGGTTTCACCTGTATTTTGTGACACACTGGGCAAGAAACAGTCTACACACTAGAGTAAACCAAAGTTTTCTATTATTCCTGTTTACAAAGCTGACCTTGGATAAGGTCGGGTGGCGACTATTCAGGTATGAAGAAGTTTCTTTCACCCAAACTGTAGCCCTTTTCAATAACAGACTGGAAAAACTATACATACTGATGTGTTCTGGACAGGTGATTCTGAGTTTACACTCATCTTTAATTAACTTCACCTATCTATCTTTGTATATTTTACATAAATGAAATATTGTATATTCTACCAGACTGGTACTCAAATTATTATTACACAAAAACAACTTTTACAAGTTCTAAAAGGCTTATCCAAGGCTGTGTGGTGCAGCCTGTAGTTGTTTCAATAAAGTATACTATGAAGCTTCTTGTAAATTCTGACCTGGCATACTACATATAAATGTGGTACTCAACATCAGTGAAATGTTGAAGGCTAGGCATAACACACCTGTGATTGAGGATACTGACTGACTTTCTGAACACTAGCTTTTCAACTGTATGAATCTGGACCATGTTCTTATGTGTGTGTTGTTTTGGCATGTATCATTTCTTTCGATTGAAATTTCTTGTCATATGAATTGCCCCTTCAAAAAAACTGTTTATGGCGTTTCATTTGTCTTAAAACATGAGTAAGTGTTTTTTAGCCTCATGCGTGCAAACTCTCACTTGTGCAAGCATTTTTTTTTTACTTTGTGTAAGCATTTTTATACTTTCGCGCATGCATTTTTTTGGTCCACGCATGTAGAGAATGGGATCAGTGCGCTGCTTATACATGCTCGCTTGACACAGTTCACTTGCTGTGGTGGCAGCACACGTGTGCTGCAGCGGTGATTCAGGGGTAATAATAATATATATTTTTTTTAAATAACTTATGTTTTACCTCAGCGGTATAAATGGTATTGCAAAATCTTTACCGGTGGACAATTTATACCATTAAGAAAATGTATACTGTCATACCACTCAACCCTAATGTCTACATGTTTCAAGTTCATATTAATGGAGCAATAAACAAGTAAATGTGAAAATTATAGCTCTGGAAATAACAGATTATTGCCAATTCATTCATTTAACCAGTTGAATATTTTTGAGCTTGAACACACACACACAGAGATCTGAGTACAAACTGAGAGTATGTACTGTACATAGCAGTGTTACAGTACTCATCACATTTAGCAAAACAATTCATAACTGCTAACAGTACAACGGTACAAGAAAATCTTTCTTTTGTTGGAGGCCACTTTTGGACACACCTCTGTTCTACTTGGGAACAGCGACTTTCTGTCTCAAATAAACACACCCTTTCACTTCCACAAACCTTTACTGCTGAGCTGTGAGAGGGTCAAAGTCCATGTGAAAAACCACTGCAAACTCTAAGGGCTTTCAAAACTCAAGGCTTTCAGAATAGCTTGTTGACAGTAATTTAGATTAGACATGCCACAATGTGCTACTCCACATCCAAAAAAAAAAAAAGGGTGGGGGGTGGCTCTGTGTTCTGTGTTCTGACAGCCCTACTCATATAAGATGGGCACCTTGCTTAAATCAATTGGGAACCCTACTCAGTTTAGTTGGGTTGGGGTTGTCGGACCCATGGGCTATGACTGTCGGACCAATGGGCTGTCAGAATATAGGGCTGTAGCGAAAAACAGTAAAAAAGGTTTTAAATAGTTTTGGAAAAAAACATATTGAAACAACCCCCAGTGGTAAGCACATATTCTATAGAATCATCAGAATCAGAATACTTTATTGATCCCGGAGGAAACTGCGTAGAAAAAAAAGTTAAGCAGCGATAGAAAGTACAAAAACTCTCAACCCACATCTTGAGAGGGCAGCAACTTATGGACAATAAAACAATAAATACAAGAAAAAAAAAGTTAAAGTAAGAAAAAAAAAAAAGAGTTAAAAGTACAGGAAGGGCATCTGAAAGAGCGTCTGAAAAGGCTGCATGCCTGTTAACGCATCAACACTAATATAGTATATAATATAATGTGGTAAATAAAGTCTAGGCTGACAAACCACTTGTGTATTGGTGGTTTATTAACATCACTAGTTTCATGCTGAGGCAGCATGACCAGTAAACCGCACTGACAGTTACAGCCAATAAATGAACCATTGAATTTACTTACTTTACAGACCTGTTCAGTGGAAGCTCCTACTTTCCACTTGCCTCATTTCCATGCAGAGTGATCCTGAAACTGGATAACTCTCAAAACATTTTCAGCGAGGGTCCATAGTATAGTCCTTCATGGTGACCAGATTGTTTTTGGTCTGATCGGACTTTATTAAAATGCCACCATGCTCGATTAATTAAAAAGGAAACTCATGCAGGATGTAAGGTGTTTTAATTTGGGAACTGGCTTTGATTGACATATCATTCAATAATGAAACTGCAACTTTTTCTGTGGAATTGTGTCCCATAAAAACATCAAAGAAGGACACATAGGAATGTTTTGGACAATGCAGCTGGCAGCTGATTTGGCAATGCCCTTGTTCAGAGTGCCATGGAACTGGAATGACTCGGAGCTCCCGTGACTGATGTTTGATGCTTTCAGAATGCACTGGATGCACATTTCAAAACGGGGGAATGAAATGAGATTCTTGTTTTTTTTGTTTTTTTTTGGTGCCTTCTCATCTCTGAGGACAGCTCTTTTATTCTGAGTGCGGGTAACATGGTTAGTGCTCTGAACCATGATGGATGACTCCAAGGGAAAAAAAAAAAGAAACTTTTTAAATAAATAAATAAAATGCGGAGATGACAGCAAAGGTTTCTGTGAGACAGATGTTTCAGGGGAAAGGTGTGGGAATGTTAAGAAAGAAGCAGTGAAGGACACACTACTACAGATTTCAGTGCGAGGTCCTGTAATTTTATTTTCTGGAATAAAAATGTAAAGCTACTCAGTGATTTAAAAGAGGCAAGCCACCACGGTTTTCTTTTTACTCACTCTTGCAACCTCACTCTCATTTTAATTTTCTGCTCTAAATAAGTTTATGTTTCCATGAACATAGCAGAAAATTGAACGTAATGACTTTTTTTGTGCAGAAGAATGGAATCAGAAATCTGTATACAATTGTTCGTACCAAATAATTGGAAAAGCAATATACCCAGCAAGAGCAACTACATTGGATCATTTTTTACTCATTAAATGGTTGGCCAGTAATACTCACTAACCCCTTATTTGTGATACGTTCCCCTGATGCTATAATGACACTGAGATGATATATGGTTTTAATCAGGACTATAATTAACCCTAGTAGAATATGCAATTGTTTTCACTACCACACAGCTTGCTTTCACTACCTATTAAGTAATAAAAACAAGCATCTCCAGTTGCATCTCCAAGTATGGAGCTTAAATGAAACTGGACATAAATTGCTTACTTGAACTATAAGAATGCAAAAGAAGTAATCTCAGAAAACATTTGGAAGTTTGCTGTCCTACTTTTAACTGCATCTGTCTGCCTTTCATATAAAGCAAACAGGGACATATACTTTTTGTCAGGCTTTGGTAATTAAAGTGAAGCCTTTCTTCCTCCAATCAATCCAGAGGGCGGAGATGAGCAAACTCTTATCAAAGTCATGGTGGGAAAAGGGAACGTGTCTGTCAATGTAATAAATGCAAGCTGCTCAGAGCTCAAGAAGACATTCTGAATGCATTCTCTGAATCCCAGCAGTGCTTTTCTGCAGAACATTGCTATAAAGCAGTGGTCAGGCCAAAATCAAATGGAAAAAAAATTTGCTTAGTGAAAATGTCAGGATGCACAAGAAGAAGAGGAATTTGCTTCCAGTAGAGATTTGTTTAACTTCCTGCCAAGTTCATCTAGGTGACCTTAAATCCTTTAAATATAAGAAAGATTAAACAATAAACAAAAAAATTGGACAGTATGACCTTTGTAAAGTAAAATATAATTGAAGGATAATAAATAAATAGCTATTTCACAAGACTTTTTCTTTTAAACAAATGTTGCTTGTCTCTTACTGCTGGCAAAAGACATACTTGGCTAGAAAGTGTTACCACTACATTTACGGCATTTGGCAGAAATGTCATTCATACAACTGAGAAATTGAGGGTGAAGGGCCTTGCTTAAGGACCCCACAGTGGTAACTTGGTGGTACGAGGGCTTGAACCACAAAGCTTCTGATCAGTAACTCAGAGCATTAACCACTGAGCCACCACTGCCCATACCCCTATATTCTCTCCATAATGCAAAAATCTACTTCAATTGCTGCATAACACAACTAATTCAACTTAGTTCTCTGTAATCCGGTTGAATGGAGTTTCCTAAGTTCCTTAGTAAATTTTCAGCTAAAAAGATGATGTTTGTTCTTTGCATCAGAACAGATTTCAACACACCAGATTTACTCATCATTAAAGCACGATAATTCTATCATCGGTGAATCCAAAACCATAATCAAATGCTGAATGTGTACAAAATGCACCACAAAAACAAATTTATTCTTGTAATTTCCTGATGCAGTGATTAATTCTGTAAGATTTCAGGATTTTTTTATGGGCTGATCTGAGTTCAGTTGATAATTAACTGTCTGACTCATGTTAATCATGTGAGCCTAACAAGTGTATATAATGAGGGATAATTTACATTTCAGTCTCAAAATCACACTTCACATTAACATTGTCGACCTTAACATCAGTTGTCCTGACATGTCCCTAAGCCTGAAGGCTCACTTCCTTACTGACGGAGATACGGTTTGTTTATCTGTTTAAAAAATAAATAAATAAATAAATAAAAAAAAAAGACCTTAAAATTATCCACAAAAAAAAATTCAGAGGACAAAAGCTGAAGCTGGAGGTGTGGATCAAAATCCAATGCTAGCCAACAATAAAGGAATGGGTGACATTTACTCTCATGCAAAAGGGAGTAAACTACTAAACAAAGCCTCCAAGGCAAAAAAAGGGACCATATTCATTAACATGGGAGCACACAGCGATGCAGATTTGTACACGTTGTGTCTGGTGTTAATTGGGCTACCCATTCATTATTTTTAGTAGAATCGCTTTATAAATCACATTACTTTATAACTTTAAAACAACCCTGTTCATTATAAAATATTGGGTACAAACAAAAATAACTGTAGCAGCAGGATTGATCAAAACTCCCTACATTCACACCACTATCTGAAGCAAGTGAATCAGCTGGGGTTTTGTTTTGGTGGGTATATCTGCTACTACAGCTCCATCTTCACTGGTATAAAGTGAGCTGGCATGTTATAGTATAAATAGTATCTGTAGCTGTAACCCTCCAGTGTATCGAGCAGAAGTTATACTGGATTAATGGACTACCAAATAAGCTTGGGTGTGTATCCGTTGATATGAATAACAATAGTAATTCCACCATGTTCTAGATTAGAGGTTAAAACACAAAGCAGACCTTGATGGTGCAAGAAAATTAAAGTATCCAAATCCCACAAGTCCCATATGAGAAAATTCCCTAAGATTCCTCCTTATTAGTTGTTCAACTGTACACTATGCATGTTAAATTCTTACCAGCCAGTGGGAAGGTATGTCAGGAAGAGTTGCAGCAAATTGCAAAGCGTAGCATTCGGGCTGAATGCCTCAGAAATCCTCTGCCACAGTCTGAAAGCCAACAGAGTTCAAATAAAGCCTGGCTTTCACTGGCATGGCCAAGCTGAACCTGCATTTTCCTTTAACTGCATTTTGCAGGGACCTAAACAGGCAACAGTCACGACCATGAACCACAACCAGATTGAATGCGTCTCATAATAATTACTATTTGTGTGCAAGCTGCATTCTGGGAATAATACACTAATTAATGTTATATGTAATAGGTCCAATGTGATAACCTTTGAATCTGGAATTTTCCTGTAATTTGCTCCAATTACAGAGAAGTTGTTTGAATATGATTAAAGAGTAAGCCACTTTGGGGAAGATGAAATGGACACTGTGTTTATATGGCGCAACATAAAAACATGGTTTCATGTAAATTTGAGAATATACACAAGGACAATTCGAATGAAAAATTACAATACGTGCGCTTTTACACAGCTTCAATGGAAAACCAAAAATCAATTCACTTGCTGCATTTCTCTCATTCATGGAATTTTACACAAGATCAACGTCGTAAAATACTGATGTACTCCACCAAAACATATTTAGCATGGCAGTAAAACAAATGTTTGACATAAAGGAAACAGAGTTAAAGAGGTCATTATAATATAATATAAAGTCTGAACAAAATAAAAGAGGACAATCGAACCTAGTCATCCAGACTTTCAAAGAGAACAACTTTCCTACTGCACTTTCTCCGTTTTTAATACATACACACTAGGTACTTGCGAGCCCCCTTACCCAGAGTAAGACTCACCCCCGCATGCATACATGCTAAAAGCTTACCAGCTGCTCGGCTCCAGCTCAAGCTCCAGAAGAGACTGGCTTCTGTCAGACGTACACTGCAAACACCACATGTTGCTTTCTGATCCCTACAAATAGCAGCATTGCACTGACCCATGGCTGCCCATCTCCTTGGCAAGCATAAGCAGAGTGTTGCACTCTTCGTCCAGCTACTATGGACTTGGTGGTCACTAAATCCCTGTTTTTCTTCTTTCGCTCTGTGGATAGCAAGGAGGGGGTAGAACAGAGTGCTCGCCAGTGACTGTGGCTAAAAGGGGAGGGAGTTCCTTCGTCCAGAAATCTAATTAGATGGCAGGAATATAAACGAATATGGCCCCGAAAGGAGTGTTTAGCCTGGTCCTGTACAACTAAGACTGGGTGAAATGGTGAAAAAAATACATGGTAGTTTATCATTTGCAGGCTTGGAAAGGCAGAGTCCAAAAAGTTAAAAGAGATGATAGCTTAAGAGAAGTGTGGGAAGCCCCTTTGGACCAGGAGAGGAAGTGGTGCTAATAATAGCCAGATTGCAGGATGGATTCAGGCTGTTAGAAAAGTTAATAAGTGGAGGAAGCCTTTATCCCTCCCTCTCTATCTATTCATCTCTCCCTATCTTTCCTGAAGGGTTCAGCTGCTGTTCCTAGGGGCCAGACTGAGTCTTGGCAGTAACTTGAGCTGTGCATGTGTGACAGACGTGCTCCAGACAGCAGGGCCTGCTGGAGAAGTGCAGCCAAACATGGCCGTCACTATTCTCTCCTCATTCCACAGTTTACATGAATGAGTCCTCTTAAAGGATCATATGCCCCACTCAGGAGTAACCATTTCACTAGAGAGCACACAAAGCATTAGTATACCTTAAATTTCTGATTTTTGGAACTTCTTCCCAATGCATTCAAATTGACGAACAAATAAAAAAAATACACCTTTATTTTAACTTTAAATTCCTACTGCGACACTGAAAAGCTCCAGAATTGCAGTGTTTTAAAGGCAGGGATTGTAAAGAGTGGGCTTGTAAAGAAGACGACTAAAAACACACCCCACTATATTTATAACCATGGCTCTGAATAACATCTCTATAATCTGTCCCCTGTTTTTTCCCCTCCTCCTATTTCCTTATAAAGGGCGGGTTTACACGTTTCCTCTTGCTGACATCATTACCTAAACAATGGGTGTTGCAGGAGTACAGTCCAGATGCTATCACCCACGGCACAGTATGAAATGCATAGTTCTGGGATGGAACAAAGCATCGATATTTAATGGAAAAGTAGAGCAATGTAGCCAACAGGAGGTCTGCTGAGACCTGACTGGGATCAAAGTTGGAAAAAATACATATTGGTTGCTGAGTCTCCAACAGCATCCAGCTTTGTGTGCAGTCACTGAGAGGTGATGGTGTGGTGTGGCTGTAATTACTGGAATTTTTTTAGTCCCTACCGAGAGTGAAACCATTCATTTCTCACATTTGTCCAGAGCTCATACTCCCTAAAGTCTGAAATGAAAACACACCCAGTCACATCGAAAGCAGAGACAAAATAGTCACACGAAGAGGTGTGGGCTCTGTATATCACGTGGAAGTTTATTCTTTCTAGACATGAGGAAAACTTCAGCTGTGGGAGCAAACGGGCTTTACCGCTCATCTTTTGTATTTATCATTAAAAACATAAAATCTGTTTCAGCCTCAAAGCAAACCTAGAAAAAAAATAATGGACTCCCTCAGAGCAGTCAGAGAAATGAAATGAATTGCTGGGATTCATTTACAGAATCAATAAAAACCCCACGCTGTTCCAAACAGCTGCATTCAGACTAAACATTTCAGGCTGCGTGGGTTAATAGTGAGGGTATGTTGAACACATTTATATATGTTTTGCCACACCAAGTCTGAATGTGTGGGTGGATAGGTGTAAAGATTTCTCAGTGTTTATTTTCCCCAATCTCAGTTGATCATTATAAAGAAATGAACACAACGAATACACAGTGTCTTCATCACAAGGTCACTGTGACTTCACTGTGACGCTTCTGAGAGCTACCTGACAGCTTATTCCTGAAAACAACAAATTTTATAATGCTCGAGGGTTTGCAGCTTAAAGAAGGGCTCCATAACACATCGAAGGCAACGTTCAACGTACATCCTAAACAGCTGAAAGAGAGGCCAACAAATATACATGACCATAATTCTGGAGTAAATGACTACATTTTAATATAATAATATAGCTTGTTCCCTCACTAAAAGGTATTAACTGTACATTATTAATCATTAAGATGAAGAAATGATCCAATCTGATTCGTCCTCTTCAAGGTTTCTGTGTTCTCAGTCTCTCAGAATCTCTAGAGGAGTTCCTATTCGTCTAATCTACTGATATCTACCAGACACCTGTTTTGGGGAGGGGGATCTCTGCAAACTGCTTCTTACATTCAACCTTGCAATCCCAGCAGCTGTCACTTATTACATGTCTCAATGTCATTTCGACAGTGCTGCTTGGACAGAGAACGAGCATGCAGCCTGCCATGAGCCCTGGGGAGATGGTGGTGCCAAAGTGTCTGCTGTCATTTCAGTACCAATTTGACCTCATTCTGTTGTCTCAACTTGATTAGAGCTCTCAAGATTAAGAGCACAGTCGTTTAGCCGATATTAGACAGTTTGGATTGGCTACGAAGAGTCACTTACACAGAGCTCGACTCACTTTTTCCTTTAAGGTCTCCACTAAGCAGGAAACACCTCAAACCCCATAATCACAGTAATGTTGTGAGATCATGGGATGTTTAAATCTCTAATTTCAGTTCAGTTTGCTACTGCTTATGCTGTAGAGCTGATGAAACAGCATTGAGCTACAGGAAATGAATAAATCAAATAATGATGAACTCCGATAGGAACAATAATGCCACGCTTTATTTCTGTTGCCAATTTAGCTGCCAATATTGTAACTAGCAGCTAAAGTGTAATCTGACTACACAACAAATGTATCCTTAGGCACTAAACTAGCATCAGTCATGTGATTACACAGAATTCTAAATCACTCACTAACCACTGCCATATACACACACACACACACACACACACACACACACACACACACACACACACACACACACACAATTTATCTACAGGGTCTACAGTGTTCCTTGCTTGGCACATAATCAAGGGTCTTCAAGTTGAACACCATTTCGCTAAGTGCACTCTGCTCCTTCTAGATGTGTGTATTTAACATTCAATGCGGGAACAGTTTAAAAAAAAAAAAAAAAAAGTCCAGTTAAATCGTAGCACTACCCTCAACAAACGCTTATTATTCTCCAACACCAAAATGTTCATAAGCAGTGAATAAAAAAAGCATACTGAAAGTTTAATGAAGTCATAAATGGTGTTTCTTTATATGCAAAAAGTCTTTCCCCAAATACTCTCAATTATGTGGAAGAAATAACACTGAGCAGCTAAAATGCAGGCTCTGATGCAGTTACTACGGTGCAGTAAAGCTAATTCTGAGTGATTATTCCTGACTAAAAATCACTTCCTGTTCGTTAATGAAACTAATTAAATTCCTGGAATCTTGCCTTACATCAGCATTCCCTGGGTCCCCATTGACTTTATGCTTTGAATTAGTGCTGTGCCCAAGCTTGTATTTCAGACCTGGACCAACAGGTCTATTCTGAAGTTATATTTTTATTAGACGAGACTCAGTGAGACATGAACGCTTGGAAACCTTTACGTTCTGTACACCAATACTAGTACAGAATTCTCTCAATCATTCACTCGTTTGCCAAGCCACTTACTCTCACATGTGTTGCAGGAAGGCTGAAGCCTATCTCAGCCAGCACTGGGTGAAGGTGGGGTACACCCTGAACAGTTCTCCAGACCTTCACAGGACCACCACCCACAACCACTCACACTCACACCTAGGTGCATTTTGGAACATCCAAGTAGCCTAAGGTGCATGTATTTGAATTATGGGAGAAAACCAGAGTACCAGGAGTAAACCCACGCAAGCATGCGGAGAACATGCAACCTCGACACAGAGACACCCAGGCCTGGGACTTGAACCCAGGACCTTCTTAATGTAAGCCAGACGTACTAACCACTATGCCATTGTACCACCCCTAGAATTATCGGAGCTCCCAAGTACTTACCATAGCACATATATCAAACAACTGTCTGGATTATTGCAGTGCTTTGCAAGACTGCAGATTTTGTCATGCTCTGTTTAGAATCTAAAATCATTAGTCAGGGTCTACAAACTACTGTATATACCAACCATCAGAAAATTACAAAGGCAATTAAAATTTAATTTGGTCTCAGTACCCTTCCCCTTCAGTCAATAGGTTTGTAGAATAATTTATAGAAAGCAGATGAAGTACCCTGTAAACTTGTCAGTTTAGAGTTCCGAGATTGCAGTTCAGTGATGCTCGGCTCAGGTTGTAAATCTCCAAAGCTCCTGTTTAGCAGCTCAGCTTTAAGAACCAACAGTGGCTATGCCTGATGCTGGGCATTGACCAAGAGCATAAACACACCACAGGGACTCATCAGATACTGACAGGCAAACCCACATATTGGATTTGCTCAAAGCTGGAGGCCAAAGAACAAGTCGGTTGGCAATTACTCCAGTGCTTACTGAAAATGAACAAGATTTATGTCAATCCATGCCAACAACCATACTGGGACTGATCGGCATTCAGATGTGAGATACTCTAGTGTCTCATTCCAGTTTCCTTCCGTCATCTCACAGCAGCAGTCTAGGACTGTATCTGTTGTACCTCATTACCGAAAAGACAGGAAGTCTGGAAACTTATCTTCTGAGCTCCTCTGAGACGTCAAAGCTTTTGCTGAGCGCTACTCAGCATTTTAACTTGAGCGGCAAGGAAACATGACGTGTTAACTTTCCGTGAAGGTTTCAAGAGCTACTGCAGAAGCCTTGGCCTTGTAGGGTCTTCAGGGAAAAATGTACAAAACCACAAAGACAAATAACTTTTCCTAGAGAGAGAAACAGATGCTAGGCAATAAAAGAGTGTGGAGGCATTTATGGTCTACAACCTTCGCTGATTAATTCTGTAATCTGTTTAAAGACATTAGTAGAATTGAGGTTCGTATATCTGTATCTCCTTTATACGTACAGTATATATCTCACAAGTTCAGCCTCAAGCATTTAAGTGTAGCACTGCAGCGCCTTGAGAGTCCCGGCATGAATGAGCTACTGCTAGTGAACACACGCTGAGGTTTATAGTCTCCACAAGGTCCCTTCTGCACAAAGTGAACTCAGAGATCCAGTCTAAACAGAAAGATCTAGACATGCCTTGGTTATCCCCTCCTGTTCCTTCTCAGCCAGCAGAGACAGAAGTGTGCCTCTAGGGTTGGAAATGTGCTGTGTATACCACAGTGTTTCACCATTTAGATGTCTAGTTGGAGTTATGCAGACCAAAAGAGGGAAGCGGATGACGCATGTTCCAGATATAAGCCCCAGTCAGCAATCTCTTCAGACAGACAAATGGAAAAAACAAGAGGAAGCAGAGAAAAGACAGAAGGCTTGCAAAGAGATGTATAAAATTCTGTTGAAAAATAAGAGCTTAAGGAGCACTCAGTCAATCATTTGCTGAACCACTTAATTCCTATTAGGGTCATAGGGAGGCTGGTGCCCATCTCAGCCAACACTGGGTGAAGGCAAGGTGCACCCTGAACAGCTCACCAGACTATCGCAGGGCCAAACACACACACAACCATTCACACTCACACATAGAGGCAATTTGGAACCTTCAATTAGCCTAATTCCACACAGAAACACCCAAGCCCGGTACTCGTACCCAGGACCTTCTTGCTGTGAAGCAGACACGCTAACCACTACACCACCGTGCTGCCCCAGCTTCAGGATATATTTTTTTCAATTAATAATATTAAAAGGGGTAAACATGCCTATTACAAATACAGATCGAGAAACGAATTTAAACAGAAACATAGTACTAAAGTTATGAATGATTGTTTGGCGCTCGGGTATCACTGACCACCTGTGCTTTTAAGGCACCTAAAGCATCTGTATTTAAAAAAAAAAATTCAGGATGCTAAACGTCTGTCTCGAATATAATCTTAATTAAACACTACAACTCTGTTTATTTCCCAGCTGCTTAAAACAGTGTGCTTACTTACCCAAACTTTTCTTTTATCACAAACCATGAGTCAAAAAGATGATGTATTCTGTACATACAGTACTGACAGCATTTAGAGTGCCACAATGGTGCAGAAATGGTGAACACTCTACAGACTAATTAAACCCAGGCTTCTCTTTTACAGCACGAGCTGTAGACATACAAAGTGATAAACTGAAGTTAAGTTCATTTAGACAAAGCACACTACATTCATTTTTCTTTCACCAAGTTTCAGTTCATGCTCCTTTACTAAAGGTAGTGAACCATGGTGTGAAGTACAGCACTAAAATTATGTACACAATATGCTTAAATGCTACTACTGTGTAGTTATATTCACATTCACACATGGGGAAGAGAACAGGGAAAGATGTCTCGTTTCTGTAGTCGAGGTAAAGTTGGTCACGGATATTCATTCATTCACTGAACTGCTTTATCCTAATACGTTCACACGGGGCCTGGAGCCTATCTCAGCCAAGAATGGGCTAAGGCAGGGTACACCCTGAACAGCTCGCCAGTCCGTTGCAGGCCCAACACACACACACACGCACACACACGAATATTCACATTCACACCTAGGAGCAATTGGAACAGCTAATTAGCCTAATGTCTAACTGGGATCCCAATGAGACCCCCACTGCACTGAGACCCATGGGCAAGGTCTTAACCACAAGTGTGCCTCTGTCCACCCAGCAGTATAATTGGGTACCAGTAAAAATACTGGGAAGGTAACCAGCGATGGACTAGCATCCCATCCAGGACGAGTTAAACTCCAAGTTGTTTCATGCTGATTAAGTGCTTTGGCTGTGATGAGCCACTTTTGCTCGGGTGTAAATAAATAAATAAATAAATATATAAAATTAACCTAATGGACATGTCTTTGGACCATGGAAGCAACCCTGAGTACCCGGAGGAAACCCGTGCAAGTACAGGGAGAACATGCAAACTCCACACAGACTTGAATAAAGATCGTTCTTGCTGTGGGGCGGGTGTGCTAACCACTATACCAAACGCGCCGCCCCAAATCAGACCAACACACATTAAAAAGGTGAAACAAACAAAACAAATCCAAAAGTAAACGCATCAGAGATGCTATAAATCTAGACATCTTTCATACCCGTCTTAGGGCTTCACAGACAACAAACTTGAGGAATAGAATAATTAATTTAAAATCAGCAATAAAACAGAAAACCAGGGTATAAAATGAGCCGAACTTACCACTCTCAATGTGATAAAAGCCAACGGAATCCAAAAGCAACGTCTGTACAACAAGACATACTGGTCCCTAATATTAGCTCTGTGTATGCATGATGCTCTTGGCTCTCCTTGGACACCATCATAACCCTGCCCCTCTTCTCCTCAAGCTCTTGCCCTATGGCATGGGCTCACACTGAGCGCTCATAATACTGCTGTTGTTTGAAGCCAAACTCATGTACACCTTGCCAGCTGAGGGCATGGTTTATCTTGGCACCCAGTATAACAGCTACCTTTCTGCTCCCTGGCCTGCTCTGAGCTTTTTTTTAGTAGTGTTAAAGACAGAGAGAGAGCAATATGCATGTGTGCGCATGTATGTGTGTGTTACATTACAGGATGGGAGTGGTGACTATATTGCAGCTGACTTCCTCTTGATGATTTTGGGATAATTGCAGAAAGCAAAGAATCTGAAAATCAGTTGTGGTTTCATAATGACAAAGAATTGACTCCCTATGTGCCATTATGACCCATGACCAGCAAAACACTACTGCCATGTGTGAATACAGTAATATTTAAACTTACATGAAACCCATGAAATGAAGTTTCCATACATATAGTGCAAAGTTTTTTTATTAGCCAAATATATGGCTTTGCTTTCTTGACAAAATATAATTCATCACACACCAGGAAGTTAACACACAAGTCCTTGACAACTAATGTGACATCAGTTTTTATTTTCATAGGCAAGAAAGTTAATCTGAACTTCATCCTGACTGATAAATGAACCTACGTTCGCTACAGCTAAGAAATCATCAATAGTCTACCTGCTCAGAGACAAGACAACAGTTTTTTATAATCACATGTGGTTTTCAGTACAATATTGTTCTCTAGTGTTCAATCCCATGAACAGAATACAAATTTATTCATGTACAGTAATTGTTTTGATTGTCAGCAAATAAAAGTTATGAGACAAAAGAATATATTGTGAAAATCTGACTATATACAGCGGCATGGTGGCATAGTGGTAAGATGTCCAGCAGGAAGGTCCTGGGTTCGAGTCCTGGGCTTGGGCGTTTCTCTGTGGAGTTTGCATGTTCTCCCCGTGCTTGTGTGGGTTTCCTCTGGAAACTCTGGTGTTTCCTCCCACAGTCCAAAGACATGCGCATTAGGCTAACTTGCTGTTCCAAATTGCCCCTAGATGTAACAGTGAATGGTTGTGTGTGTGTTTTGCCACTGTTCAGGGTGTACCCCGCCTTCGCCTAGTGTCGGCTGAGATAGGCTCCAGCTTCTCAGCAACCCTAATAGGAATAAGTGGTTCAGCAAATGAATGAATGAGTGAGTGAATATATGCATATATAACAATCAGTAATAATTTCAGTTTAAACATACCATATAGCTTATTGTAATGCTCTTTTCAGAACGGAAAAAAAGTTTTTTTTATTTGGTCCATTTTTTTTTGAAGGCTGCCAATAAATCTGCAGATTACAAGAGAGCACATAGAGACAGAAACAATGCCAAGCACAAGCTGCTTGGAGACAAAGCTGAACATTAAGCCTCATTCACCAGGTTTGAATGACAGGAGGAATTGGAATTCCAAGGTCAGTGCAATGGAGAGTAATGACTATTTGTATCTGAAGTTCAACTCATGAATTTCAATTGGTATCATCACATTGTTGTTTCACTGCTGTTGTACATACAAAATAAAGCATTATGGAAATTCAATGTCAAATGCACCACTGTTATGTAAAATTGTGTTTCAGAAACAATGGAAATAATTATTTGAAAAAGAACAAAATATAAAAATGGGGGTTTATTAATATCATGAGGCCTCAATCTACTTCTTAATGAAAAACATCCAAACCAGGAATTCATTTCAACAAATGCTTTTGTGTTAGAAAATCATTATCCTAAAGCCCAAAACAAACTATCCTAATCACCTTGAACTGGCTTGTACTGGTTACCTCACTAATCCAACACACCTGACTGCATCCTCATTAAACAATGAATCGATATATAGAAAATGCTTTAAAAGTGAAGCTAAGCAACATGCAGTGAAAATGTCTAACAAGCACCAATAACATTTTTGCCATTAATGTTAAAGCAATTTGCTCATGAGAATGTGCTATAATAGAATTTGTAAACATTAATCCAGTGGCACATAAGGGAGTTGTTAGCTTTAACATTTATGGGAGGTGGTGAGTGGAGTCGATGGGTATTCTGAGCATTCCACCACACACGTAACAACCATTCGCTGACCCAAAGTTTTAATGATTTTCTATGTCATAAACCCTGTATAAAAAATCCTAAAAAGACCACAAAAGGTACACACACTGACATTGCATTGCTGACTGCATCAACACAGCATCATTATTTCAGGAGAAGCATTTAAAGGACTGGATACACTATAAAGTGGCTGTTTACGGGATTTGTTGGAGGGGTGGGGTTTAAACTACAGAAGACTTCGTAATAAATTCAACAGACTTGGCCTATTCAAAGGTTTTGCAGAGATTTGAATCAGAAACATCAGGAATAGTTATGATTCCAGCATCGGCCAATTTTTAGCAACAGCACTGACCTTCAGCAAACAGTACTGACAACATGGAGATGATAATTTATTCATTCCTCAACAGGGCTGCATTTAGAGTCACCAGGAGGAGAAGCAGTGGTGGATTTTTTTTTTACTCTCACAGGCAGCATTATTTCAAGGGACAAAGATATTTAAAATTGATTAAAATATGTACAGTGGTGTGAAAAAGTGTTTGCCCCCTTCCTGATTTCTTATTTTTTTGCCTGTTTGTCACACTTAAATGTTTCAGGTCAACAAACAAATTTAAATATTAGTCGAAGACAACACAAATAAACACAAAATGCAGTTTTTAAATGAAGGTCTTTATTATTAAGGGAGAAAAATAAATCCAAACCTACATGGCCCTGTGTGAAAAAGTGATTGCCCCTAAACCTAATAACTGGTTGGGCCACCCTTAGCGGCAACAACTGCAATCAAGCATTTGAGATAACTTGCAATGAGTCTTTTACAGCGCTGTGGAGGAATTTTGGCCCACTCATCTTTGCAGAATTGTTGTAATTCA
>JBCNYH010000023.1:12699434-12714901 GCA_039654325.1 Tandanus tandanus | reverse complement strand
CCCCCCCCCCCCCCCCCCCCCCCCCCCCCCCCCCCCCCCCCCCCCCCCCCCCCCCCCCCCCCCCCCCCACCCCCCACAATGTCCTTCCAATCCAACAAGCATTTTCTTCTCTCTTCCCATATGAAATCATTTCAGAATCAGAATCTTTTATTGTCATTGCACAAGGTAAAACCAGTACAACAAAATTTAAAGTACTATCCATAAAATGTCAAAGTGAAGAAGTGGATGTGATGTATTGGCTGTCTGCAATTTGAATTCATGACTGTAAATGATGACTCAAACTGGCAAATTACTTTTAGTCAAAAACCATCAGAAACAATCAAGCATTTCTCTACATCAGAAACTGACGCTAAAGATTAAAGAGACTAAAGCTGCTTTTACACAGACAAGGAGAACAAATTACCCCTGGAGCAACTTGCGCCTGGAGCATTTCAATAATGGGGAAATACTGCATTTAGGGAACAAGATAATATTAAGAGCCAGATACAGATATTATTGTGGAGGAAAGAATCTGCTGTATAAAATTGAAAGATGCCAAAAGAAATCAGATGAGAGTAAATCTGGTGGTGTTGGTGTTTGGGGTGTTCATGATAAGGGAGTCATCTTTTACATAAACAGGACTGCATAAGAATTAAAAAAGGGCACAGATCACCTCATTAAACTTCAGGCTGTCTCAATATTAAAACAGCAATGCGGTTCCAGGAAGTGTCATTGCTGAGTGAGAAAGATGTGCAGCAGTGGCCAAGGACACACACTCACTCACACACACACTTCACTTAGAACTCTGTTGAAAGATGACAGCTTAGCAAATGGTGGTCTGCTGATCAAACCTAAACAAGTGCTAATCGTCCTTGTTTTGAGCACCAAAACATGTGTGGAATTTATCCCTTCAGAATGCAACAGGAGGAGCTGTGTGAAGAATGCTGCAATAATGCAAACAACACCCCTCCCTCCCCCAAATACTCTGCCTGCTGTTGGTATTGACATTAATTACACCAGATTATCTGTTTAATCGGTATAATGTATGTGTGCACATCCTTTGTCCAATGACATCCCTTCTACAACACACTTATTCAACTGTTCTGTGAATTTTTTGAGTAAAATCTCATTAAACTGTGGTTTATTTCCCTTTTAGTGAGTCCATATAGGCAGATGTGAGACTCGCACCCAGGTGTGGACCACAAACACTGCACCAAGAATCTTGAAAGGTAGTAGTCTCGGGCCAGTTCTGAACAAACTCTGGAGTGGTTTGCTTTTGGTGGGAACGAGTCAATCTCAGTCTGACCAGGTAGCTACCAGGTTTATTCCACAATTTTGAGCTAAATGGCTTCTGTTGCCGGGTGTGATTTGAATATTTCTCCGTGTGAAAAGAAACTGAACCAAGTGGAAAAATGCTACATGCTTTTCAAGCTCATCAAATGATTCGGATCACGAAAAAATAACTGTAGGTGTTTATATGATCTAGTCTGTGGAATTTTACACTATTCAGAAATGGGGCAGATTTGCCATAGGTTGTTGGGTAGGGAGAACTACAGATTAAGAGCTATGACACTTAAGATCTATCTGCTATATTTGGGCTACACTTGTAATCCAGTATTACATGACCTTAACATATGGGAGGTAGTGCAAGGGTGTGCCAGATCCTGTAAGCAAGCAGGCAGGAGCAAGGCAAGAGAACCTGCTTTAAAAGAATCACCAGAAGTACCAGCATATCTCATTGTAATTTTTTAAGCCTGATTTACTACAATACCAGTATCAAAAAGTAGCATGCACCAAAAAATGTGTTGGTTCTGCCCCCTAATTTGTAGATCACAGCTATTCTTCGAAGATCACC
Organism: Tandanus tandanus; assembly: GCA_039654325.1. Lineage (NCBI taxonomy): Eukaryota > Metazoa > Chordata > Actinopteri > Siluriformes > Plotosidae > Tandanus > Tandanus tandanus. The sequence continues at coordinate 12,713,067 of JBCNYH010000023.1, read as the reverse complement.
CACAACATGACCATTATTTGTGTGTTCAGCACACATATATTGACGCTTGTCATTCTGGATCTTTGACAACCAGGACCTCTGTATACCTACAAAGAAGATAATATAGATTTAGATGATGCCTAAAAGCAGAGCTCCCAATAGTTATGTCTATTGATACGTGTCCGAGGCTGATGTTATTTTGATTTTTTGATTTGATATACTGTATTAATCTTGCAAGGGAAATTATTGCCTCTGCATTCAACCCATCCAAAGTGAGCACACACACGCGTAAGCAGTGAGCACACACACACTCGGAGCAATGGGATGCCACACACATTGGGGGTGCCCGGAGAGCAGCTGGGGGTAATGTGCCTTGCTCAAGGGCACTTCAGCCATGAAGGTGGAGAAAGGGAAGGTGCAGCTCACTCCCCCACCACCACACATTTTTCTAACCATTAGGCTATAGCTGCCCCAAAACTCTGCCAGGCTCAAACCCACATCACCGGTTTACAAGGCACACTTTATGCTCACTGAGCTATTTATTCTGCCTAATAGAGTGATTTTTAGTCAAAAATGAAGGAGCAAAAAAAAAAAAAAAGCCTTCATTGAAGTCAGAATAAACAAAAGAATAAACAAACATAAAAACACCACCACACAACACTTTATCCAGGGTAAGTTAGTCATATGTAATAAAATAAGGATTTCCTAAGTCTTTAATTCTAAATCAGTGCTTGAACTGAGAGTCAGGCAATATTCTGTCCTCTTCTGAACATTTCCTTGTCTGAATGACTCAGCAGATTTAAGACCACTGAATCAAACAACAGACCAGAATACTAAATACAGGACAGTGCTGCAGTACCATATTATCTCAGCCGAAGCAAAGTGCAAGCTCATTCAAATTCTCCAGAAGCCTCCTGAAGTCATCTCTACAAGTAAAAACACTCAGTGTACGTTTTCTGCCTTAAAGGGTACCTGTGGTGAATTTGTATTACTAGCCCTTTAAAACGATCACGTATGACATCAGAGGTTCCACCAGGAAACGTCAGTCCTTGCTTCTTGTCAAGTATGTGTGAGTACTGCCACACTACTATTACTACTAGGCATGCTCAGAGACACTGCCTTCTTCATTGGCAGTTCCAGCCCTGGTAGTGACGCGAAGTCAGTGTTTTTTCCTGAGTGCAAAGCATATGGCTGCACAGACATAAATGCGCAGAAATCACGGAAAACATCGGCACAGGCCATACTCTGAAAACGTTTCCTTTCGGACGCAATTCAGTAGTCTGTGAAGACCCCTTCAGTGTGACCTGCTATCGGCGTGACCTCCGGGCAGAACTACTTGGCATGAAGCCCAAGCTTTTACGTCTAAAACCGGACACTGTTCCTACAGAATTCCTTCATAAAAAGTCAATGGATGACAAGGGATGGGAGCAACACCTCGCCAGAAGGAACCAGGAAAAGGTAAGAGCCTTTGGTATGTGGAGAGTGTACGTCTTTACTTATACTATTTAAACAAGACAAGACAATACAAAATCACATTCTGCGCACTTGCAGTAAAAGAGGATGTGGGTGCTGGACTGGCCTGTCTACAGGCTCCAATAGAGAAGGTGTGATGAATTTTGTAACAAAAATGTGACAACAACCCTGGTACTGTTACATACCTGTACCTTAAGACCTGCTTGCAGGAAGATAGGGAGAAAATAACATCCGAAACGCTTCATAACTTTATGTCTGAAGTCCCTAAGCGTCTTTTAAGTGTTGTGAGAAGAAATGGCAACATTACAAGGTAGTAAATGCTTTACTGTCCCAACTTGTTTGAATTGTGTTGCAAGAACCAATTAAACATAAAATTCATGACGTAAAACATGAAATAATGTGCTGTTGCATTGTTTTGAGTGCAATCTTGATTATTTACAAATCATTGTTTTCAGTTTTAATTTCAACATACTGTTCCAACTTTTTATAATTTTTAGTTGTATATGAATATCTGCTGCTTTTTGGTATCAGCTGATATCTGGTTCAAAAAACCCCAAAACAACAAATGTGACAAGAGCCAATAAAGGTGCAACTCTGTCTATATGCAAGCCAGACGTGCTCCACAGAGAACATCTTAAATACAACACTGATACAATAAATCTATCTGCAGAATTTATATGTAATACATCTTGTGTGGAACGCAAAACTAACATTAAATACTACGGACCTGATTTGACATTTACGATACACCTCCATAGTGTTTTGTGCGCAATTTGTGTAATGGAATTGGATTGACGATTAGATTACCATTTGCTGAGCCTACTTTCAGAAAGTTATTAATCAAACTGGCCCCACAAACCATTGTACCACCAATCAAGCTTTTCAATTAAGCTCTTCCCTCGACTTTCATAAAGAAATGTACATTATCATTATGTGTGCTCTACTAATTTCACTCACTCACTTACTTGCCAAGCCACTTAATCCTACTAGGGATATGCGGAGGCTGAAGCCTATCTTAGCCAACACTGGGCGAAGGCAGGGTACACCCTCAACAGCTTGCCAGACCATTGCAGGGCAAACACACACACACACACAAACATTGACACTCACATCCACACCTAGGGGCAATTTGAAACAACCAATTATCCTAATGTGCCTGTCTTTGGTCTATGGTAGAAAAATGGAGTATGGGAAGCACGGAAAGAACATGAAAACTCCACACAGAAACAACTAAGCCCAGGACTCGAACCCAAGACCTTCTTGTTATAAGGCAGTCTTGCCAACTCCTATGCCACCATGCCTCCTCTACTTATTTAAATGTCTCTGAATTAAAAAGTTCCACTTGGGATCCTATACTGGACAGTATACACAGATCTTCAAGACTACATTCAAAATGGCTGGTATCACATTCTTCATGTTCCTCCTCTCTAAGGATAACTTCTAATAATCCCGAGCAGCAATGTAGCATTTTGCAGACACAGATTATTTCACGGCCAAATTAACACCATCATCTGCACCTCAGGTTTAGTTCACACCAGTGTTCCTTCATAGTACAGATTCCAGTAGTCTATCCAAAGACGAGGACAGCAACAACACCATTAACTGCAAAATCACTTGAGAGGCCTGAGATCCTGATGTGGTTAGAAGGAGACAAATTAGTCAATGTTAGATGTTGATAAGGGAATAACCCAGCCGCCCTAACGCCAATCCCACCTCCTCTGCCCTGACTTCCTCCCCAAGCCTGACCCTCCAATGTAATATAATTTGTTTTAATGTAGGCACTTTATTTCATCCTTGACACTGTATATAAAAAAAAAAACCAAAAAAAAAAAACAAAAAAAACGTGGGAGGCTAGTAAGGCTTGTTAATGTGCTCCTCTGAGTAAACTAAGACTGCCCTAAAATATCTGATGAGTCATGCCAGGTCAGGTGACTTGGGGAATGCGTGCCTGCAACTGCCCCCTTCAGCACTCACACTGAGTTTGTGGACCAAATAGAAATGACTCAAAAGTACATGATGGGAGGACTCAGACCTCCCTCATTATCCAAAATAAGAAGATTAAATTAGACTGTATCAAATAACGGTCACCCAGCACCAGCTACTGAAGAGATTAGTACATAAAAAAAGTACAGACTACATATTACGAACTTTAATAATACTCATACATACATATATATACTACCCTATATTAATATAATAACAAGAAAACTGCACATAATCAAACTTTGACATACCCGGAAGTAGCGATGCTGGTGAAAATAGGAACATGAGTAGCTCTTGTTGTTCATAACCACTGAGGATTTGATTACAGCTGCATTAACTGATAGCAAGCAGCTTAATGCTGTATAATCGTCTGCTAACTGAAAATCCCTCCCCACAAGGACACCATAGAAGCCAAATCAGCAGCAGTGACTCGAGCAGCAGTTATAATATGCCAATTTGGAAAACACAGCATGCAAGGACATAAGGACACTGAAAACTGAATGATTGAGAAGTTGACACTGGTTGATTTAAGTGAGCAGTGCAGAGATCCTAAATGGACAGAAAAATCTTGTTTAAAAGAATCCACTGCTATAACCTGCATGGTAAATAAGCCACAAGCCATTACTCTTGTGATACAGTTATACAGACTGGTTTAGCTGCACATACTTAAAGTTCCATAAAGCTTTTCTTTAGCTTAGCAAGCAAACTGCTTTCTACCTGGTCTGCATCAGGGTGACATCAGACCATAACAGAGGAGAGAGAGAGAGAGAGAGAGAGCGCGCGAGAGCGAGACCAAAAGCGCTGGATCCCGACTGCAGTATTCTGCTAGCCACTTGCCTGCTCTCTGCAGTCTCAACACACACACACACACACACACACACACACACACACACACACACACACACACACACACACAACCACCAAGTACATACCTCTCATGTCATGCTCACACCAGCTTGCACTGAAGACCATGTGAACAGTAAGAATCACAAGGTAAAGAGTTCTGTGCACTGAAAATATCCCTTCTTCAGCAGGCGACAGAAAGACAGACAGACAGACAGACAGAGACAGAAGGGGGACGAAGGGGGGCAGGACAGACAGTCTCAGATGTGATGATAACCAAAAACAGAGGAGCTGCTTGCAATCTAACCAGCAGCTCTGCAAGCTTCACCTAGAGTGACGTAGGTGCTGTGCTAAGTCCACTCCTCCTTCCCATTCCTCCCTCTCCTCTCATTACTCTGTCTTCAGCCCCTCCCCTGATATTCCCTCTAAATCTCAATCAAATACTTTCACAGAGTGTGGTCATGTCTTTGAATATGTTTGAAAGAAAAAAAAAAAAACATATCAATTATGATGTGTAACAATTATGAAAATGAGGGAAATACAATAAAGGTGACAACAGAAATCGGGAAGTCACAATAGACAAGTCACTTTGACTGTCATACCAGAGTAATGGAAGCCAGTGAAGGACTGTGTTGTCAGAAGACTGGATGGATCTATGACCGTGCTGCTAGATGACAGGATGAGTTTCTGACACTTTGTCATGAACTCCGATCTAAAAAAGCCTTTAATCAAAACTGTGAGAAAAAAACATTCCTCTTGTTAAACCATTATCCATCCTGTCCACCCCCACTGGATTAATGTTACTGTGCAGCATCAGTATTCATTTCATTTTATCCATCTTTGACATGTACACACACAGTCTTGCTGTGAAGGATTTTTATTTCATGTCAAGCCCAAAACGAATGGGACCAAAACACGGACAAACGAAAGTGGTTATATGGGAATCAGGGCTAGAGAATTATATTTCCCATTTCCAATCCAATATTGGTTTAAAAGATTCTAATCACTGTCCGATGTTGCTATGGCAATTTTATTTTTTACTAAAACTGTGGGCAAAGACGAAAACTAATGTACATCCTGGGAGTCTGAGAAATTTCAATCGAAAGCCCAAAATTCAATACCAAAAGCATGAATTTTTCAATATCTTTATTCTAATTGTGACAATACACAAAGCACACATTACTGTAACATCTGATGAGGCCTTACTGCTTTACCAATAGTTGAAGGTGAAAATTTTAAAATACATTTCTGAACAACTATAGAAACACCAAAATAGCATGAAGAACGCTTGAAGAAAATACACGGAGGCCAGCCTGGTAAAGATTTAGTAAGTATGTCATGGGTGAGAGATGGATTTCAGAAATGTAATTAATGGAATATTTAACATTAATTAAGACTAAATGAACAAAGACTGGGTGACAGCATTAACTGCTGCATTAATCAGTTACTGCATGGTTATTTCAACCTAAAGATGCGGATATAGCACCACACTTCATAGTCGTACTCTGGTTATACAATACATGAGATTCAATGAGATGTAAGGAGTGAGATCACAAAAGGAAACGATTTCTAAAATAATATACACATTTTTGTTGTTTCTCAAGGGCTCTAGCTTCCCAAAGCAGTATCCTCTGGGCAGAGTTCATTTTAAGATTCTACATGCATAACTCAAAGGTTAACTCATCAATGTGAAGAACGCTCTGAAACCCCCCCCCCCCCCACAATTTTCCCCCTAATTTACATTAACTAACTAGCAATCAGACATTGCACTTATTAAATTTTATGCATATTTGCTGCTGCTACGGGTTACCTAGTGCATTCTGACATTAATCCAAGAAGCTCGGTTCTGTTGGATTTTGAATTTAGGTGTATGTCAAGCCAATTTTCATATACTGCCCCCAAATGTCCAAGACATTGGACATACACTGAGCTCTATGTAATAAGTGAGGCCATCTAAAATGCCCCCTAACGAAGAAGTGGGGTGTGGAGAAGCTAGCAGAGTGCAGGCACATCTGTTCAACAGACATTTCATTACGGAAAAACAGACCATTAAGGAATGTTATTGATTTTGTTGTTGTTTATGTTCTCTGATACTTTAGTCAATCGGATTCATAATCAGCGAACCACAGAATGGAAGTGGAAAAAACGTTGGCCCTCTCTGGGGACGCACACACATTCATTGGTTTTAACTGTCTTTGTGTGGAACAAAATTTTTAGTGATGTATAAATGTAGATAAATAATGCTACACATACTTACTAAAGAGAAACCTTGCTAATGTAGTAATTAAAAAAAACAATTGGTAAGTAAAATAGGACCTACCTTTGTGGAGACTTGCAGCTCCAGGAGAAGAGAGTAGCTTCAAGAACAGAGTTAAATGCAGCCAAAGTCCAGAAAGAACAGACAGGCTTCGAAACACAGGATGCCCTCAAACTACTGACATCCACTCAACCCTTGACCTTTTTAATCTCCCACCTGCACTCACCTGGGATGGTTGTGTAGATCAACACATAAGCTATTTTCACACATAACCTAGGACAAATATCCGGAGTTGTCCATTCACACATTCAGTGTAGCATGTACTTGAAAATTTTCTGTTAAAAGATGTGTTCTCACATTCTTGATATACTCAGTTTGGTTTAGGTGAGGCATGGGATCTGAGTAGAGCAAGCAGTAGTGGTCACACATATAAATGCATGCATATGTGCACACATTACCCGCAAGTACAGGTGTTTTTATCTAAGTGGTATCTGTAGCTTTTAACGGTCTAATTTTAATAAGAAAGAAAATGCTAGTCAGGCTTACAGGTATGGTTGACTCAATATTATTTTATTGTTTGAGTTAAATCTAAGGATGTGCACAGTGTTCATCAAAAAAAAGGAACGTTTTTTTAATGTGTGCGTGTGTGAACGAGACGAAGAAAGAGTGTGAGAGATAGTTCAAGATCATGATTTTAAATAGTGTATTACTTGTTTTGCTGCTATTTAATACAATGTTTGGAACAATTAGTCTATTTCTTTAGTAGTCTAGCCCTATATGCTATTATTTTATTTTTAGTTTTATGTATTATTTTATTTTTTTATTTGCTTTATTTGGTTAAGACACATTATTATACACTGCACTGGACTGGTGCAATCTTATCGGTCTAGTATAGGTTAGTAGACATTATATTGAGTGGATAGTGCTTGGATCAAAATAACTAAAACTCAGTTCGAGCAGGTAGCATCACCATTGTTACAATTTAGAAATGGGGGGGGGGGGACTCTGAAAATCACTGGTTTATTTTTCATGTTTCCACGTAGTATATATATGATGAATTTAATCACCACTACGTTATGTAATGCAGTTATGTTGCCTTGATCAACTTATGCAAAGAATAAGATTTTTTTTATAGGTTCATGTGTAATATATACTAATAATTATTATTAGTTACAAACAGTTATTCACCTCAGGTTCTGTTGATGTTGCTAAATTGGGATGCCATTCCATAACTCCATTTCTTTTTCTTTTTTTTTGTAAATCAATTCTTCATGGTTCTACTACTGGTTAAGATCATACTCTTGTTGAAAGGTCCACCTCTTGTTTAAATTCAGAGGTTTGGATGCGTTCAGATCATACAGTTCAGATCATATTTTATATTATTCCAAAAAGCTTGCTCTTTGCCTGTATCATCACTGTCAACCTGTAGTCTTGCTATAATGTTCTATTTGGACAACAAAGGCTTTTTCCTGGCACGCCTCCCATGCAGCTCTTTTTGATTGTGGATGTTTACATTTGTGGCATTTGACAACAGATTCCCTTAATCCCTTATTCCAGAGCGACTTACATTTATCATTATTATACAACGGAGCAACTGAGGATTAAGGGCCTTGCTCCAGGGCCCAACAGTGGCAGCATGGTGGTATTGGGGATTGAACCCTTGACCTTCGGATCGGTAACCCAGAGCCTTAACCACTGATCCACCATTATGCACTTTCACACAAACAGCTGCACATTTTAACTGCAGATCCCATGATGAGGTTTTGGGGTTCTTGGAGACTTATTTTTCGCACTGAGCAGTCTGCCCTTAGGCTGAATTGGCTGGGGAGCCCAGTCCTGGACATATTGGCAGTCATCTGTTACTTGTAGATTTTCTTTTTTTTTTTATCTTTTGGCAGACTCTAAGGCATCCCCAAGCCTTATTTTCTGGGCTTGGAAAGCTCTAGATGTTAACATGATTGTACAACAAACTCTAATAGAAAAGAGAACACCAGACCCAGAATATGTCTGGTTTAAATTAGAGGTTCTAATAAATGGCAGCCAATCTGGAAAAACTGATTTTAATTTATGGACTTGAATGTGTGATAGATTGTAATAGTGTACTTACTTCGTTAAAGTCACCAATCTGGATTTTGTTTATTTAAATTATGACAATGCAAAATGTAAACTTAGCGTAATTCGTTAAAGAATATCAGCTTCATCTCTAGGCACTGAATCAAATTATTTAGAGAAGAAAAATGGATGTACTTATATATTTCACATAACGTAATCTACATCTTGATTTCTGTACAACTGCTTTGCGACTATTAAAGGCGCTACAGATATAAAATTGTACACACACACTATATATATGTGATATGTGGGAGAAGGAACTTGAGCTTTATAACACAGGAAAAGGATATGAATGAATATCAAAGGAATTGAAAATGCCAATCAGCAGTGTTCAGACTCTAATTAAGAAGTAAAAAATGAGGGATTTTGTTGAAACCAAGCCACGGTCAGGTAAACCATCAAAAATTTCAGCCACAACTGCCACGAAAATTGTTCAGAATGCAAAGAAAAACCCACAAATAACTTCAGCTGACATACAGGACTCTCTGAAAAAAAAAATGGTGTGGCTGTTTCAAAGTGCAGAATAAAGAGACACTTGAAGAAAAATAGGCTACGTGGTCGAGTTGCCAGAAGAAAGCCGTTACTACTCCAGTGCCACAAAGCAGCCTGCTTACAATACACCAAACAGCACAGACAAGCCTTAAAAAAATCTGGAACAGTTATTTGGAGTGACGAGTCCAAAATTGAACTTCATGACCACAACAATAAATGCAACATTTGGAGAGGGGTCAACAAGGCCTATAATGAAAAGTACACCAATCCTACTGTGAAACACACACAAATAAATAAATAAATAAATCACAAATTCTGCCAGGGTATGTAAAGTTTTGAACACAACTGTTTCCTAACATAGCCTAAATGTTTGAGCCTATGAATATGTAGTATCCTTCAAATGCTGCCCTTGGAAAACCTGCACTCTCTCTTCCTTTGTTTATGATAAAAGAGAGGACTTGGCTCTCTGAGGAGTTGGCCCTTCCATGCCAACGCAGAATTCACTGTAACTCTCGAATAGTGTTAGCTCTTCTTTTCCGGGTGACTGACTCAGCTGTGAGAAGTGCATGAGACACTGGATAAAAATGACAGTCTTTACAGTTACACTCATGCAAAAACACACTTGGGATATGAATGCACATGCATGCAGGAAGATGGATCCAAGGTTCATGGTCACAGGCTCTTAGCCACAGCTGTCAAACCAATAAACCACTACAAAGCAATTATCAGTGCTGTGAGATTCTGTCATGATTCATTTTCCAGTGATCAGACAATGAGGCCTAATTTCATGCTCTTCTGTATACATTAAGGCTCAGTGATCCTCCACCATGTGATACTGCACTGCCCCTGATATGATGATGAATAAAGTATTAAGTTTGAAGGTGTTTTATCTGGCTGTAGGGTCCGATGCATGTTGCAAAATGAGAAAGAGCTCTACATTTGTGTGAGCAGCAGAAAATTCAAAACAATACATTTCTCAAAACCACTGTCAAAAATAATAATCAAAATGCTCATCTCAGGGGAAGTGGTGGCCCGGTGGTAGGGTGCTGGATTACTGATCCCAAGGTCAGGGGTTCAAGCCCCATTTTCACCGGGCTGTCACTGCTGTTCCCCCAGTGCAGCTAAATGGGTTATCAAAGGCCAGCCATGTCTCGCACTGTCTATTGTGAGAGGCATGTAAAAGAACCATTGCTGACTTTCGTAAAGAGTAGGATGCATTGCCGTCAGCGTGTTTCTGCCTGAGATGGCCTGGCGAGTTGTCCAGGGTGTACTCTGCCCTCGCCCAGAGTCGGCTAAGATGGGCGCCAGCCTCCCCGTGACCCTAATTAGGATTAAGCAGTTCAGAAAACTGATGAATGAATGACTGCATCTTCATGTCCTTAAACTTTAGTGGTCTGTGATGTGTTGTGCTGCATTCCGCCACTAGGGGGCAACATTACACAGCCAAAAAGGAACAAGAGGCTGTACAGTAAAGTGAATTGTCTATTGATTGCGCCAGGCCTCTCAGCAGAGAACCAACTATGATTACCGACAACTTTTCATTTCTTACTGTAGGTGTAAATTCATTATGGCGAGAAAAAAAATTCTCCCTGCATCTGCTTATATAATCCTACTTAATGTATGCTGGTGTTATAGCTGCAAAGGCAACTTCACATCTCCAGCCATTTAATGCAGAGCCGAAGCTCATGGGAACTCATTACAGTAAGTTTGCACAATTTCTAATGTGAGTTTGATCCCTTCCTTACACTGTAGCAATATTCAGGTCTGAAAAGCAGAGGTTACTTTATTTTTTTTTAACCTGAAGCAGAAATAATGCAAAAAGATAGCAATAATAGTTTTTTTTTTTTTAAGTAATAAGGGTAGAAGTACAATTAGAGGACAAATCTAAAGTCCTGCAAATAGACTGAAAATTTGTATTTTTTTAAAAGAATGTACACAATGATGACAAGTTCAAGACATTTTCATTTTAGTCATTCTAGGACAAGAAAATGATCTGAAGACCTAATTTATAATAAATATTTGAATGGAAAAAAAAATCTGAGCAATTACAAAGGTCTGGCTGAGTGCCATCGGTCCCCATCATTCTATGGCTGCATGTGAGACTGTTTACTCTGTGCCATGCAGTGCAGGAAAGATTTAATGACTGTTTATGTGCTGTAGTGATCCATGTTCCACACACAGCTGTCAAAGCACTGCCTGCTACTTCAAGTGTACACGAGATAGCTGATGTGGGTTTTTCTCTGTTAAGAAAATAAGAAAAAGAAGCCTTCGGCTGACTTAATGATACATGGGCATAAAGTGCAATGGCTGTCTGTGTAACTTTAAATAACAAAAAGGTCTTTGTCCATATTTCATCTAGTAAGCAAAAGGCAGTCTATGGAACAGCACGACTGCCAAAATGTCAGCCCTTTTAAAATGACTTCCGTTTGAATCGTGATGAGCAAAACATTCCAAGAGGGCGACTTGCACAGTCAGCAGTGATAAAGCAGTTTATCAGGTGCTCTCCGGTGCTGCCAGTTAGCTATTTGACATGATGGATTTCAAGGCATCTTTTAACTCCCTGACACTCTGCAGCATATCAAAGCTTTACAAACTCCTCTGTTTCCAATTTTGCCTTGAGTGACTGAAGAGCTGCAATTTGAAAGAGAAATCTGTCATATACAGTATTTATTTATTTATTTATTCATTTATTTGCACCTCTTTGAGGTGTGTAAAATAAATGCCATTCGAACATTTAAGGGGGGAAAAGCAAGAATTATTTTTCATCTGAACAGCTCAGCTTGACATTAAAGGTCATTCTTGTCTCTTTTATGCACCGGTTCCAGAAAAATGTAGCTCAAGAAACAATAATACCCTACTGACTGATGGCTTGCATGAGATCAATTGTTCACTTAAAAAATTATACCTACTAACACTTCCTGTCTGTTTCGTTCATTATCTTTTTGACAGCCACTATTGCCAAACATCAAATGAGCAATCTGCCATGAATGTCTAATGGCCCAAATCTGTCCGATGGCACAATGTCATTCATCATTCACCCTCTGCACAAAAACAGGACTCAAGGGTAAGTAGATGTTTTTGAATAGACATGAACAATACATAATTACATTGAAATAAACACAGGACATGAACCCTTCCTTGTCACCTTTAAGTCCCTAAAATCTAATCAGAATCTGTGTTTGCATCAGGATTGGTGTTTGGGGGAGAGAAGGAGAACTACCACAACCTGCCTCCATCCAGACACACACCCTACGGAGTCCTTGTCTCCAGAGCCTCATCATAAATTCACATTCACCATTGGCCCCACCCAGGCTTCTTTACCAACACTACAGCACTGATTACTGAGGAGCAGAAGTACTGGTATATATACACTGGTATATACAGAACAAAATTCATATGCCCTTTAAAACAATTCAACATATTGCAATTACTGAAATTAATTAGCAAATAAATTATTTATGATATGATTTCATTTTAATGAAGACAAAGATGAACAAATGTGTTTTCCATTTGTATCACAAAGAATGAAAGATGAATACTATCATGTTCATCATGTATAGGCACTATAATAACTTAATCGAACATCGAATAGGTATATTCATAGAATTGTGATACTTACAGAATGGCAAAACCAATCAAATCACCACCTAGGTACTGGGATATCATATCGTGTGGCCCCTGGTGATTCTCATCCCTAGGGTAATATATATATTTTTAACTGAAATGTTGTTTCATTTTTATTTTTGCATAAGCTAAGCAATATCATGACTTTACACTCACACATGCACCTTATGTTGAGAATAATAAGACCACCATAAGTCCTCCAAATTTGTCACACATCCCAATGCCCCAGATGTCAAGTCCACAAGGTGAGCAATTGGCAGGTTGCAAGTTGGCATGTTAATTCTCAGATCTGCTACAACACTGCACTAGAGCATACAGATGTTCTGTACATTTAATGATGAAAGTTTCTGCATTTTGTTGTACATTGTTGATTTCATATTCATGAATAAACAAAAGTTTAATCTCAGATTTTGCATTTATTTACCTTTATTTTTGTCCAGTGTATTTAAAGAGATGATTATTGTATGCTTACATCATGTCTGAATTACGTCTCATGTCTTTACTAGATTTTACATGGTCTTTTAAATTTTTAAACCAAGCCAATTTTTAAACCAATCTGTCTGCTCCACTGCTTTATTCCATGTTCTGCCATAGGAAACCACAAAAATCTATTAAAAAATCCCCCCCCCCCAATTTTTCTCCCTAATTTAGTCGTTTCCAATTCCCACCCATCAACTTTCAGCCCTCCCTATCACACGACCACCACCGACCAGGGAGGGGTGTAAGCAAGCACATGCCCCCCCGGTGACATGCGATGCTGCCACCCGCCTCTTTTCGAACTGCTGCACATGCTTATTTGGGGGCGGCCTAACACACTCGGAGGGAAAGCGCTATCCGCCCCCTCATACGAATGAGCTCACAGACGCCCAT
>JBCNYH010000023.1:12677795-12699334 GCA_039654325.1 Tandanus tandanus | reverse complement strand
CCTCATACGAATGAGCTCACAGACGCCCATGATTGGCTGGTGATCGCTGTGAGTGATAGGGAAGTGAGCGTATGCCAGCCCTCCCTCCTGTGAGAGCTCGGCCAATTAGCTCCCATGGACTCCCGGTCACGGATGGCATCAACCCGGATTCGAACTTGCGATCTCCGGGTTGATAGTCGTGCACCTTGTTGATGCGCCACTCGGGAGCCCACAAAAATCTATTTCTAAAATAAAATACTATTAATACTAAAATAAAATAGGATGTGCACATTACATATTATGAAGATTCTGTGGAAGTTTCATTAAAAAAAAAAAAAAATAGTGATCTCTATGTGTTGCTCTGGCTTCGCTTATAAGGGACACAAAAAAGTATAAAAAGCAGTAAACAGTAATAAACTGATATTTTTAATGAGGCACAGGTATTCTTTAGAAAGTGTCATACTGGCTAGTCATCTAGGAATCTGATAAAATTCTTTTTAATATTTAACAATCATACTTGCGTATATTGTTGCACCCAACAACAAACTCAACAAAAAAGTTATGTATTCACATTTATTCATCATGTATTACCATTTTGTACAATTTGATATGACATGCACATGAGGCGAACTGGCTGTTCCAAATTGCCCCTAGGTGTGGATGTGAATGGTTGTGTGCGTTGGCCCTGCAATGGTCTTTCAAGCTGTTCAGGGTGTACCCTGCCTTCGCCCAGTGATGGCCAAGGTAAGCCTCCCTGTGACCCTGGTAGGATTAAGTGGTTCGGCAAATGAGTGAGGGAGTGACCACAAAATATATACACTGGTCTTTCTATCTGAAAGATGCTAAAGCATTGTTTCATAGAAATGACTAACCTAGAACAGGTAAAATAAATGAATAAATAAATAATTAAATAAATAGTAAATGCATGCTGGAGATTATTCATTCATTCATCCATGTTCTAAGCCGCTTAATCCTAATTAGGGTCTTGGGAAGGCTGGCACCCATCTCAGCCGACTCTGAGCGAGGGCAGAGTACACCCTGGACAGCTCACCAGGCCAACGCAGGGCAGAAACATGCTGACTGCAATGCAGCCTACTCTTTACGAAAGTCCGCAATGGGTTGCAAGGGATTATATAAAGCAAATAAAGCATCTCTGGGTTTGATACACAAGAATCTGAGGTATTCAGTTCAGCATGTTTGGTCAATTTCATGGAGATCTTAAACCCTGAACACTCACAGCTGCAATACGGCTTCTCCAACATCTAAGCATGTATTGGGTCACTCACTTCACAACATGATAACAAAAAAGATGCACAAACCTGGGATATAGCATTCTATCAGTCTCTCCGGTTGAAGGAACCTTAGGTATTCTTACAAGCCCTGAGTATAACTATTGCACTCCATTGTTTTTCCTCATTTCCCAACATTATTATGCCTGTCACTCTTAAAGACCAGCTTTTTTTTTTTTTTAAAGGTAGGAATTGCAAATTAGGGCAGATTGATTGGGTTGGTGCAAAGAGTAATTGATCTCTGGATCTTTGTGTTATTCCCTTGTGCTCAACATGGATATTAAAAAATAATAGGCAGATGAGAGCTGGGCAGATAATAAGGACAGTGGGAGAAAGGCAGTGTTTGAT
Organism: Tandanus tandanus; assembly: GCA_039654325.1. Lineage (NCBI taxonomy): Eukaryota > Metazoa > Chordata > Actinopteri > Siluriformes > Plotosidae > Tandanus > Tandanus tandanus. The sequence goes on along the minus strand of JBCNYH010000023.1, from coordinate 12,697,718 downwards.
TTATATTTTAAAAAGGCACTCCGTCTTGGGCATTGTGTAAAGTATCAATGAATTTTTTCCTAGAGAGTGATGGGGAAGGGGGGATGGGGGGACTTGGTAATTGGGCATATCTGCATACTGTTTAAACATGCATCTTTTTTCAACAGCATCTGTATGATTAGGTATAGCCGTTTCTGGTTGCACATATGGTTCTGTGATGTAGAGGCAAAACAAAAAAAGATTCCAGTCTGTCAGTTATCTCACCTTAAAACCAGCACTGTTCTTTGAGATTTGCTCATGACCACATTCTGCTTTCTGCATCCTAAATCTGCCAGGCTTAGGGCAGTGCAATTATAAGCCCAATTGAAAACACTTCACTAAATTCAAGAGGATTGAGGGAAAGGGTGCCAGACGAAGAACAGATTTAGAAAAAATTTGGTGCTGGCAAGCTGAATTTTGGTATACCTTTTCACAGATGACAGCCTTACACATGTTCTCTGCTTTAAAATGCAGGTGACCGCATTTCAGTACAATTCTTCTACATGTGGCAGGAAGGTGTAGCCATGGAAATATACCACAGCTTCGGAATAAGAAGAAATCTGAACAATGCACACTTGGCTCTGTGATTTGAAAAAGGGTTTGGGAATGCCTCTTACAGGGACATGCAGTTCTAATCGAATGCATCCTGAATAACAAAAGGTGAAAAGGCATCACTTATCGAACCCTGCCTTCTTCTTTCTGGGAGTGTTCGAATTCCTCTCTTGTTTTTAGAATCTGAATCAAAAACACACAATGTTGCTGTTCTGACACAGATATAGAGAGCCCCGCAGCTTTAATGAGCCCGTCCACAGCAAGAGGCGATTACTCGTGTGCCAAAATCAGGGAAAATGAGCCTTGTTAAAATAAGCATCCCTATGGACATCTTCCTTATGAAGAAGGCAGCTATACATGTACCGGAGATTGGCACTCTTCAGCTGAAGTAAATGGGTAAGTGATTTTTTTTCCTTCTTTCTCTTTATTTTTCAATAAAGACATAATGCGGAATTTAGGGCCATACTGTCCCGTGGAGAAATGGACCTTCAACTTTTCAAAATATCAGATTTCTTGTTTAGAGTGGTAGCTTGTGGAATATCTGTTTTTTTAATGATTGCTTTCAAATTTGGAATATCATTTCAATAAGGCCTTAACAATGTGCACAAAAAATTCCAAAATTGATGCAACGGTGAATGATATGGCTTCACATTTGCATATTAATTACAAAGGACGCATCTTTTCCTTTTATATTTAAGTTTGGAATAGGTTCAAGATGACGTGTTTTAAATATCATGCAAACTGACTCAGGTGTTCAGAAGACTGTCATTTTTCACGAAATTCATAATTATTAAAATTAGCTTAAAATCCAATATGGGGGACTTGAAAGGTCCAAGAAGCAAAATTGTTCCTAGTGAGGAGTGGAACCTGCATACCAAGTTTCATGACGGTTCAAGTTCATGCTGACATTTCAAAACTATTCACCTTACTGCTTTTCTGTGCCGTTCAACCTATGTAAATCTTTTATAACAAAAAAGCCATGGTAAACAGATAGCATAAACAAAAAAAAAACCCACCATATTACACACACAGACACACACTCTTATTATTGTTAGCTGTTAGCGCTGATCCTTCCTACTACAAGAGAATTGTTTTGGAATCGTATGACAGACAACACTGCCATTAAGCAGAAAGACGGTATAAGAATCACTGGGGGATCCTGTGAAGAAAATAATAGACTTTATAATAAGATGGTGCGCAGTTAGTGATCCTTGGGAAAAATGTGGTAAATAGTAAATATGACTCATGCTAGCCACACAGAGAGGAAAAAATCTGTAGCAGGAAAGGATGGGGGTAGGTGGTGGAGGGGGGCTGTGGGCATTGCAGAAAGCCATCTTTTAGTGCTGCATTACTACCTATACTGGGCAGGGTTACTAAATCCTATTGCTTGATACTGACCTTAATCTAAAGAGTTTACTTTCATCTGTTTTTAATCTAAATCCAAAGCCTCATAAAGACAGGAATCAAAGTCCTGTATATTTACAGGTAAGTATACACACATTGCACTCAATATTGATGCCAAAACAATATCTTAATACCTTCTCTGCATGAAAGGTGCAGCCGTTGCCTCAGATGCACTGCCCCTGGACCACACACAGTCTTACACATGTACAGCTGCTGGCCACAAATTTCAGGCTCTGGTACACATTAGCAAAAAAACAATTAAACATACTATACATGTACCTTCTTTGGTACATGTGTAGTATGTTTAATTGTTTTTTTGCTAAAATACCTGGTACCCTGTGTTTACAATACAGTGTGATGTTCGTGATCACAATTTCTTCAAGTTTCATTTCTTGGATGCACCCTGCTTCCTTTCTATACCCCAGTTGTGCTCCAAGTGCAGTCACGCTCCACGCTTTTTTGAATAAGTGTAAACCCAGGGTAAGATCCAAATACACACATTAAATTATTTCTAATGGTTTGCAGATAAAATGTACAATGCATTACTAGCTATTGCATGTGTTCTGTGAATAGATGTATACCTCTATGCAGTGGTTTCTGGTAGGAAAACATCACAGCATCATATCCTTGAAGCATTGGGTGGTGAGTACACAAAATGTCCATGTGTTTGGACATTTGGTCATTCAGTTCACGGCTACATTTATGAACACATAATTTAGTTATCACCATGAAGGTTTTTTTTTTGCAACATTCTACATCAAGTCTACACAGATGCACACACAACAATAGGCAAAGAACAGTGAGGAAATTTATGTTTTTATACTAAAGTTAATCTTTGTTCTGTCACCAGTGATGACGAGGCTACACTTTTCTTCATGTAGAAATGAATGGGTTAAAACATGGGTTAACATATGCTTTAATAGATTCATTGTATGAGGTTTGTCAGCTATCAATTTACCAGCATCATCATCGTCAAAACCTAGACTGCAGACAGAAATGCTCATGCCCTTCTGTGTATCAAAAAGAGTCAATCAAATATCACATAAAAATGACAAAAGGGTTGTGGAACTAACCTTTTACACTTCACTATGAACTTGTTTTCCATAACAAGAACTGACAATTGGTACAAATGTGAGCTAGAGATTATTTATTTATTAATTATTTTTTCAATATACCCTACAAGGTCACAACAAAGGACTACTGGTCTCATACCACTCCTGCTGGACAGCCCAACATTATGTCATCAATATTAGATGAGTAATGACCAGCAAAGGATAAAATGAATAAAACATGGGAGACCCAGATAGAGAGGTGCATAGTGTCCGGGTGAATATAGCCTGTACATTTAGGAATGAGACTGGCTGATTACTCTGAAGACAATATATTGAACACTGTACTTTAGCTATATGCCAATGAAGCTATCCATACATTACAGAGAATCCTAATCATGGCAAATTATACCTCAGTTTAATAAAAGGCACCAATAATATACTGTGTTCTGGGAGAAAACGGAGCTTAAATATGTGTAGCACCTCATATACATGTAAAAGATGAACAATGATGAAATGCTCATGAAAAGACTGGCACAACATTTTATTCTGAAGTAATTTCAATTTAATAAAAACCCTGGAACAGATCATATTACTAGAAAAACCGCAATAGCATAAGTCCTTTAATTTAGCCATTAAACGTTTCATCAGTTTTCACAACAGATAAATGTGTTTTTGATGTTTTAATTTAGAAATGAGGAAGAATTTGAAAATATGGAACTACTCATTACCAGAGACCCAACTGTAGCACTCAACTGATATTCTTGTTAATGCAACATTCCACCACACAATGGAACATACAGTGAAATAAGATCCAGCAATATCTTGTAAATTGAGACTCTTCTCTAAAATATTAATAGTGGCTAATTACAATATTGGCTCTGTGACAGATAAACTAACAAGGAACAAAAGATGAACACATTTTCCATGTAAGAAAAAGGCAAACACATAAATAACCAATGTTAGGAAAAACAAACAAAAAAAACTTGATGGGACAAAAATGGGCATCATTCAAAATGAAAGCCAGAAGTAAGAACCTAAACAGGTCTCAAGCCCAAAAACAGCCAAACATAAGAAAGTAAGTGAATCTTTCCACAGACTATGAGAAATAACAGGTCATATAATTGGATGAAAATGACTTGCACTTTCTAAACTCCTACTGTGTATAACCTCTCTCAAAATCACACAGTGGCTCCCCTGGAGATAGTGAATAAGCCTGAACGAGTTACTCACCATCCATGGAATCACTTGTTCATCGGGTAGACTCCTCTACTCAATACATGCACATTTCCATGTAATCAGCCAGGCCAGTCAGAAGTTCCAGGTTCTTTCCAGAATGATATTTAAATCTGCAGATGAAGTGAGCAAAGAGCCAAAGGTATTCTGTTCTGGAGTGCTGATACCCAAGGTAACCAACCTGGTCTCCAAGTGTACCCTAGCAGCTACAATCAAATGATTGTGCCTTTCCTGCAAAATACGGCTTCCAATACACACATCGCCCCTAGACGTCCACGCCAAGATCTTCGGCAGCATGAAAAAAAATGTTGTTTAGTGACAAAAAGGAGATTCATTAATAGTGTCGGGCAAACAGCTAAAATTCAGTACATCTGGAAAATTTGTCTTGCCCTCAGTGAAAAGGCAGCTCCCTGTACAAGGGGTGAAAAAGAAAGAAAAAGCCAAGCTGAACCAAGAGACACAGAGTATGTAAAGGCTGATGTGAAGTCTATACACACAGTAAATTAATCATTCCCTGCCCTCAAACAGCCTGCTCCTTTCAGTGGCTGGATCAGGTTGCTTGGCCTCTTCTCTTACATGGCAGCTTTTTTCCAAGAATTTAAAGTATTCAAAGGCCAAACCTTCTGAAACCCCATTTCCTTTAGCAGTCTTCAATGACTGACTCAAGCCAAAAGACAGCAGTCTTTAAAAGTTGTACATTTAACATAAATACATCCAATGAAGCAAGAATGGTATTTACAGTTGTTAATTTGGCCTGGTTTTAACACCAGAAGATTTATAAAAAAAACCCAAAAAACTTTTGGTCCCAAGGAAAATACAAAACTAAATGGCAAAAAAAAATAATTGAGGTGAAACAGGATGAAAATGAGCTATTAATTTGAGAATCAAGGTACAGAAATGTCATTAGAAACGACTCAAACCATTAGAAATGCCCAAGGTGAAGACTTCATGTGTCACACTACTGAAAGTCGAATATTTTCTGTTACCATCAGATCATTTGATAGGCCAGTACTGTGGATTTCACAACCACATCCTTTTCCATGTATTAAACCACAGGCTACTTGCTTCAGCCAGAGTAGATCAGTGACAAAATGAAAGAATCTTGACGGATAAAATTCAACCAGGGGTTTAAACCACCATTTAAATTAGTCTATGCTGCTCCTCTGAGAACATATTTCCATTAGATGCTGCTAAAAGAAAAAGAGGAACTCCAAACGCAAGATGAGGGGGAAAAACAGCATAAAGAGGTCGGGAGTCTGGGGGGCAGAATTGCGATGGAAATTCTCCCAAAGAGAACAGTTATACAAAAATGTACACATGTCAGAGGCAGATGCAATGTAATTAGAAACGAAGGAATAGAAAGAAGAGCTGAATTTGAAAAACAGAGCTAAGGCTGTGGCTGCTCAAATACTAGGCAAGAAATTATACAGCTTAGAATTTGTGAGTGGTGACTGAATACTTGGCTGAGTCTGGTGGGTTGACTCAAAGTCCCATGCCACTAAATTTAACCTTTTTTACTAGAAGTGGACAGAAGAACTCTACTACTGATATCATGACTCCAGCCTTACTCAAACTTGTGAAAATATGTTCAGATTCTTCAGCCTTTTAATGAAAAACAGTTTTATTACTAATTAAGCAGTCAAATGATTGTTGTTTATCAGAACGATTGAATGAATGTGTTTCTTCATACATAAATTGTATAAGTCTTTTTACGTATTAACTCTTGAGAATGCTGGGTGTGAAATACATAATGAAATGTGAAGGTGATAAAATATTCCCAACATCACAAACAAATTCTGAAACTTAAAACCCAGATTTTTATTCCTCCTAACAACCCTATCAAACAAAAAAACTCCTTTTGAAAAGGGTATAAAATAGCATTATGCAATAAAATTACACATCTTAAATTAACCGCATATTCACCCCAAGAAAACCAAGAGAAACCAAAAGTAAAAAAGCAAACAAAGAAACCAAACAAACCAGTTAAAAATACCGAACATGACAATTTAGCTAAAATTTAACAATTACCCCACTATAACTTTTGTAGATTACTCTGAAACAGAACATTCCATCAGCTGTGACTGAAAGAATCTGTATCAAGAGCATGGCAGGGATCTTTCCTCAGAAGAAATTTAAAACAAAATCCTCAACCTGATGATAGTCTCTTACCTTATTGTTCGAACAGAAAGACAGTATTTCCACATCAGATTAAGCATGGCCAGGTCATCATTCACCTGGTTGCTCCAGATATTCTTCCTTGATTGCTTTATTCCAAAAGCAGAACAAGAAATAGTAAGATAGATAACTGTATGAGGCATATAACTTGCTTTGTGTAGTTAGTCATCAAAACTTCTGACATCCAGAAAATCCATTCCTTCCTTGTCTTTCTTCACTAGACCACAGTGTTCGATGCTTGACAAGCCTCAAGGAGCGAGGGAGAAATGATGAACTGGAACCAGGTCCAGTTACTGCTGTTGTTACTGTTGTGTTCAATTCGCTTTCATTTTGCAGCCAAACCAAACTGTTTCCTTCTGGGAGGTTGCTAGGCAGGGCTTTGAGATTACCAAGTAAGGCTAGCAGCTAAGCCAAACTCAGACGTCCCATGCCTTACCCCTCTAACATCAAATACATGGTATGGAATGTTGCTTCTCCTCATTTAAAGCTTTTCCACTGGATATTCATCACTTTTTCCAGCACCACAGTGCAGCTTCTGTAATCTGTTTTTCTTTGTGTTTAGTGTGCATCAATGTGACAAAGACTGAAGCCATGTGTGACATATCTTCCTAAAGTAGATCAGCCAATCCTGTTCCAACCAGTCTTCATCCTCCAGAATAACACATTTCGTAACTTAATCAGTCTTCAGAAAATAAACTATGCTGTAATGGAATACACAGTTGAGTGTAATTTGTGGCCAGGAGTCACTAAAACATTTCTTTAAAGACCACTCCTGTTAAGGAGAACATGAGGTCATCATTCAGGGCTCCAAGAGAATAAAGCTTGGAAAAAAATATCCGTGACTGGAAACGGCTTAGTCTCATAACGTAAATTAAATCCATAGTTCAGGATCCTTGAGAAGACTGAAGTGAAAGCAATGGTGCAAAGGGAAAGAATAACACTGAGCTTAGTAGGAGCAAACAAACAAAAAAAAAAGCAAAGAAAATTAAAGCACAGGAATGCCTAAAAGAAATAAAGCACTGTATGAGGAGAGGACTAATATTACAGACAATATGTGACCTACGAAAAGCAATATCAGACACTGCTCCAGGGTGAATGTTTTTTCTTTTTCACTATAGGAACCATGTTACCACCAGAACCTCCAACCCCCAAGATGCCTTTATTTGATTCATCATGTTGCATGTGTAGAAGAATAGGCAGCTTAAGGCTAAATTGTGAAACTGTACACCCCAAAGAAACAGAAAGAGCACAGGGTGTGTTTCATGAGAGGTTCCCCAAAGTCCACCCAGCGCTGCAGTCATCTCTGTGTAGATCTGAGTCTTAGTTTATATACATATGCTCCCTTTCCTACATACACTGCTCAGCCATAACATTACCACCACCAGACTGGTCTGCAGAACCAGGCTTAAAATAATAATAATAAAAACTAAGATTAAAATTAGCAGTGGGGGAAAAAAATTAGGATTAGGATACAAAGTTGTTCATTTTGGGAAGACCCACATTCCTAGCAAATTCTGTGCATGTAAGTGAATGGTATGCCCCGAGAAAAAGTCATTACGATGTAACATGGGTGCTATAGTCACACGGCTATAGAATCATGGTGCCAAGCCTTGATCTCTGTGTAGCTTGGTGTGTTTGCCAAAGGAAGCCGTCACAAAAGGGGTGGTTCTTGAACTCTAATAATAAAAATCCTGAAAGACTAAATGAAACTAAAACTAATGAAAATTCTAAAACTTTAATAACGCTATACAGAACATCTAAAAATTTGAGGCAGATGGACTATCACAACAGAAGACTGCATTAGGTCCCACTCCTGTCAGCCCAGAACAGGGATCTTAGGCTAAAATGGGTAAAGGCTTACTAAAATTGGAGGAATGAAGACCGGAAAAATGTCACCTGGCTTGCTGTTGCACACAGATGGCAGGGTCAGATTCAGGTTCACGCTGCTGCCAGTGGTGTGGTGAATATTTTCTTGATTCCCACATCCTATCTGAGTACCGATGCTTCAACAGAGTAAAGTCCATGACTTTTTTTGTGCTGAAACATGCATTATTAATTGAACTTGCTGTAGTTTTTATTTAAACAGAATAGTAATTAAAAAAGGATTACTCATGACTTTTTGTTACTTTGATTGACATGCTATGTGGCTATACTGGGAAAAATTTACTCTGTTCACAGAGAAACACTGACATTGAAATGCAAGGCAAAATAGGACCAAGCTAATTCTTTGCATACAGGATATTCATTACACAGCAATTGTATTTAAGAGAACAATGAGAAGCTATTAAACATCTGGCGTGATTTGTTACAGACTACCAGTTTTTCCTTATGCTTGATCAGTCAGCAGTTTCACACATTCCCTATGGTGCTATGATTCAAATTCAAAGTAATTAACGCTTTCACAAATTTTGCACATTTAGTTTCTATTCATCCTCAGCAAGAATCACATGTGCATGTGCAGCAGTGGGAAAAAGTACTACAATGCAGACAACAGTATGGAAGTCAAATCCCAGAGAAAGCAGGAGGCTGTATCTCTTCAAATAACTTCATAAAGATTGTAGCTAGTCTAAGGCTGCTTAATTGGCTTGGGAGAATATCAATGACCTGCTGTATACGTTTGCATTCATTGTGATTCTGTTTGTCCAAGACTCACATTAAGTTTGTAACAGATCAGTGGAATTTCCCTGTAAATATTAGCACGTCTCACCTGGATGCTTAATGGTCAACTTACTTAGGTAATTTAATTACTTAGGTAATAATCCAAAACCAATCGTAATACACAAACTACAAAATATAATAATCTGAAAGCCAGCGAAATGTGTTAAGTTGCTAGAATACAACAAAAGAAGGCCACCGCGCTGTTCACGAGCTCATGTGTTTGGAATGGCAAACACACATTGCTTTTTTGTTTGTTATTTAGATAAATTGTTGGCGTGAGGCCTAGGTAACCTGTTAAAGTGGGGATTTCTTAGACTGTTCCTCACCACAGCTACCACAGTCAGTTCCAGCAATGCAGTCATCAGACTACCACACATGTTCAACATAAAACAATACACACACTGATTCTGCCTGAGACATGCCAAGTTCATTCATCTAAGCCGCTTAATTCTAATTGGGCGAGGGGAGGCTAGTGCCCACCTCAGCTGACTCTGCGCGAGGGAGGGGTACACCCTGGACAGCTCGCCAGGCCATCGCAGAGCACAACCATTCACACTCACTGTGCATGTTTTTGGACTGTGGGAGGAAAACCAGAGTACCTGGAGGAAACCCATGTAAGCAAGGGGAGAACATGCAAACTCCACACAGAAACGCCTGAGACCAGGAATCTTGCTGTGAGGTGGACATGCTAACCAAGTTATGTCTGGATTTTACTTTGACTCACTTTGGGTAGCAGAAGCAATTACCCCTTGTAGTGAGGGGTACCTGGATAATGTTAATGATGATAATCAAGTGATTAAATATACTGATTTTTTTCTTTTAAATGCTCATACACTCTAAACAGTAGCAGAAAATTTTGGCTAACTGGTCCGACAAATGATTTGTCTAAAGAATTGTATAAAAAATCCATGATTCAAAAATTACTTTTTCTAAGTGTTGCTGCTGGGCAATGGTTTCCAACTGCACAGCTGGTTATATTACTAAAGGGCTAATATTAAAAAAAAAAATTTTTTAACAAAACTTTTCAGTGATTGTCCACACATATTTTGGTATCTGGAGTTCCTGCTAACACACAAATTCTGAAATCTGCCAACACCATCAGTTTCTTTTGGGTTGCCTAGATCAGAAAACATGAGATTCATCAAGTCCTTCAAGTACTAGTCATGCCTAAAACATGCAAGCAAAAATGATCCTACACTATTCCTTTAATGGATTCAACAAGAAATGCTGCATAGGCTCAGTAATTTCCAACACCCTTCGTGCATGAGGTTGTACATAGACACAACACACTATCTCCATTCTTCATGCTGTAATCACCACCTCAAAAGAACCAAGTACTAAAGCAAACATTTTGACAGCTTTGTGTGGAAATACTTGCATATGGTTGTTCGGTGTAAATTAAGCATGGCGTAAGCTTTACATGAGTGCCAAGACACAAAATAGCAAAGCAATGGAACCCATTTGTCCAAACTAAACAGACATGTTGAACATACACAACCCAGTCAACAGTGCACTGCTCAAATCATTTTTCTGATTATTGTGCAGGAAGCCCTGGGATTCAGAAGTAAGGAAGTAAACTTGTAATGAAGGAATAACAATATTAATTTGTAGAGTTACTCTACATACTACCACAAAATTCTAGAATTCTGTATTCAGGTGATACACACTACAGAACTACATGATGTACAACAACCACATGCATGTGGATTGGTGCAGTCTGATTGGTCTTGCTATCAGGGGATTAAAAACTTTATCCTGTGGATACTCTGAAAACTTTCAACGAGTAGGCTATAAACAGATGCCGTTAACTACACTGCATTTAGCTCAGTTTGCGCTGAGCTCAATCAACCTGCTTCTGTCAAGGTTAGGTTTAAAAACATACCTTTACCTAACATGCTTATGCTTGCAGAGCAAAGCACACTCAGCTCATCTGCCCGAGTCTGTCATAGTTAAAATATGTACAAATAAATAAATATATAAAAATCTTATTTAAATTAAATAAATGTACATTTGCTTTGCTATATGTTTCTGTGTAGTATGTTCTAAGACAGTGAATGGGTTAAAAAAAAGCCAGAGCATGCAGAGCTCATCTGATTTGCCTCTGTAATGGTTAAAATATGCAAAAAATAAATAAATAAATATAAAAAAAATATAACCCCACCAATTAAAATCTTGATTAAGTTTGCTTTTTCATGTTACAGTGCAGTATATACTAAAACAATTATTGTAATTATATTTTAATAGCACTTGTAATTAACATAATGGCTAATTATATGGGTTTTAATATCATTTTTAATATATAAGGCCTACAGTAGCCTTATGACAGCTCTGATTATTTAGCTCCTCCTTCTAATCTTCTGTCATGTCATTATTGGAACAACCCAAAATAACTTTACCACCGCCCTTGTCTAAAGACCCGTTATGTATTTGTGTGCCTCCCACCACCGTAATGGAGACAAGGCTTCTGGGTGATTTCATTTGAGAGGCCAGAGGGCACACAAAATGCATTCTTACATGAAATGTAACCTACACCAAATATAACCATTTTGATGTTATATTTATGTATCTGCAGTGGACAGAACTAGCACTTTAAGATTTGGCTCCCCTTCTTAAGTGTAGAGGAGAACCTTACAATTATGCCCCTTCCCCCAGTCTGGATGTCTCCACCTACATCTTGAGAGCACCATCATGAAGGTTTAATTTTTTCCTTTTGCAAGTGCAAGACCTGCTAGCAGTATGCCAAAGCAAGCATGATAACTGCTCTATTGTTGGCTGCACAGTGCAACACACATCACTGCGTCAATCCCCAGCCTCAGGGGACAGAAGACTTGAGTGGATTTCATTTATTTTTGAAGGAAAGTCCCAGTTACATTCAGCAAAAACCTATTTCTGTGTGTCTGACTGGTTTAAGAAGCATGGCCAAAAGGACTGGCAGTCAAACTGTATCTAAACAAGGGATCAGAATGTACATATTTTAAAAATTAGGCAAATCTAACACCAACAGCTGAGTTACATTGGATTAAAGTTATCTGGATCCAAAATACCAACAATACTATTAGTTTGAAATTACTTTCTCTCTCTCTCCCTCTCTCTCTCTGTGTGTGTGTGTGTGTGTTGCACTCCCTGGCTGACTTCAATATATTTCCTTACTCCCTGGACAAGACAAGTACACTACATAGAATCTGAGATAATGGTTTATATGCACTATGCTGTGCACTCTGTTCTTTTGAATTTGCCACTCAAGGCTAAAAGGCTCAAAGCCGCATCACTTAAAAAAAGGAAACACTCCATTAGAATTCAATAGTTCTCAATCTTTTATCAGTTACAGATCTGTGCATAGATAGGATGGCATCTGGGCATGGTTCCGGGCCCAAGTGATAAATTATTGAGAATTATTTTTGTTATAATAATAATAATAATAATAATAATAATAATAATAATAATAATAATAATTATTATTATTATTATAGCATGGAATAAAAGTACATCAACAAGCCGGATCCAAACTAGAACTCAGCTGAGATCCCCATTTACACGTGCTATAAGGACTTGCTAGGGAGAGCTCTTCAGTGCCAGCGCCTGCAGGTTTTATCCAGATCCACAGCTGAGATAGATGTCATCACTACCAGCGGGAGTTCTCTTCATCTTTTCCACATCCTTGATAAAAATACAGGGTCAACTCTACCTTACTGAGATCTCAGCTGAAAAAAACAACCTTGGAACTTTGTATTCTATGATGAGAAAGAATGATGACAACCCAAAGGTAAATATTTATTCGGTAATTAAAATAAATAAACAAATAAATAAATAACAGTGATATTTTCAATCAGAACTTTTCAAATTTTGTCTTCGAGTAGCCCTGAAGTACACCAAAGGGCTATAACTGGGGCTGTGTATTTTTACTAATACCCATGCAACTTCATTAACTTTGCAGCTAACTGCAAAGTGCTTAATGAATTGAGTAAGCAGTCCTGATAAACAATGCTACATAATGCATTTTACACTCACTCATTTGCTGAACTGCTTATTCCTACTAGGGTCGTCTCAACCGACACTGGGCCAAGGCAGGGTACACCCTGAACAGCTCGCCAGACCATCACAGGGCAACATATTCCATTTACACAACCATTCACGTGTGGGGGCAATTTGGAACAGGCAGTTAGCCTAATGCGCATGTCTTTGGACTGGGGGAGAAAACCGGAGTACCCGGAGGAAACCCACGCAAGCTTCCTTGGGAAAGAACATACAAACCAGACACTAAAACACCCGAGCCCGGGAATCAAGCCAAGGACCTTCCTGTGAGACGAAAGTGCCACAATGCTGTCCTATGCATTATACAGTGATACTAAAAGATAATTTGCAGATTTTTTTGGCTGTAAATACATACTAAACCTAACTGGGCAATTTCTAAGGTCTTTGAAGATTATTACTTGTCATGTTATATGAGATCATAAAGTCCTTACTGAACTCGATTACAAGATAGCATGTTCTTCATGTAAAATAATATTCTAATATCCATAATTTTCTCTAATGATAAACCTGCAATTAAAATAAAATGATTACATTCTGATTACATCATTCTGTGATCCAGGCCTATAAATGGAAAGATTTTTGAATGAAAGTGAGCTTAGGATATTAAGGATATTTATTATATCCATTAGCATGTTCTGTTCACCCAATTACACAGGTTTCATAAGTTTTGCGTAATATTATGCCAATCTATTGGTGTGTTTGTTTATTTATTTTTGTAAAGGAGTATGGTAGCAGTGGTCACATTCAAACTCTATGCAGTGATAAATTTGGTAAGTGGTAATATCTGATAGTACCTAATGAACCAAAAGTATTCAGGCACTAAAGTGAAGTAGAGGAAAAATGGTTTCAGACACACACCAAGCCACAGCCATGATAGAAACAGAACACAAACAAGCAGGAGTGCAAAATACTCATCAGGCCAGAGAAGCACAATAGATCCCTCATATTAAATCTGCTGTCACCACAGCTATTATACCCACTCATGGTGGCACATTCACATACCTCTGCTTGATGATTTGGGATTTCTGGGTTATCACTGCAATGGCTGCCATAAGTAACGAGCAGTGACACATTAAACAATAATTTATTTCCTGAATCTTCAAGTCATTCATATTACTCATAATCCTGCATGAAAAAAATAAATACTGATACTGCTATAGATTCTATAAATCTAGCCTAGGCTATTTTGTGAAATAGCTATTTTCATAACTAATTCTTGACTGTAATTAAACTTTGTTAGGGTTGACAGTGTTCAAGTCTTCTTACCTTTTGTAGAAGCCGCTGAGAGGCTGCAGGCACAAGAACTGCCAGTAATCCAAACACAACGCCTTAAATTTTAACATGGTCTTTAAAGGACACTACAAAAAATAGAGCACTTAAGCAATTTAACTGATCTTAGTGTCCAGTACTGAACTATCCACATGGCTCAACATTGCTGAAACACTCATCTCAGCACCTGACCCAAAGGTACACAGGGATGAAGCATTCTCTGAAACTCACAATGCAGAGACTTTCAGAGACAGAACAACATGGAATAAACACTGTTCCTCTCCATGTCTCTTACTGTGCACTGGAGATAGCACACATGTTAAGAGATATACAGCAAGGCCAGTTGTTTCTCACCCCTCCATGGAACAGCATGTTGGTATGCATGTGTATATGAAGGAGTGAACCATAAGATAAAGATTTCCTCCCCCTATAGAGTTCATGTGGTAGCTCTCTTGCTTTTTCTCTCTTTCTTCTTAAAGAATGATTTAAAGGGAAAAAAGCTTCCGTTTCTGTTTTTTCCAGCTCCTTTCTTCCCAGAGATCCCTGAGTTTCCCTTATTGTCCCCAAAAGCCGACGGGAGCAGCCAGGCTCACAAACCCCCCACTGGCCTGGCTCGGATTAATTATCCTGTATCTGATGGTGCACACCCTTCAGCAGCCATGTGGACAGTGAGTGGAGATAATCAGAAGACACACATGGTGCTCAGTGAGGACACACTCCTACCCCAGCCAAGGCCTCCCTCAAAAATGCTGATGCTGGTTGCCAGGCAACGGAATCCTGACGCTACAATACTAAACGGAGGGCTGATGATAAGGTTGCTGATTGGTCAAGAGACTAGGAGGAGGGGTGACCTAGGTTTTTGTCTAGAAAGCACTAGGCATTGTGAGATTTATTTTTCTATTAAATCAGTTTGAAATCATTACACCAACAATGTACACAGTGGTAGATTGAAAAAAAAAATGCATGGGTAAGAAAAAGACTTTGCACTACTAAGATTTTTCCTGAATAATTTTAGTATTTTTAAAAGAGATTTGTATGAAGCACATCAAAACTCCACTCAGTATAATGATATAGAATGATACACATCCATCAGCCATAACAATAAAAACATTATAACCACTGGAAGCCCTGAGCAGACATGCATTCATACATTTTTCAACATTATGGCTTAATTATGATGTTTCTCAGTATAACCAATATTGTTTTCCCGTGATAACGAGGTATTTATAGCAAGGCATAAAGTTAGTGTCAGGACTTGATTAAAGAGAAATGTAATGCGATGAACTATACACCTGCTTCTCTGACATTATGTTGCCTATTTTTCTTATGAACACTATATCTCCTATCTCACTAATTAGGTAATTATCACAGAAAAACAATGTTTTGTTATCTCGAGATCTTGAGAAAATTACCCTGTTATCACGAGAAAACAACATAAATAACTTGAGATCACAGGAAAACAAATGGAATTTTATTATTATCTCAAGAAAACCTTTGTTTTTCTGAGAAAACGACATAATTATCCTGTTATCTTGAGAAAATGGAGGGGGAGGAGGGGGGTGTATGAATGCATGTTTGCTTAGGGCTTCCATAGAAAGGTGAAGTGAATGACATTGATTATTTTCGTGACACCTGCCAATCGGTGGGATGTACTAGGCACAAAGTGAACGGTCAGCTCTCAAAACTGATGTGTTGGAAGCAGGGGAAAAAAAGCAAGCATAATGATCAGAGTGACTTTTGAAAAGGTCTACACTGTGATGGCTAAATGACTGGGTCTTTTCATCTGCACAACAGCAGGCCTTGTGGGGTTTTCCAGGGCATGCAGTGGTAAGTACCTACCAAAGGTGGTTCAATGTTATGGGTTCCCAAGGCAGATGGGGAATGAAGTTTGGGTGGGGAGTGAAAGTATGTCTGATCTGATCCACAGAGGAACTTCTGTAGCACAAATCATTGAAACAGTTAATGTTGGCTATGATACAAAGATGTCAAAACACCTTGTTGTGTATGGGGCTGCATAGCTGCAGATCATTTAGGTGGTTTTAATGTTGTGGCTGGGGGAAGAAAATGGATTCCGTTACATATTTCGATTCTTTTGTATGCCAATTCATATCACACTCGATCAAAGTTTAATTTTATTAATTTTTATTGATATATTTGAATTTGAGATATTAAAACTTTGCCATTCCTTGATGTTTCTACTCTAAACAGTTCACTCATTGGAAGTCAGCACAGCATCTTGTGTGGTAGAAGCAACTTATTTGTTAACTTTGTTTAGAAATAATAAACTTTCTACATTCTTCAAGGTTATAATATTGTAACCATAAAAGTGGGAAAAACTGTAATATAGAATTGGGATATTTACAGAATCGTGATGTGATACAGAATCGCAATACAAATCCAGTCTGACCTAGATATCATGATAACATTGTATCAGGTGGTCCCTGGTGATTCCCATCCTTACCGATCAGTGTATGTTCCTCTACTCTATACTATATGTTGCAAATATAACATACTATATGTATGTTCCTCTACTGTATACTTGGATTTTGCCTTAATAAATCACTTGAATTATACACAATTTACATTAACCATTTTTTTTAATTCAGCAAATTTAACATTCAAAAATGATTTTATTATATTTAAGAAGCTTAAACCTTTCTTGTCTTTAAAACGTGTGTGTGAGAGAGTGTACACACAGGTAACTATGCAAGAATAAAATTATTCAGGCCAAGCTAAAAATCTCACTGCTTCCTCTCACGCTCTACATTCACAGGCTGCTACTTCAACGAGCAAACATGTTGTAACACTAAGTCTTGCTCTCTTACATACACACACACACACACACACACACACACACACACACACACACACACACACACAGAGCCTGACTGTTGACTGTCGGAATAGCAAAGAGTGTTTTTGTGTGAGTGGACAGTGAAAAATGTGTTCACTCTCACTGCCAACTAAAAAGATACAATCGGGATGTTACGGTTCCCACAGACTCAACAAAAGCACAAGAAAAAAAAACCCTACAAACAGTTACAGCACACCCGATTAATGATCTACATTCCAATATTCTGAAATGTTGCAAGTCTAAATGTAGCCCAGTGTCTATTTTCCTTAACCATAAGATTCTAATGAAGTTCCTGTCAGGATTTCCATATGCACATGATCTGTAGGCAGAAGGGCGCTTTACCTCTAACCCTGTTCCATAAAAAGCACGTAATTTGCTCAAGCAACAAAGCCCAATTCATTGCACAAACAGAAGGCAGGCAGTTAGTTCACTTTAAACCACCCACAACTCAGTTTTTCTGCAATTTACCCATGAAGTGTTTCCATTTTGTGGCTGCTTAACATGTTTAGAGCCCATAAATGTGTAAGCATACGGAGTGGCCACACATGCTCCTACTGGTTCGTTAATGAGGCCCTGCAAACAACTCTTTTGTCTGTGGGGCAGATAAGGGGGGGGCATCTTGGCAAGAGGGGGCAGGGGAATGAAGCAGGGAACACACGCTGCTGCCAAAACCAGGACACATCCATCATCCAGCTGGCTGAGGCGAGTCGGACTGGAGAGGTTTAGAATACAGAAGCACAACATTTTACCCAGGCGGTGTCTAAAAACCTTGATATATGTGTCAAATAAAAGTTTATAAATGAAGTTATTATACCGGGGGAAGGAAAACAATAAGAGAAAACACAGGAATAGACAAAGATTTATGAAGAAATGTGTATTAGCACCCTAAACTTAAAGCCAGAGAAGGAAAAAACAAAGATATAAAATATTTACAAAAAAATTCAAGATTCATTTATCTTCTAACCAACCTTCGATCTTTTAAGCCACGGCAAAAGTTGTAGAACAAAGCTAAGGAGAACCACTAAGACCTTTCAAGTGTTCAATCATTACAGGCACTTGTACACCAGGTGTTAAGTCTCAGGGCCCAGCTGGGTTACGGTTCCCAGTGAATGAGCTGCAAGGCCAGTAAGGGCTAATGGCCTCATTCAGCACCTGGGGAAGGACATCAACCACACACACACACACACACACACTACAGGCTTCTCCTTCAACCATCACTTCCTTCTGAATCGATCCCTTGAAGTCATGACTGGCACTTTCACAATACCAGCACATCGTAACTTGAATGTCCCTCATGGGAAATGGCAAACTATTTGAAATTCATGAAGAGCAATTAATTAAAGGGAATACATATATTGAACGCATGGCTTAACTGGGTGATGTTATCACCATTTACTCAACCCTTGAAGATGATTGCCGTGGAATAAAACCCTCAATGCAAAACATGATTACTTTTCAGCCCTCACTTCCTGCACTCAAAATCCAAGATCAAGGAACACCAACCGTTTGCAACTGTACTGCAACGCGCATGTCTTTGCCGTGAATCATAGGCGGGAATGGTGCCTTAATGTATTCGACATTAAACATGAACGCTAACATCATTTATCTGAATATCTACAGAAACGTTTATACTTACAGTGTACTTATATAAATCAGTAAATTCTGAAATACCAACCATGAGGTGAGTTACCACTATGTTATTAGATTGATTTTTCTTTAATGATTGAACAAACTTGTTACAAACGTGTGCCGCTGGCAAAACTGATATGTAGTGAAGAGGAACAAAACAAAGCCAGGGCATGTGAGGGCAAAAACTGCTGATTATTTATGAACTTTACACATCATGCTATAGAATGTGCTTATAATTCTTGGCCAGCTGTTTCTACAATATCTTATTCCACGTTATTCCCAGGAAAACTTCAGATTCAAATGTCAGCTCCAAAAACAAAGCATAAAATGTTACTGTATATAAACACGATTACTGTACATAGCAAGTCAATGTACTTAAATATAATAGTTTGCAATATAAATGACTTGTAAATCTTTAACATGTGCAATAGCTCAGGAACATATGCTTGATTAGGTAAAAACAGGATTCTACCGCGGGATTTAACCTCGCATGCTTATTACAGTTTCTTTCTTTGTCCAGTGAACAAAAGCACTGCAATGTAAACGGAGGGCAAATCTTTCATGTAAATAAAACAATATACTGTTGTATGTACTCTGTGAAAAACCTTTCTGCAGATTCCCAGTCATGTGCTTGTTGTCAGAAATGGCAAGCGAATGCAGCAGTAGCTGGAGCACAGCATTGAGGATGTTTATGTCCACTTCCCCCCAGTCAGGATATGCCTTACTGGTGGAGGGGGCAATAAAAGCTAAATGGAAGCAGACATTATTCCAAGCATGGTGGCCGAGTTTAAAGGCTCACACAAGGCTGCCGCACATTCGGTCAAGACAGATGGGCGTGTAATTGGGAGTTGTTGTCAGGGCACGTGGGGCCAGATGGGGTCAGACCTGGAATGATGAACACAGGCTGTGTGTTCTTGGTCTCCATTTGGCAGCTGACCAAAGGCCTTAGGTGTAAAGATGTATCTAATTCACGGTAATGTTACCCCTGATCAAGTTAATTTCTAAATCAGTTTTATTGGTTGATGAGGACTCGACCACATGGACACA
>JBCNYH010000023.1:12661066-12672101 GCA_039654325.1 Tandanus tandanus | reverse complement strand
GATTGGCTGGTGATCGCTGTGAGTGACAGGGAAGTGAGCGTATGCCATCCCTCCCATGAGAGCTCGGCCAATTAGCTCCCATGGACTCTCGGTCACGGATGGCTGTGGCATCAATCCGGATTCGAACTTGCGATCTCCGGGTTGTCGCGCACCTTGTCGATGCGCCACTCGAAAGCCAACAGCTGAACATTCTAAAGATGTCTCATATAAATGTAATTATTTCAAATAGAATACTTTTCACCCCAAACCAATAAGAAGAAAAAATTATGGAACCCATTAAAAATTGCAATTAGTGCTTGTTACACCTGCTTTTTATGATGACCTGAATTCTTTGAGACATGGATTTCACTGATTAAAACATAATACTTTCCAACTGGTTCCATCTTTCTCAACTAGCGGCTGGCAGATATATTTTGCATGATGGAGTCTTATCATGAACTACTTTTTTTTTTTTTTTATCATAAATTCTCAATCAGACTTGGATCTGGATATGTCATGGAGTTGATGAGCCTTTGCTTTGTGTTTGACTTGTTCTGCATCTAAATCCAATTTCCTTCTGCTGATTTCTTAGTTCTGTCACATCCATTGACATCAGTTTCTGCCTATTAGTTTTTTCATTAGTTTTTTTTGCCTGCATTTTCTATTTTCAGTGCATATTGCTTTGAATCTTCCATCCTGATTCTTTGACATTATACTTGGTTTTCCTTTTATGCCTTTTACTTTCCCCTTTTTTAATATTATCACCAAAACAAACAAAAAACTCACAAAACTGTAAATGAGCGATTTGCAGTGTAAAGAGTGTTAAGCAGCCGGGATAAGAATCAGCACCTCCAAGTCTTTGGCCATGATTTTCAGTCGGAAAGGGATGGAATGAGGTATTTCCCCAAGGGGAGGAGTCCAAGTGTCTTGAGGTCTTGTTCATGAGTGAGGGAAGAATGGAATGGGAGATTGACAGGCGAAACGGTGTAGCCTCTGCTGACAAGCAAAGCTTGTACGGGTCCGTTGTGGTGAAGAGGGAGCTGAGCTGAAAAGCAAAGCTCTCAATTTACCAGTTGATCTACGTTCCTACCCTCACCTATGGTCACAAGCTTTGGGTAGTGACTGAAAGAACAAGATCGCGGATACAAGTAGCTGAAATGAGCTTCCTTCGCAGGATGGCGGGGCTCTCCCTCAGAGATAAGTTGAGAAGCTCTGCCATCTGGGAGGAGCTCGGAGTAAAACCGCTGCTCCTCTGTGTTCAAAGGAGCCAGTTGAGGTGGCTCGGGCATCTGATTAGAATGCCTCCCAAACGCCTCCCCGGTGCACCAGCGGGGATGACCCAGAACACTCTGGAGGGACTATGTCTCTCAGCTGGTCTGGGAACGCCTCGGTGTCCCCCCCCAGAAGAGCTGGAGGAAGTGGCTGGGGAGAGGGACTTCTGGACCTTACTGCTTAGGCTGCTGCCCTGGTGACCTGACCCCCGACCAAGCGGAAGATGATGGAAACTGTAAATGACCAACATCTTTTGCCACACTCCATGGTGGAATTCCTTCCATTGCTTCAACTCTTGTCTTCAAGCCAAGTCCGACAGTTTATTAAGGTCTGGAAACAGTCTCTTTTTAAGTGTACACTGATTTGCATTTTTGGATTTGTTTTAGAATTTTTTTTTTGCCAGGAATTAAATTGTAAAATTATTTTTAAATTATTTTAAAATGAAATTTAATAGTTTTATATGAAAGCAAATGGTAAATTATTTTCTAAATTGCACAAATTTTAAATGTACAGAACATAAGAAATTGTCCTTTTGCCTTCAGTGACAAATCTGTAAAGAAATCTCCAGCTGTACTTAAAAACTCTTGCAGGATAAGTAAAAATTAATAGATAACATTCAAAATAGAAGTGACAATTTCAGATGAGCTTAAATATTAAAGAGTGGGCTGAGCCTTTGCTTTGAGCTTGTCATCTTTTACAGATGAAAAAAAAAAAAAACAAATCCAGAAAAAAGAAAAGGTGAGTGAAATGTCACCAGTCTCCAGCTGTTTCGACTGATGCTCTATTTACAGTGTAGAATCATGAGAATGCAATCAGAGCTGTTCAGAAGCTAAATCAGTCATCATGGATTCATTTGGGCTTTTGTGAAGAAGCAAAAACTCCCTCCTTACTTGTGAGTGAAGTGCTGCTCGTGAAGTTTTATACCCCGACCAACTGCAGACTGACACATGAGTCATCAACCATATTTAAATTCCAGACATACAAGGTGTTTGAGTAAATGTAGGATGCCAGGATGTCCTTTGGTCCGACTGCTTTCAGATGATAGCAGTGAGTAAGGTGATGCGACATGTTATAAAGGGGGAAAAAAAAAAAGGGAATTCTACCCAAAGACATTAACTAACTGCCTTACCTTAAAAGGCTTTGGTACTAACTAACTACTTTTGAATTCCATTCCTACATGCTCTTAAAGAAATTCCTCCAACAGTTCTTTTTATTGCCCTTTGAAGCTGAATAAATATAAATAAAAATCATTACATCATGTTAGACTGAATTCTGGCATGAGTAGCACGGTGTGAATCAAAGCGTTGCTGTAATGGGATAGTGGTTAGCATGGTGGTGTAGTGGATAGCACTTTCTTTGCATGCTCTCCCCATGGTTCTTTGGGTTTTCTCCAGGTGCTCCAGTTTCCTCCCACAGTCCAAAGACATGCACATTAGGCTAATTGGATATTCACGATTGCCCACAGTTATGAATGCGAGTGTGATTGGTTGTGTGCGTTAGCCCTGCAATGGTTTGGCGAGGTGTTCAGGGTCGATTGAGATGGGCTACAGCCTACCCATGACCCTAATAAAGGATAAACCAGTTGACTACTTTTGGACTAGTAAAGATTTGTAGCTTTCCAACTCACTACAAAGTGGAATAAACTTTACAATTTTTGTAAATAAAAACAGACAAAATGTACATTTACAATATTATTCTGAGTTAGGTCATTCACAGTGACGTTCTTTTGGGTTCTGAAGAAGACCAGTAAGCTCTTCTCTATGTAGAGTATATGAAAGGAAACCCTTTGGGATTCAGCCTTACGGTGTGTTGAAGGGCTTAAAATGATTGCTGCTTAAACATGGGTTGTACATGTCCAATTACTGTGGATACATAAATAAAGTATGTTACTCTTCTTGTGTCTCCCAATATAAAAAATGTAAATTAATATTTCAATGAATAGTGTAGCTTCAGAATGAAGTTCAAGAGTTTAATTAGTTTTGTTCCAGTTTGTTTGTACTTTGAACACCCTTACCTGGGATTAAATAAAGGGCTGAGAGCCACAGTGGTCTAAACTCACAAAAACTGAAAAATGGTCATATTTTGGCAGCTGTGAATAAGGTCCATGGGTGCCAGAATGGTCCCTTCATCTTCCTTATGACCTTGAATCACATCAAGAGAATTATTCCTGATTTAATTTATATTACAACAACTTTCATGTCATTTTTCTCAAAAATAGCTGTCTGTTGGTTAGACCACTCTAGTTCTCAACCCTTTAAATCACTATTATACATGCACTCTCTTGGTTTTTTGCTTTAGTTTAACCATGATTATATCTGAGTGCTTCAACAAAGGAAAGTACCACAACACAGCTGAGATATTGTGTAAGGTAATTAGGTAGTAAGGCACTATTATAAGGAGAGCCAGCCAATTTATAATATATAGTACTAATTATTAATTAATTTGTCTGACAGAAATACTTTAACATGTTTGCCAACCATATCTTATCTCATCCACAGATATTGCAGTCCAATGCATCAAATATTAAAAACAAGTGCTTAAATATTTAACTAGCGCTCATTTATAATTATTTGATAGGATCAAGGGCGCCTCGACAGCCAGACTTCAAAATGATTTGCCACTGTGGAAATCAGGGAAGCAATTTATATGCATGACTTCAGCACTTCTATGATCCCATCTTTTTATAGATGCTTTTATAAAAAATCTATTATTTGAATACAAATCTCTGTGTGCTTTCCAGACATCATTTCATTTTGAAGTTGTGATAATTGGGTTTAGGAGTGCTATCAGCCAACATAATGATAGAGGAACAACACTGTGGAGCATCCACAAGCTGAACTGCCCTCTGATGGCTTACCCGTTAGTGCATGTGGTCGCATTACCCGCACTGATGACGGTGTCCAGTCACATGTGCTGAGCTTACCTCCTTACTAGAACTCAGAATTCATTCCATCTACTCTGAGCTATCATATGGGCTTGTTAGTGAAAAAGACTGGCTAGAGAGAGGGCGTGATTAGTCACGGGCTTCTTTGAAGGAATAATGGGTGGTGGAATCAGAGTGACCTTGAGGGATAATCACATGATGTACAAAGCAGTACCAAACCTCCCCCCAGGATAAAACTCTGCAGGTAGTGTTACATTAAACCAAGAGCTAGAGACAAGGAGAGAAGCCCAAGAACAGACAACATGAGGCTACGAGGCAGCTATGGCTTAAAACACAATTTTCCTTACATAACATACAACATAAGAAGAAAGGGTAATGTTAAACATTTAGGGTAACATGAATAGGACCAGCAATGTTGGCCTTATAGTATCCAGCTATAAAACCACTTAAAATTTTCTAACAAAAATTTTGAGGATTGATTTCGATCACCAGTATGGGTATAAAGAAGAAATAATAATAATAATAATAATAATAATAATAATAATAATAATAATAACAACCATTCTTATATGGTACCTTTTGAATTTAAATTTTTACATTTTTCTAAATTGAATTTACACCAATTGTGCATATTTCACATATTTAATAACAAAGCATAATTTAGATAATGTCTAGGTTAGCGAAACTGAACTTATGGTCATTTGTCTGCACTAAATACAGACGTGAACAAGCCTTCCAGATTAATAAGCTTATGTAAAGTGATTGGAACATTATCTGTGTCAGAACTAAAAGGCACTGAAGCAGAATCAGACTCATTCCTGCAGTCTGTCAGTAGCAAGGCTTTGAATCCACACAGGCTTATATGGTTTCTAAAAATAGAACGTGTGACATCATCGGTGCTACGCAAAAGCCTGTCCACAAAGTCTTCAGTTTGAATGTGTGAGGCATGTCAATGCTCAGTCTTATCCCTCTGCACGCAGCTCAAAGCAGCTCAGCTCAGCACAGCCGAGGTAAACATTCAACACATGCAGGGCACGTCGTCCTCTCACACTGCGTCTGAATTAAGCTGCACAGCAATGCTTAGTTAGAAATAAACGAACATCATAATACACACAATGAGGAATAAAAGCATATGTAATAAGTCTGAGCCCACTAATCACAACAGTGACCTGTGAATAAATCTTTATGGTGTGCATGTTCCAGAAAATAAAGTCAACAGCTGTAAGAGATAAGAAAACACATGTACTCATGTAGAAATACCTCTTTCAATAGGAGGATATCATATTTATAATAAGTTTATTATTTAATGTGATGTGCTTTACTTCCTTAAACCAAACACATACAGTTTACTTTACAGAACTACAGTACTTACAGGTAGTAGAGTCTGTTAGCCATGACGACGTCGTGCTGTTTGTGGAAAAACACAGGGGCTGAGTGTAGTGCACGCTGCTCCCTCACACAAACAGATGCGTGTGTGGACACACACACACACACACACACAAACACACACAGCTTTCCACACTCGCTCACAAGCTCAGCTAGCTCATTCAAGCTTAAATACATAGGGGTGGGGATTCATGAGAGTGTTTGCATGTGGGTGTGTAATGCAACATCAGCATCCAAGTCGACAAAGACGAGCCTCTGTATGAGATGGAACATCAGCATCCAGGTATAAAACGCGACAAAAAACTATTTATCTTCCAAGTCATCCTAACACCATTCACTAAGCCATACACTACTGATTTCTCACGCTGGCCCTAATCTTTAATTGGAAAGACTGTTTATAGCTTAACATCCCAACTTCATAATGACCCAAGGATGTATAGACTTGTCAGTTCTGCTGGTAACCATAGCAACAGAGGCTGTTTGCAAGGCAGGTCCCATCATTATGAAAATGTTGTGGCGTCAGGACGTTCCACGTTTTCCTCCATTACCATGTGATGAACCATTAAAAGCTGATGAAGTATTGTGCAAATAGACAGGCAGGTAGAGAGTATAATTATATTTGGGAGTCTGGCAGATGGTGCTTGATTCAAGTGAGCGATTTTGGCAAGTATGCAGTAATAAAGCTTTCCAGAACAGGCACATTTCATTAAGAGATTTATCTGCTGGGAATAAGAACAATTCATTAAGAGGTTTATCCAGTGGTTAAAACTGATCAGGTGAAATAGTGGAAGGTCTGAAAACATAAAGGAGACTGCAGAAATATACATTTATGGCATTATATTTAAATTTAAATTAGTGACTTATACAGTTCCACAACAGTTGGCAGGAACATTAGATATGATAATTAACATTGATCCAATATGGAAAAAAAAAGGTTAATTTAAGTTCTTAAAAGCCAGAAAAATGCAATGTACAGTCTGTACCAGGTAAAAGTTTTCACTCAGTATCTAAAAAGGCATGCCATGTCTGTACATCAAAGATGGCAAATAAACATACATGACTTGGACATACAATCACAAAAGTAACTCTTACTGATTTTCGTACATTTTTAAGTTTGACAAAAAAGAACATCTTTATCATATACATATTAAGGACAGGCGCTGCTTGACATTTGAACTGCAGGCAAACTTTTTTCAACTGATGTCAAATATTTCCTGGCATGTTACACATGCATGCAGTAACAGAAGACGGTGATACCACAATGGAACACAAAGCAAAACACTACATTTATTTCAATATTTTTTTTTGCTGTACTGTATTAATCCCACAAGGGAAATTATTGCCTCTGCATTTAACCCACCCTAAGTGAGCACACACACGTAAACAGTGAGCACACACACTCGAAGCAGTGGGCTGCCACACACATTGGGGTGCCCGGAGAGCAGCTGGGGGTAATGTGCCTTGCTCAAGGGCACTTCAGCTATGAAGGTGGAGGAAGGGAAGGTGCAGCTCACTCCCCCACCGCCACACATTTTCCCTGCTGGTTCAAGAATCGAACCAACAACCTTTCGGTTTCAAAGCTGCTTCTCTAACCATTAGGCTATGGCTGCCCCCACACAGAAATATATGAAACATCTGCCAGACGTGTACATCAGGTCTATACTGCATTGGTCATGTCTGCATGAAGAGAAACTCTACCTATAATCTTCAGTTGGTCCAGAAAAATTACTTCAGTCATCTGTTGCGAGATGGCATTTGGTATCTGGGTGGTAATACTTTGATTAATATGTTCAACTTCAACATGAACAAACGTTTTTCCTCCCTGAAAATATTGTTGCACTTGGTGTTATAAAACGTGCTCCGTACTTCAGGATTGAAGAAATTTGTTGTTAATTAACTCGTACTTCTCACAATACTGTAACATTTTACTGCCATGAATGGCACCGGGCTCCATACTGGGAGCCCCCCCTCCAAAAAACTCTTAAAATTAAAAAAAATTGAATTGCAAATATCAACCGAACATTGGCACCAGACATGCTTCCTGAATCAGCAAGTAGATGAGTTGACAGCATGTGTGTATGCTACCTGCATACATTCCCCTGCATCATTATACTTGTCAGGGCAATGGGTTTTAGAGAGAGACCACTGGCAGCCCCTGCCATCTAGCAACTACAACATAGAGGCATGCATCTGGAGATGTCATTGCAATAGCAGTCATCCAAATACCACAATGTATACCTTGTAAATTATTCTGTTTCTACGCAAGAGACTGCACAGACTACATTATGATAGCTAGTCATCGTTGTGATGATGTCACCTAGTGACATGAAATAAGTGAAACAAGCTCTATAGGTAATATGCTGGCATAAGTCATTTCTTTTTGCTTGTGTTTTTGCTTGAATGTTAAGTTTATCAGCACTATGGAGTGTTAAGCATACTCATCCAGAGATAGTACATACTGCATGGACACAAGAGAAAACCGTTTCTGTGAAGGTGTGTTTGCACACCAATTCAGAATTTTAATACACACTACAATAAAAACAATAAAAAAAAGTTTTATGATTTATTTTTCCACTTTAAAGTGTGATAATGATGCTGCTGCCTGCTCGAGTGCCCGTGACAAACTGTGAGTAAATGTCATTGTGATTCAAGCATTATCCACTCTAAATAATGATTTATAATCCTGAGATAGTGAGCCAATCAGATCGTGCCATTCCCATAAACTAATAGACATTATCAACTCAGACGTGAATAAGAATGGCAGCCAAACAGTCACAGTTTGCCATGGTCACTGATTCTAAAATCCTAGAAATTCAACAAAAAGCTATACAATAACCAAATAAACAAAGAAAGCTATGCAATGAGGCCTTTACATTTTTACAGGTAAAAAGTCCACTTTCTTCAAACTAAATGAATTTCTAAAGACACCATTATCAACAAATCTTTACAAGTTTATTAACCAAGTAAATTTCTGTCCAAACGTAAATGTTAAATTTGCTGTTTCCTTTAGAGTGATTTGCACACCACGAGGAAATTTCATACAGAAACAGAAGATATGGAAAAAGAAAAGTTCTGCTCAGTTATGCTCACACTGCTTGAAGTTTGACATACGAGTGTGTATGCAGAGCTCATACCACTGTCACAATTAAAAGAATATTAAAAAAATAAACCATAAAAATGTAATTTTAGTGTGTAGTATATACTAAAACAATTATTACCTTTGGGCTGGGAGGATATCGCAGAATTTGCCAGTCCAAATTGCATGTTCCTTCCCGGCAACTATTCAGCAACATCCACTTTGCTTTTGGGCGAATAACTGTTCAACCCATATACTGCACAAAACCCCTTCACCTGCCAACAGTATTCTCAGGTTCATGATAGGCTACGCCTGAGGATTTTGGAATGTATGAATGTTTCGTGGCCCTGCAATGGCCTGGCAAGCTGTTCAGGGTGTACCCCGCCTTCGCTCAGCCGGCTGAGATGGGCACCAGCCTCCCTGCGACCCTAATTAGGATTAAGCAGCTTAGAAAATGAATGACTGTTTGGTGAGCCAAATGGGTAAGCGACTCTACTAAAGTTTTTAATACAATATAATGCCACAGTAATTACTGTATGCTGTAGTCATCACTCATTTGCCGTATATTAATCCTACTAGGGTCGCAGAGAGGCTGGAGCCTACATCCGCCGACACTGGGCGAAGGCAGGGTACACCATGAACAGCACACCAGACCATCACAGGACCACACACAATCACACCTAGGGTGGATTTGGAACCACCAATTGGCCTAATGTGCACATCTTCAGACTGTGGGAGGACACAGGAGTACCTGGAGGAAACCGATGCAAGCATGTGGAGAACTTGCAAACTTTACCCAGAAACTCCTGAGCCCAGAAATCGAACCCAGAACCTTCTTCCTATGAGGCAGACATGCTAAACACTTTGCCACTGATCCACATGTATGCTGTAGATCTAAATACAATCTAGTGACTCACCAAGTTCCAGATTTAAAGGACAGTCATTATGGTCATTAGGCTGGAACTGTCATGCACTCCAGGCATCCTTGCTGGAGGAAGTTTTAGTGCATAAGCTGCTAGTATAGAGAAGGATACTGATAGAAACAAGACATTAGTAGAAATATATTAACTGGTCAGTATATTCAAATAGTGTTTGAAATGCCTTCAAGCTGCTTTGAAATTGATACATGGTTATAGCATTGAGTGTTGTGAGAGCGGTGGCCCTGCATCAATTCATCAGGTCTCCTGACATTCAAACCATCAGCATTTTAACACATCATATTTTAAGAATAAATATATCACTTAAATAAGATATTACCTGTCAGACATATAGCACTAATATATATGACGCCATGATATGCCATTTTGACTCTACAGATCCATCAAGCATAAATTATTCATCACTGCTCATTTACCATTCAGGAACACAAAGCAGCTGTGTGTCTCTTAAGTCCACATAACAAATAAAATGAGGACGAAGAACTGGCTAGGAAAGAATCAGTGTGTAGTGAATTACAAGGCTCTCACAAGAATGGGATATTAACAGCCTTAACTACAACCCCCGGCAAAAATGATGTCAATCACTCAGCTTTTTTACTTTGTAGCAAATAAAAAAAAATTCACGTATATAACACAAAACAATACATGTTTTTATAATGCTAAGCCGAACATTTTCACTTTGTGAAGTAATCCTCAAGCAAACTCAATCCAATTATTTGAATTAATGGAATCTTTTTTCTGTTTCATTAGAGCAGCACTAAAGAAAAGTTACAGCATCATCTCCATGGCCAACGCAGGTTTATGATTCATCACTAAACATCACTTTCCTCCACGGCTGCTTCTCGTCAGCCCACTGCAACCTTGTTTTCTTTGGTTTAGGTTAGATATGATGATTTTCCTCTGACTTTTCTGCATGTAGATCCCATTCCCATCCATTTCATTTTTTACACATCTCTCACAGATACTGACTACTCTTTCCACCCATTTGTTTTCCATTTGCTTTGTTCTGCATTTCTATTTTCAAAACATTTTCTCAAGTTTTCTATCCTGAAGCTTCCAGAATCAGAATCCTTTATTATTCTCTGAGGAAATCTGATGTCTTTCTTGGAGTTTGTGCATAAATTCCTTTTATAACCTTCCAATTTTGTTTATATTTGCACCAAATTTTAGACACAGCTAACTAGGAACAACCATCTTTTGCCACACTCTGTGTTGGATTTCCTTCTTGAAGGAATTTAATATTCCCTCTCATTAACTCATCAAACTCATTAAATAATATAATTTATTACTTTTTGTTTGATGCATGTTTCACAAAGCCAGAATATCCAGCTATTTTTAAAAATGTTTGCGCTGTATCTAAATTGATTCCCAAACATCTAAGTGTGGTGATTCCACAAATGATGCCAGGGTTTATACATCAATCTCACACACACACACACACACACACACACACACACACACACACACACACACACACACATATATATATATATATATATA
>JBCNYH010000023.1:12634966-12650194 GCA_039654325.1 Tandanus tandanus | reverse complement strand
TATATATATTTAGTAAAGTGGCAGTGTACTGAATTAAAGCGACAGGTTGAGAAAACGCAGGCGTGGCTCGACGCTGTGAGAAGACGAGTCAAAGCCCTGATTTTCAGCTTTGTATTCTTCGTCACCAACTTAAAAAAAAAAAAAATCTACGTTAAAACAAAAGGAAAATAAATAAAAGATCGAAGTAAAGCGTGTCACTGTGAGATACCCGTAACTTTTCATACAGCAGTTTAACTCAGGATCACATTCAGTGTGTTACACAATCATCATAATGTCTTACCTCGAGATTACCACACACACACACACACACACACACACCTCAATGCGGTATTGAAGACAGGCACATTTCTTTTTTATAAAATAAAAATGATTAAAATAACCTTGCATAGCTGTGAGGCGTAAAACAAAAAAGCAAACCTAAATAAAGATTAAAAGTAACATTACAGCACAAAAGTGACGCAGTGTTTCTTAATTAAAGCAGGTTCAAGCAGCTTGAGGTCCAGTGTGTGTGTGTGTGTTTGTGTAAATGTGTGTGTATATTTCCCTCCTCAGAGTGAGTTTCTGACATTTTTTATCTCAAGTTCAAGTTGCTTTATCCGAACGTCTCTCTGACCAAGAAGTTCACGCAGCCGCCGGATCTCCTCCTGTTGCTTATAATATACCTGCAATAGCTAAACCCATACACACACACACACACAGCAATTTGAGCTCAAATTCAAATTGGGTTCCTGGAGCTGAGAGAAAGCAATGCTACCTGTTACTGAAAATTCACTCATCGCCAATAAGCTCTATCATGATCAAGGTCTTACTGGACTTGAGTCTGTCCCATGAACATAACATGTGAGGCTGGGAAATATCCTGATCGCGACACCAGCTCATCACAGGGTGCCATGCACACACATTCACAATAAAGGCTAATTTAGCCTAGCCAATCAACCTACTGTAAAAGCTGTAAGGAGGCAACAGTGAGCTACTGTGATAAGAGTAGACATTATAATTTTTAAATATCAACAGTTTTACATACAATCTAATATGTCCACATATGAGGCTGGACGCTGAAGGAGGAAAAGGCCAGTATCAACTGCAAACTTCAGTCATTAAAAACCCAAACCCAACTAAAGTAACGTTAGGCGACATTTAACTTTGCAGATATTTTAGAGATAATTTTAAATTTGGGGCAACTGTGGCCTAATGGCTAGAGAAGCAGGTATGGGACAAAAAGGTTGTTGGTTCGATCACCAAACCGGCAGGAAAAATGTGTGGGAGCAGGGGAGTGTGCAGCACTTCCCCTTCCTCCACCATCATGGCTGATGTGCCCTTGAGCAAGGCACCTAACCCCCAACTGCTCTCCAGGTGCCACAAGCTGGCTGCCAACTGCTCCGAGTGTGTGCGATCAGTTCAGGAGTTAAATGCAGAGCCTAATTACCCTTGCAGGATTAATATAGTTCATCCAAATTTGAGCATGTTAGGATATCATGTACACTTGATTAGATTAACAGTAGATAAATTGCAGTGCAGCATGGTGGTGTAGTGCTTAGCACGTTTGCCTCACAGCAAGAAGGTCCCGGGCTCGGGGCGTTTCTGTGTGAAGTTTCCATGTTCTCCCTGTGCTTGCGTGGGTGTCCTCCGGGTACTCCAGTTTCCTCCCACAGTCCAAAAACATGCACAGTAGGCTGACTGGCGGTTGCAAATTGCCCTTAGTTGTGAGAGGGAGTATGAATGGTTGTGTGTGTTGGCCCTGCAATGGCCTGCCTTCACCCAGAGTTGACTGAGATGGGTGTCAGTCTCCCCACAACCCTAATTAAGATGTAAACAATGATAAATAAATTGCTCTGCATGAATGTTCAAGTACTGTTATTTTGCTACAGTATTTCCTTATCAAGCTTCACCAATATTATTCCATACATGAGATGATGTAATGTACAGACACACTATTAACACCAGCAGCTTGAGTTCATGAATGGACTGATAACAGAGAGAAAGCAGAAGGCAATGGGGTTGCAGTCAACAGAAGATACACAGGTAAGAATATACATTGTGGGGGTACTGGATATAAAGTATAGAGGTTTAAAATTAGGTAATGAAATATGCCAAGATGCTCTGATGTTTTCTGCTGTATTCTGCTTAATTCTCTATAATCATTATGTATTATTCCTGGTTAAAGTAGAAAACATTACTGTTTTGTTGTAAAACTAAAAAATAAATTAGAAATACCATCCACTTTAAAACCATCACATATGTTTATCTCTTAATTAGGAATCAGTCAGAAAGTCTATAACCTAATCCAAATGAAATACAAAAATAGGAAAAAGACATGCTTTATAGTAACAGCTCATATTTTTCACAACCGTTGAGCAAAACTGGAAAAATTTAGGGTTTCACTGCAAAAAAAAGATGAAGGATGTTATTTTTGTCGCACTCTAATCTTTATCACAAACACGCTCATTTAGGGTTCCACTAAAGTACAAAAACAGATCACGCCATTGCAAACATTAGTACTTTTTTTGGTAACGCCACATCACTAAACCATAAAACCATTCGAAAAGAAAATACCAGCAGGTAAACACACTCAAAGTGAGAGAGAGAGAGCGCGCGAGAGAAATCCTAAAATATTTCACCACATAAACCTCTAGTGTATAATGTTGAGATGGTGAGATGACTCCATGCTAGCAAGCTGTGGTTAAAACGATGTATTATTACAATCTGCAGATGTAGTGAGACATTTACTATTTACCGAATAACTAATATAACTGCAAATAGTTGTAGATCTGAACATTTGTACAGTATATAAATCAATCATTACACATATTTTTACTGACCTGACCAGAAAATAATTGTTTTTTCCATACTACAATATCAAATGGATAACATTTAAAAAGAAAAGGAAATGACAGTACATACTGAAAAAAGGTAATTCACAGCATATCTTACCCTGCATGATTATTAAACAACCTGTTAAAGTTTTTCATATAGTTAATCCATTTAAATTTCTCCCAGTCACACAGCCATCACTCAGTAGCATGTAGACCAATTGATCACGAGACAGCTCAGAGTTGAATGCTTTAACATAATGCTCTTTCCCCTGGGTGTTATTTTATAGATGATGTTACATTAAAGGGAAATTAAAGGAACACCTTCTATTTTAGCAACTATCATACTTGTGTTAGCTGATCCAAGTTTGTGATGCTAAAAGCCTAATTGATCATAATAAAACCCTTTCGCAATTATGTCAGCACAGATGAACATAATCTGTTTTGCTGATTAAAGCAGCAATAAAATTGTCTGTCTTTAGGCACTCCCTTCACAGAACAGCGCAAACTGGCTCTAACCAGGATAGAAAGAAAAGTGGGAGACCCCAGTGCACAACTAAGCAAGAGGACAAGCATATCCATCTCCAGTTTAAGAAACAGATGCCTGAAAAGTCCTTAATTGGCAGCTTCATTAGACAGTACCCACAAAACACCAAGCGACTCCCGAATGCCGCCATTCTAGGCAGAATAGCACAGAAAGAGCCATGTCTGAGAGGAAAATATTAAGATGGTTAATATAATACAGACATTGCACAGAGGAAAATTTGGGGGGAGAAGTGCTACAAATAGATGAATCTAATTTTGAGTTGTTTAGGTCACAAAGAAGAACATTTATAAGGTGCAGAACAAATGACAAAGATGGTGGAGAAGTGCCTAACACCATCTTTTAAACATGGAGGGAGAATGTGAGTGCATGGGGGTGCTTTGGTTGTGGTATGAGATTGGTACAGGGTAAAAAGGAAAAAAGTACAACAGGACAAAGCTCCAAACAATTTAGAGAAGAAGCAGCCAGCTGGTATTCTCTCAATAATGGAGTCACCAGCGCAGTCATTGGATTTCATCCCGATTGAGCTGTTGTGGGAGGAGCTTAACCGTATGGTAGTGTATGGTAAGTGTCCATCAAGCCAGTTCAACTTGTGGGAGGTGCTTCAGGAAGCATGGGGTGAAATTTCTTAATGATACCCTCACAAATTGTCAGCTAGTATGCCAAAGGTCTGCAAGGCTGTAACAGAAGGATTTTTTGATCAAAACAAAGTTTGAAGGACACCGTTATTATTTCACGTAAAAATCATTATCTTTGTTTTTGTTGATGTCTTGACTATATTTGATATTCATTTTGTAATTCATTTGATGCACACAAGTTTGTGTTTGCATGGAAGATGTGAAATTTTCTGGGTGACCCCAAACTTTTGACCGGTACTATGTATACCGTTCAAAGCACAACAATTCTGTAGAACTGCTTCTTCGACGTCACTCATACAATGAAGACACCAGTGAAGTCACATTGTGTTAGGATTTATTACACCTTTTTTCATGAATAAGTCTGTAATAAGAATAAAGCATTTTGATGGGTATAGACATATGCTATGTATGCAAGCTTTTATTAAGTCTGGGTTTAATTTCCCTTTAAGTTTACTTAGTTTTGGGTTTTTTTGCCACAATGTACACCAACCAACACTAAGATGAACATCAGGTGACTGCTACTAAATAACAAGTCATCAGAAAATGGCACATATGCCCTGGTGTCCACATGTCAGAAAATATGGATTGCAGAAGTCCCAAAATATCAAAGAGCACAACTACACTGACTTGTAGAAGTAACTGGCAAGTTTGATGAAAAAAATCAAACAGTTTCTGAGCTCTGGCCTGGAACTGAAATGATTACAAACGGACGGACGGACGAACAGACGGATGGGCATACTGATGACTATATCCCCCCCTCCCCCCAATTATATGCTGGAGGGAATGATAAAGAATTTGCAAATGGTTTTGGAATTTGCAAAAAAGTTCTGGCCTGGAAATGAACACGACTCATATTTTTATATGATAAATTGGTTGCCGTGGAAAATATTTAAAAATGCAGAAATCCCAAAATATTAAAAGGCACTACTTCACTGCCAAGTTGAAATAACTATCATCAAGTATGAGAAAGAAAGCTGAAATAGTTTTTGAGTTCTGGCATGGAAACGAATAGCACTTATATTATAATATAGTAAATTGGTTGCCATGGAAACGTGAAGAAAAATGAATTGCAGTAATACCAAAAAGCACAATTACACTGCCTAGCAGCAGTAAGTAGGCTCCGAGTTCTGAGCCTGAATTGAAAATATTAAGAACGGACGGACAGATGGATGCATGGATGGACAAACATACGGATGATTATATCACCCTGTTTTATATGCCAGTGGGGATAATAATTTGCCCTTTCTGCATGGCTATTTAAGCTGAAGCAACATTTTCACCATCTTGTTTTCTATTTGTTACAAGACCAAGATTTGTGAAATGAAGTTCACCTACAAAAATGAGTCACTGTATGAAAAAGGCTATTGGAAATCTTTCACACCCTGCATTCTTTCTCTGTCACTAAATTGGCTTTTTGAAAAAAAAGCAAATGTTATTTTAGTTTATTGTGACCACAGCTTTAATTAAAAAAAAAAAAAAAAAAGGATAAAAAGTGTAATGTTGCATGCTCCCATATAACCTCAAATAAAAACCTAACGTTAAAACATGGCATTTATTTAGGTTTCTTGTGAAGTCATTTTCCCTTAGCACTCAACTTAATTGTTTTAGGTGGAAATTGTGTATGCAATGTCTATTAAAATGTTTGTATTTGTGCTCTTTCCCAAATGTACACATTCATTTTGGTGATATAGTGAGAGAGCAAACCAAGAAAAAAAATCCAAGAAAAATGTGTTGTGTATCCTCATTCCTTGTGCACATATGCTCAGACAACTGTACTGACACAGTGTATGAAAAACAAGTATAACAAGGATAAGATAAATTATCCAATTAAATTTTGTAGATTATAAAATTGCAACAATTATCAAGCTCTAAATCGTAATAACCTTTGCATTTGGGAAATTGATGTCAGGTTTCCTGTGGACTTTAAACAATTCCATGATTGAATAACATTTTATCGCAAAACTTTGGTAACCCCTCATTAAATTCACATGCAGGGTGCTGAAAATGAGAAATGAAATAGAAAGTATAATTAGCAGCATAAGAGTCACACTGCCCTGAGGTTAATTTATTTATAAAACACTGCTTTAATAAAATCTATTTTTTAACGTTATAAAAGTTATAATATGAATCACTGAAGACAATCCAACCATGATTCTGTTCGAAATAAAAGTAAAATAAATGCAAAATAAATGTATTTCTTAAATCTATATACACCATATGAGAAGTGTATGAAGATCAATACCACTTCAAAAGAAGGCACAGGCTTCTTAAATAGGAATGAAACATTTTTGTTCCTGCCTTTTTCAGCAAACAACGATGCTCCATATTTTTATGTGGATTTTTACAGTGCCCTCGTGAACTTCATTCATTCATTCGTCAAACCGTTTTGTAGTAGGGTCCTGGATTATTTCATTGTACTCTGGACAAAGGCAGGGTACACTCTGAACAGCTTGCCAGTCCTCTGCAGGACCAACACACACACACAAACATTCACACTCACACCTAGGGCAATCTGAAAGCCAATTAGCCTAATGTGCATATTATTGGACTGTGGAAGGAAACCGGAGTACCCAGCGCAAACCCACGCAAGCATGGGCAGAACATGCAAAATTCACACAGGAATGCATTGCTGAGCCTGGGACTTGAACCCATGATCATCTTGCTGTGAGGCAAATATGCCAACCACTATGCCACTGCGTCGCCCTGGTATACTTCAGATTACTCAAATCTTTACAAACACACATGAACACACATTAGTTCTAGCCAGGTGCTCAGCGTCACTTGGGCAGTAGGGGAATGGGGCAAAAAAAAAAAAAAAAGAAAAGAAAAAGTAGTTCATCGCCCAGTTTCTGTTTTGTCTTGGTCTTTTATTAGTTATTAATAAACCTAGTACACAGAACTAATCTAAAATTAAGAGCTGTTTATTTTCCAGCTGTGCAAGTATTTTCTTGACGGCCAGTAAAAACCTCTAATGTAACGTATAGCCTTGTTTAGCTGACTAAGCCTTGCAACTGGCCATTTGAGACTACCGGAGAAATGCTCAAAGCTCATTATCCGAAACCCTCATCATTACTGGAAGATTAAGATTCCCAAAGCCGAATCATGGAGGAAGAAATAATATTAAGTCAGGAACAAACCAAAGGAAACTAATGAACACTTTGCTCTATTAATGCAGTTTAAAAGTGAACAGATTTAGACTCAAATGGACACTATTGAGGTTGTATCACCAACTTTATTTTAACTTGATATATAGTACACACACACACACACACACACACACACACACACACACACACACACACACACACACTTGTATTTATCAAAATGTTTGACCAGTCACTGGGCTGAGAAAAGGATATATCTCTCTCTCTCTCTCTCTCTCTCTCTCTCTCTCACTTCTATGTAATGAACCTTAACAACATGGTTCAAAATGTGTACAAATTCAATTCATTTTTGAGAAAAAAATAAGGAACAAATGCAAGAACTCTTGCACCATGGAAGCCAGCATATATCATCATAATATGGCAAAATCTGCTTTAAACTTATACCAGTATTATGACGAATAAATATTATACTACCTACCCCACAGCCACGTGAAGTCTGCTGCCTAGTTCTAACCCCTGATGACTGGATTTGGAGGAGACATGTCGATCAGATATCGCAGTTAAAAAATATATATATTTAGCTTTTTCCACTTTATGACCCAAAAATGTTAGTATTAAATAGCCATGAGTATGATGCCAGAATGTCAAATAATGAGGTCAGTGCATGTTTAAGTTTTCCGTCTGGGCTGTTTGAGCTGACATAAACACAAGCTTTTCGCCAATTTCTTATTTATTTTTTGGGTTGGATGCACACTAGTGCATCACGGCATGCTGGGTGTTCCTATTTTCCTGGCCTTCCCTCACTGCCCCTCCAAATGCACATGGATATCTCTGTCCATCTCAGTCTGCCTCAAAAAGTGCAGAGTAGGCACAGAGATGGCTGAGACCTCAAGTCCACCAGTGGATACACCACTTTCAGCTAATGTTCATCATTACCTTGTAAGCCTCAGGTGGACACATGAGAGTCTAAGTGATTACTGTATTGATCAGCCTGTAGCATTGGGGCAGATGAAACCCTAGGGATTCAGCCCAAAGAAAAAGAGGCAGTTTACCTTTTCTCTAGCATTTGGTGGAAAAAAGAAAAAAAAGTAGTAATTTTTTAAAAATATGATTTTAATTCAAGAGAGAAAAACTCTGATACAAGCCTACATAAAAAGTATTTGTAGCTGAAAATTTAAAGCTAAAGGCTAATATTTCTACTGACAAAACAAGAAACATGTAACCAACAACCCAATATACTTTTCTATACACAACATTCACGAGTTAACTTTAATAGAATTTAGTGGCAGCAACAGAGGTTTCCAAAGGAAGGTCTTTTCAATAGAAGTCTTCAATTTATTTTTTTTCCAGGAGAAGAGTGTGTGTATAATGTAGTAATGTCAAGGACTCTGCAATAAATACTAGCACTCTGTCATGCTTTTACAACCATCAATGTCGGAAGCAGGTCACTGAGCCAGTAGTTCACCTCCTGTTCCACTGCCCTACACTCGCCCTCTGTGTTTATGTGTGTGCTACATACTGACTAAAATCTGGAGGACACACTCAGTGAATATGTGTATGCTTTAACAAGCATGTGGACTTGCTTTTTTTCCAATGCTTCAATCAATCCATCAGCTACAGCTCCTCCCATCACCTTTCCCTTAAGGAAAAGCATGACACTTATTTTGATTATTACAGGGGTCTAAAGGGAAGGTGTAGTTGCACTACTGGGGGCCATTTTTTATTAATCCTGATATATCGCTATTCAGTAGCAAACACAAACTCGCCAGATTTATGCCTAAAAAAAAAAGCACAGAACAGTCAGTGCATCATTGGGCCCTGTTAAACAATCTGGTCAAAATAACTTTGTTGAAAACTTAGTGTGCTCAAAAATGTGCTCAGACCTATGAACCCCACAGAATTCATTTTGTTTTATTTTCCACATTGTTTAAATTTTTAGATTTTTTTGTGATTGGATTTGTATGTTTTTACCTTGATGATATACGATTAAACATATTCAAAATCTTTTCATACATTTACTTTCCAATAAAAGCAAAACTGATGTAGAAAATGTAATAAATGTATCTTTTAATCATTAAAATTAATATTTACTGATCTATTAGCATATAATCCCCATACCTTTATTATTCATAAATTAGATAAGTTACTTTATATTTATACCTTTCCTCCTCCCTATACTATCAGCCATAAAATGAACACCACCTGACTGGAATACAGCTGGGCAGTCCCATACACAGTAAGCTAAAATGCACTGTGGGTTCTGATACCTTTCTATTATAGCCTGCATTAACAGTTTCAGCAGTTTGTGCTGGTCACTCTTCTTTGAGACCAGACTAAATGTACTAGCCTTTGCTCCCTACACTCATCAATGTGCCTTGGGCCCCCAGTTCACTGGTTGTCCTTCCTTGGCTCATCTGTGGTAGGTATTTACAATTGCATACCTGAAACACCACACTAAACCTGTACTTTTAGAGATGAAAGGACCCAGTCATTTAATCATCACAATGTGGTCCTTTGCAAAGTCCCTCAGTTTCTTATTCTTGCTCATTTTTCCTGCTTCCAACACATCACCTTTGAGAACTCTCACTTTGTGCCTAATACATCTCACTCCTTGGCAGGTGCCACTGTAATGAGTTAATCAATCAGCATTACTCCATTCACCTGTCAGTGGTTACGATGTTTTTAAAGGTCAGATCTACCCATATCCAGACCTTTGTTCTTCATTTTGGATGCCAGTGAAGCACCAAAGCATGATTCCAAGTCCAATAAAAACCCCAACAGTTCTTCAGGAAGCTGCTCCTCCTCCTCTCCTGAATTGTTGATTTTGAGTGTGTGCGCTGGACGTCCTGTTTGGTTTCCTCATTCGCCAATTTGAATGGAATAGTCTTTCCACCGTTTGTGCCTTCTCTGCTCTGATTGGTCACCTGAAAGCTCCACAATCAGTGCACTGGGAGACAGACTGTGGTGCGCAGAAATACCTCTGTGCCTGGGGGGCAGTAGGGGAAGGCCAGCTTATCAGAAGGCCCAGCATGGCATGACTCACTAGTGTTTAAGGCCAGCTCAAACAAATCTGAGGGAAAACTTAAACACGATAAACAACGTTATTTGATAATATGGCATTGTTTAAGATGGCTATGGGTCGAAAAAAGCATAATACCCCCATTTAAAATTATGGATCGGTGCATCCATCTATCGGTGCATCCATCTATATGTTTTCATCTCCATTGCTGTTAGTGGACAATTCTAATCAAACCTCGTTTGTGATTGAGGTATGCCTCCAACATGATTTCAAGAAAAACTCTGCTTGGTTTATTTCCTTTACATTTGAATGAAAGTTTAAAAAAGATAATTTTTCTTTTATTGCTTATACAGAAACAGCACTACTGCTTTCTGTTCACTGCCAAATTAGTGTAATTTCTAGAAGTGTGAAGCATGTCTGTCTGCTGCCAGAAGTTGCAGCTTACAGCACATTGTACTATTCTTCATTGTTAATTTGCTCAACTGTTGGATGTATTTGTACTTTATCTATACAAGACTGTATCTGTCTACTGCATTGCACTGAATCAAATCTTGGCGAATTGCACTGCATCGCAATAGCGATAAATAATATTGCATCACATTAGTAGTTATTTCATGTACATCTTGAACATATTGGATCGTTGCCAATGCATTGAAACACGTGTTACATCAGCCTCAATGATGGAGAATAGTGAATAGCAAAAGAATTGGACTTGGAATTCTAATACTTTCAGTGCAGACTCTATATTGTTAACTTAGACTGTGATTGTGCTTTGATGAGCAGTGTTTGATTCCCTTCTTGTGCTTGAGAAGTACTCAGTGCCTCTACTCCTTTCCATATATCGGATATGAAAAAGAAATTGGCCTTCTGCATGTCCTTACTTGGTACAGAAAAACTGCTTCAAGGCTATGCAAAGAGCGAAATTACAAGGTCAACCCTGCTAACAGAGTCAAATGAGCTAACAAACATAGCTTGTGCTAATAGCATTGGCATTGTTTTCATTAGTGCTACGCAACTAGCTCACCCATGGGAATTTGCTGTTGCTAGACAGCTGAATATCAATATGTACACACACGCACACACACATACACACACTAAGCTGAAGCAAACGGATCTCTCATTAAGTTCGGTGTGTCTGTAACGATGCTAAGCTGGAGTCAGCCAAGCACTACATACAGAGTCAACATTAGTGAGAGGAAGGTTGAAAATGACATTTAAAAATAAAACACATTTGAAAATTCAACACCAAATCAAAGAAACTGAATTTATTAATTCAGAAACGTGTTAACTAATCTCAGGCAAGAATATCACATTCGGCACAAGGTTTTGTTGCTAAATATAGCTGAATTTTGCTCTTTTATGAGCAACAGTGATGAAAATAACAGAAAAAAGTGGCATCCATGGTAATGACATGAAGGCATTAATGACATTCCAATAACTTTACGAAGGAGATTAAATGGAGAAACATTTCTTCACATGAAATTTTGATGCGGTTATGTCCTTTTGAACATGTGGAATAATAGGGTCGGATATGTTCAGGTAACATGCTTGAGTGAATATTGCAAAATATTAAATATTCATAGCATATAATAGATAACTCTTTGAAAGGCCTGTTTCAGTCCTGAAATGTTAAATGGATTCACACATTTGTATGCTTCAGGATAAAGTGGAGATATAGGAGGTAGGAGTAGGCAAGTTGTGCTTTCTGTTTTCTAAATGCTTTCATTAAATTTTATTGGTTTAATTTATTTATGTAGACAGGTTGTTGTAAAAGGCATTTTACCTCAATGTTCAAAAAGACTTACGTGTAAATATAATATCAATGGGACACAATAGGCACCCAGAAGATTTCCGTGAACAATAAATGTTCACTAAACGGCCAACTAAACTTTAAACATCTATATAATACCTTCAGAACGTAATAATCCCCCCAAAAACGTCCTGATTCTAACATTTATATTATTAGATCTTTGTCTGAAATATGGAATTCTGTCTACATCACAGAAATCATTTGAACATATTTTTCTCTCACTCACTCACTCACCAAACCGCTTAATCCCACTAGGGTCACCGGGAGGCTGGAGCCTATCTCAGCTGATACTGGGGTACATCCTGAACACACACACACACACACACACACACACACACACGGGCAATCTGGAACAGCCAATTAGCCTAATGTGCATGTCTTTGGACTGTGGGAGGAAACCGGAGGACTTGGAGGAAACCCATGCAAACACTAGAACAACATGTAAACTCCACACAAAAACGCCCACGGTGAGCCCAGAACTCAAACCCAGGACCTTCTTGCGGTGTGGCAGACATACGAACCACTACGCCACCATGCCGCCTGGGAACATGTGTTACTCCATTTACTCCCCAAAACAAGCTTCGGGTCAGCTTATGAAAACGTGACACACAGCACTGAGGAGAACTATAGCTGAACCACATAAGGGCTCTTTTTTCTTCAAACCACAAACAACTATTATGTTCTTCTAATGTATTAATGTGATCTGTGAAAGAAAACAGAGGCTCTGTGAGACAGAAAGAGCACAGAATAAAGCAAGGAGAGAGAAAAAAAAAAAAAAAAAATCACCATCCAGTTTGGTTTCACTGCTTCCTGCTTGGACAGTTACATAAGGGCTGAATAAAAGTTTGCTAATGCCTGTGTTTGCCCATGCAGAGGGTAATAGGGCAGGTTCTAATGAGGGAGCAGCAAGCAGCAGCATAGAGAAGGGAATTCACAATTCATTCCTCGATGGATTCATGAAGAGCCAAGAGGGGCATCAGAAAGGTCCACATTATAATTACTTTACTGCTCCAGCTGCCAATAAGATGAATTTATGTTTTACTTTATGGAAATGGCAAAAGTAAAAAAAGAGAATACATTTTTTTTAAAAGGATGTAAGCTGTTAAATAAGGAGAAGCGGGGCACGATATGAAATATAAAGTCACACTCTGGTATGCTTATTGATAAATTTTACATATTGTATTTACAGTGATTGTCAGACTTTCAGAAATTCGGAAGTAGGTTTAAATCCCCAACCAAGAGGTGATTATCTCAACATTTTACTGAGAAGGCATGAGGAAGTAACCTAGATTCAAAATGAACCTGTCCTCTTTTGGGCGACACTGGATATTGGCATAATGAATGATTACATTTCTTAATACTATAAAATCAAATAGATCTAAGCACATGTTGAGAATATGCTCATTAATTTGCCAAAACGCTTAATCCTACTAAGATCTCAGCTGACTCTGGGCAAAGGTGGGGTACACCCTGAATAGCTAGCCAATCTACTGCAGAGCCAACACACAACCACTCACACTTACACCTAGGGGCATTTAAGAACAGTCA
The DNA here is from genome assembly GCA_039654325.1 of Tandanus tandanus. Classification (NCBI taxonomy): domain Eukaryota; kingdom Metazoa; phylum Chordata; class Actinopteri; order Siluriformes; family Plotosidae; genus Tandanus; species Tandanus tandanus. The sequence continues at coordinate 12,636,721 of JBCNYH010000023.1, read as the reverse complement.
GTTAGTCTAATGCGCATGTCCTGGAACTGTGGGAGGAAACCAGTGTACCCGGAGGAAACCCACGTAAGCACAGGAGGACATGCAAACCCCACACAGAAGTGCCATCGCTGAGCCCCGAGACTCAAACCCAGTGAGGCAGAAGTGCTAACCACTACGCCACCGTGCCACCCTGATCACAAAACTGTTATGATTACAGCAGCAGTTCTGAGATACATCCTAGTGTATCCAGGTAGGACAGATTATCCATGGAATTCAAAGACTATAAATAGAAACAAAACAAGACACGCTGAGAACACCTGCGAGTGAAAACATCGCAGCATTTTCTTTACAGATTTAAGTGAGTGCACAGTACATTTTATAACATGATTTTTGGCATTTAAACCGAGCTTCAGGTAGGCACAGACACTGATCTTAACTGCAGTATGAAACAACTAGCCTCAGAAATTCACAAACAATCGCTCTTTATATGTTTAATAACTTCTGTGATATTATCCTGCATTATTCTTTCAATTACTTAAGTTATTTGCTGTGGCAGTAATCCTATTTATAACAATCAGTGTAGAGAGCGCGAGAGAGAGAGAGAGCGCACATAATACTTCAAAGCCAGATCACAGAGGTTCTTCTACATGTTAAGGGGCACACATTTCTAGAAAGGTTAATAAGCTGAGGAAACTGAACTGGCCAGCACCCAGAAGCCCTCTTTCAATATATTCATCATGTACTCGGAGCTGTTAAGCAGCTCCAGTGTCAGAATATAAGAGTAACCCAATATTATATGTTGCTATCATCTGTGGCTCATGGCTCACCTCTAGCTGTGAGTGTATATGTGCTTTGCTTTTACAGTAATGGTAAGCAATTTACTCTGAAGCAATACAACAAATAATGGCACTGCAGTTGCATTAATCATGAAGCATCAGCCACGACAAAAAGGAGGAAAATATCTGTTTCACAAGACTAACTGCTGTGCTGAGATTTTAACGATATTCAAAGATACTTGAGGGAGATAAAAGAGAGACAGGCTGCAGTACAGACAGGAATCCAGTGCATAAACACCCTGGGGTGAGTAATAGAGTACAGACATACTTCATGTTTAAACAATGCTGACATGGCTTGCTGACACGTCCTGATAAAACTTCATGCCTACTTTCAAACCACTGGTTAAATTTGAACTCAAATGCAAATTTCTCAGCATACATCAAGACAGCAGACGGTGAAAGTCAGCTTGGAATGATACTGCAAATACAAGCACAAGTACTTAAACATTATGGACTTGGGAAACAAGCCAAAACATGAGAAGTACAGACGTCTTGCTGTGTCCACACCAATCCCCAATAAGCCAGGCAGGTGGCTGTGAGTGAGTTGGCTCCCTCTAAATACGCACCCATCCCTTCCTCTCCTCCAGTCATAAACCCAGCAAGATTTCATGGTTTCCCAGAGCCAACTTAAAATTTTTAATACTCTACTTTTTCACATAACAATGCTGGTGGTAATTATTTTGGTACAGTTTGGTAGCTCAGTTCCAGTGCAAACCGAAGAAGACCAAACATACAGACATCATGAACCAGAACAACAGAAGAATCACAAATACAGGATAATTACAATCAATCTCTTCTCCCTGTTGTCTCACACACACACAAATATATATATATATATATATATATATATATGTATGTATATATATATATATGTATGTATATATATATATATGCATATATATATATATATGTATATATATATGTATATGTATATATATGT
>JBCNYH010000023.1:12604707-12620565 GCA_039654325.1 Tandanus tandanus | reverse complement strand
GTTGTCCACTCATCAGGGGATTTATCTAATTTATCTTATCCTATCTAGATAAATCCCCTGATGAGTGGACAACCACGAAACAGGCTTGTCGGGATAAAACTGTAGTCCTTTTATTTTTTTTCCCACATACCATATATATATATTTATTTATTTATTTTTAATTAAGAATGAATTTTATTTCTACCCACAAGGTTGATGCATTCATCTACATGGGCTCAATTTATATCAGAAATACACCCTATATAGATTTCTGATGTGCTGTAAATAAATGTCCAGTGAGGTAATAGAGTGAGTTAACTATCCAAGATACACTTTGTATGTACATGTAAGAGAACATGTAGTATCTATTTCGGAAGCAGTGACTTAAAGTGGCTCTACTGTAGCTTAAGAATGAGGTCTGGGAAAGTGCACAAATTTCTAAAAGTGCATATTTGCTAATGAGCTGCAAGAATTCGCTTCAAGACCAAATGCAACTATTGATCGTGTTCCCTGTGAGTGGAATACTGATAAGCTAAAATGTGGGTGCTCTAATAAAGACGTGCTTATTAAAGTTTATGCTAATAGAACACAAGGTTTTATGAGTAAACTACCAGCCTCTTTTACCTTAAAAACATGCTTTCCAGATCTGTTTGTTATTACCTTACAAAAGAACAAATATTAAGAAAGACTGTTTTGAGAATCTTGGCTGTCATCTGGACACAGTTAGTGAAGCAGTGTTTGTGTCCATCATGTCAACTGCAATTTTCTTGGAAGTCATTATCTGTCTACACCTTATTAGCTGCAGCTGCTAAAATGGCCTACCAGATAGTCTCAGCCACCATGCTTGTTTCCAAACAATGCCTGCATTCCTCTAGATGTTTATCCGTCCATACATTGTACCCTCAGTAATGAATGTTCTATTAAACATACTGATATGATCGAGATAGCATTCAATCATCTGTCCACTACCATCTCCTACAAGCATTCCTGTTTCCTTCATCCCTGACTTTATCCTCCTCATGGCTCAATCAAATCCCTTCAGTGCGAAACAGGGATTGCAATCTCTAAAGCCTCTGAAGATTAAGTCCACCGCCCTGGGGACCCACGATCACGGTTTGTACTCATGCTTAAAGCCTGCCATAACTGTCCCTTCCTGCAGTCCACAGTGTTTAGCATGCAGGGAAAGCCTGAAGCTTTACTGTAATCAGTAGGGCAGGTTGTAAGAAAGGAATAAGACACAACAGACTATACTGTTATATAAAAGTAATCCATGCTGGGGTGGTGATTTTGTTCTGCACAAAGTGTACTAATTTTAAATGAAATTCAATGTTTCTTATTCTACTTATACTGCAGCAATTTGACATTACAATTCTTTATTTTTTAAATGCACAACATCTATTTTTATCAGGCTATACTGTAGTTTCACTATTATTAACTGTTAAAATTACTGTAATAATCCTTTTTTAACAAAGGGATAATGTATTAAAGTAACTTTTTTTCCCTTAAGACTCCTCTGGTAACAGACTTACTTAGCATTATATTACTGATGTCTGAGGCACTTTCCAAGCTGTCAGTCTTATATGGAAACTGCCAATAAAATCCAACCACTCATAATTAAAAGGCAAACTAGTTTATACTAGAGTATAAAAGCTGTGTAATGGCATTTTTTTTAAACTCAAAGTTTAATATACATAGTATTATATGGAAACACAAGAAAAGCAAATTCAACTGTAAGGGTTCATCATTTTAAATAAAGCACTACCCACTCAGGATAATAAGCAACTACTGAATGAGATGAGGCGGCACGGTAGCGTAGTGGTTAGCACGTCCGCCTCACAGCAAGAGGGGTTCGATTCCCAGCTCGGGCGTTTCTGTGTGGAGTTTGCATGTTCTCCCAGTGTTTGCGTGGGTTTTCTCCGGGTACTCCGGTTTCATCCCACAGTCCAAAAACATGCACAGTAGGCTAATTAGCTGTTCCAAATCACCCCTAGGTGTGAGTGGTTGTGTGTGTTGGCCCTGCGATGGCCTGGCGAGCTGTCCAGGGTGTACCCCGCCTTCTCCCAGAGTCGGCTGAGATGGGCACCAGCCTCCCCGCGACCCTAATTAGGATTAAGCGGTTCAGAAAATGAAAGAATGAGATGAAGTATGAATTAGCGAATTATACGGTAGAGGGCTTTGGCCTTGGTGGATAACACCCTTCAACGTCCTCTATGAGGTTAGCATGCTATACAGCTAACACCATTTCTGATTCATCCTAGACACACAAATTAACCAAATATGAAACTTAAGTATTTATTGGTAAGAGCCTATTTTATTTTGAGAATTAGACCTTCCTCTCCCTCGAACAAAACATGAGTTTTCCTGCTTTTTTGATGAACAGGTAGTCTTTAGAGCGGGCAGCTCTTTTCTCCCTAGCTTTCTCTGAGACAAGCGGAAGACGAGAAACATACATATCATAAGATTGAAAAGCTACACACCCCGTGTGTCAAACAGCTCTGCTATGTTCGAAGCACTGTGGCCCTAAGATGTAAACTCAATTTTATTTTCTCAATATTTATGCTGTTGTAGTCTGACATAAATGTCGAGAAAATAAAACCGTTTACAGCTCAGAGCTGCAGTGTTTTTGCTTAATCTGTCACCGGGAAATTATCTATGAGGAGGTTAACTGCACGATTGACAGTCACATGCCATAATTGTCCAACTTATCCCAATGTCAATGATGGATAAACCGGCTCATAGAAGAATACCACAAACCAATACCCTTAGAGGGCTTATAAATCAGATTGTGCTATTCACGTGCCATTTATACAAATAATAATTTAACAGCTCCCTTTTTTTAAACACCACCACTTTTATAACGCTTATAGAATACGGTGGAGTATCTGTCATACAAGTCCCTGTAAACGAACAAATAATATAGGAATAGTTACACCAGAACAAGTGCATTTATATAAACCTTTAATAGCAAGAACTAAGGCTAGTGCCATGCTGTCACCGAAAATTAATCCACACTTTTGCTTTGAGCATTCCACTGCCCTGTGGTTCAAGTAAAATTGTGACAGCTAGCACTGGAGCTCTTTAAGAACTAATACCATCACAGTAACAGTGAGCTTTCTGTTCAGGGAATGAGGTAATAAATCAAGTGAAATTTCAAAAGCGCAGTGTAAAGCAATAAAGTGCTGTGGACATGTAAGCAAAAAGTTTAAATGCATCATTTTGACCCAAATAGAACATAAGGATTTAATGATCATCCTGTGGATCCATAAAAGAAAGAACAATCAAGTATTCCCAAGTAGACACAGGACCATTACATTAGTCGCTGCTGCTAAATACTTTCACACATCAACAACCTTGCCACACGAGCAAGGGAAAGAGCTTGCTTATAAGGCTATACACTGTAAGCTCTACTCTTATAAAATTAGCAGTAACTATTGTGATACATTTTCACAAACATTGGTTTCTTACAGACATTATTTGCTTCTGCATATTTCAGCTGATACATCTGCAAATCTAATGTAACTGCTGAAATGGCAAAACAGTAAGTAATCTACAAATGTCTGAGTCGAGTGTATCATAAAAGACTACATAAATCCATCCATATAGAAAACTTACTGTAAATTTTTTTGGGACAACTCATCATGAAGTGAGTCATATAATGTCAACTTAAAAAAGATAGATGCCTGCAGCGCATTTATTAACATCATGCTAAAGAGCCTACTTGACAATCCAAGTCAATAGCACTCACAGACCACAAATCCAACTACACATTCAATCCTGCAACTAGCATTGATGAATTTCATGTGCACTCCCTAAATTAGCCAAACATTGTTCATTAATACATTTTCGTTGAACATTCATCCAATGTCCCATCTATTTGTTTTGTAAAGGTAATTCAAATCAGTAAAGCACTGCAGTTTTGCACACAAAGACACTGCTCTAATTAAAGTAAAACCTCTGACACAACCAGTGAGAACAGTTTAGATAACTTGCATACACTGCACTTTATAGCATAAATATTGTAGTGCTTATAGTTAGAAATTATGTACATGAGAGCATATATTTAACTCAAGCAAAAAAATTGCTTTGTGCATGTGTTAACTGGGCACAATTAAAGCTGCATAATCTATACAAAACCTTCTAACTATGCAGAGTGTGAATGTGGAAACCCAATGAAAATGTAAAATTTCTGTTCTAATATAAAACAATAGAAAACGCAAATTCAATGAGACAGCAATTCCAGTCACGTATAAACTATTGACAACATTAACAATTTCGGCTGCCTGATACCGCACAGTTAAGTTGAAATTAAATAATGGATATGACTATAATAAAAAAGGGGACTTCTAACTTTAATTTGAAGGTATTTTTTAAAAAAAGTGCAAAACATTGTAGCAATTATAACATATTTTACAGTCCCCAACAAAAGTAATGGAACATAAAGCCTTTTTTAAAACTGTACACTGAAGATATTAGGGTTCAAAAGGAAACAATAAATATTAGACAGTAGATCATTACTTCAGTTTTTATTTCCTATGGCTCCTTTTGAACACACTCATTTTTCACACACTCACTCCGAACTGTTCAAATCCTACTATGGTCATGGGGAGGCTGGAAAAAATGCCCGAGCCCAGGAGTTGAAAAATGCCTGAGTCCGGAAATCAAACCCATTACCTTCTTGCTGTGAAGCAGACGTGCTAACCCCTACACCACACTGCAGCCCCACTCATTTTTCAAGTGGCCGAAAATATTGGAATATGTGACTGACAATGTGACTTGCTGCCCAGGTTAACCCCTTTTAGATATATTGTTTAAACCAGGGGTCTTTAGTCTGACCTACAAATGGCCAGCATCACTGTAGGCTTTCATTCTCAATACCAAAATAGGAGGCCCACCTGACTGTTGATTGAAGACCAAGATGACCTGATCAAATTAGTGAAATCAGGTTGAAATGAAAGCCTGAAGCCGGCTCTTGGTCTGAGCCCTGGGTTTCATCTATTAAGACTGCATTTGTTACTAAAAATGCAAAAACAAAAAAAACAGCGAGCTGGCTTTAGGAGGGAACCAAGCCATTCTGAAGCTGAGAAAAGAGAGAAAATCTATCAGAACCAATGTATTTACATTTTTAGAATTTGGCAGACACTCTTATCCAGAGCAACTTACAATTATCATTTTTATACAACTGAGCAATTGAGGGTTAAGGGCCTTGCTCAAGGGCCCAGCAGTGGTGATAGTGGGGATTGAACCGCTGACCTTCAGATCAGTAACCCATCGCCTTAACCACTAAGCCACCACTGCCCTGTATAAACATTGGGCATGGTTACTGCAACAATTTAGAATTTCCAACCTGACACAGAACAAGGTGACCAAGGAAAAAGAGTAGGTGATGGCATTAATAATCTCTAAAACTGTGAAGGTATCACAATTCACCAACTGAAGAAAACTTTGTGGGTATAAATAACTGTAGAGGTCCTAGTACAAGATGCGAAACACTCAGCAGTAGGATAAGAGGGCCATATTGGAATTTGCAAAGAACTACAAAGATTACCAATATTAACTTCTATGAAAGTGAAGGAAATGTCATAAAGTGAACAGTTCTGCTCTTGAGCCAAAACATACAAGTTCATTGGTCAAGCACAGCGAAGGTTCATGCAGGTTCATGGCTTAGGCTTAATGGCTTCATGGCTCCTTCTAGAACGGGCTCAATAATCTTCACTAATGATGTAACTTATGATGTCAGCAGAATGAATTCAGAAGTCTTCAGGAACATTCTGTCAGCCAATTTACAGAGAAAGGAATTTAATCTAAGTTGGTGGAACTTTATCATGCAGCAAGACAATTACCCAAAACACAATGCAAACACAACAAAAAGGTTTCATCTAGGGAAAAGTGGAAGGTTTTTACATTGGAAAAAAAAAAATCAAATCACAAGAACTTAATCCAACTGAGAATGCATTTCACCTCCTGAAGAGGAGACCTCAGAGAGGAAGACCCCTCTGTACTGCTGTCATTCATACACTGTTCACCTGATTAGGGAAAATGCCAGTTACAAGCATGAGCCAGCATGAGAACATGCAAACTTCCCAAAGAAATGCCCTCGTCAAGCCTGGGACTCAAACACAGCATCCTATTTCTGTGAGGCCAACAGGTGAACCACTATGCCACCGTGTCATTTCGTCCGATACAATGTCAAATAGAAATCAAGTAACTTTGGACTATGTTATTTATACCCCATATCATAGACGTAAATTGAACGTTTGTCACACAAACACGGTAAACCTTTTTATGCACTTGCTGCTTTATAGTCTATTGATGGGCTTCCAACCGGATTATCCACCTGGTAATACAGTGATGAAAACTTTAGCATCCAGGATCAGCTCCACCCCTCTGTGTTCACTGGTGGAAGAGGAGCAAAGGTTAGTTCCTTATTCAACTTCCTTAGACACCAAGTTACTGAATTCTGAGCTCTCAGTCCAGCTTGATTCAAAACAGTCCTCCCTGTTAAGCCATTTACCTCCTCAGCAGAAGGATGTTGTGACAGTTACAAGCATTTCCTTCTATTTTTGCTGATGTACCCACAAGTACATCCATTAAGCAACACCCATACCATGTTAATACTGATAAGCATTAAATTATGCACAGAAAGCTTGTGTACTTACTGCCACATAGGTTAGCAGTACAGAGTCAAATCTCATGGAGCTCTCATTGGATTATTGAAAAGACATGGATTATTGAAAGAGTTGTCTGAGTTGACCATATATATTTTTTTGCTTTTATTTTGATATACTGCATTAATCCTGCAAGGGAAATTATTGCCTCTGCATTTAACCCATCCAAAGTGAGCACACACACACACTCGGAGCAGTGGACTGCCACACACATCGGGGGCACCCGGAGAGCAGTTGGGGGTTAGATGCTTTGCTCAAGGGCACTTCAGCCATGAATGTGGAGGAAGGGAGGTGCAGCTCATTCCCCCACCGCCATACATTATTGGAGGTTAATCAACATCGTATTTGTCAATATGCATAATTGTACTGCTTGCTTGGACAATGTGGTTGTGTATTCAGCAGACTGGGACAGCCAGTTAGAATCCCTTGAAACCATCTATAACTGATTGGTTGAGGCTAATTTGACTTTAAACTTCAATAAAAGTTGGCTCAGGCCACAGTAATATACCTAAGAAAACAACCTTCACAGCTTCACACTACAGTTACTGTACGTGTAAACATTGTGGTTTTCTGTTGCTACACTCATCTGTGCGACAGCAATACCTATTTGTGTCAATAAGTGCTTAAAAGATGCTGTAAGTAACCCCTGCGGTTTGAGGTCTGCGCAGGGAGGTAGGGCACGCCTGTACACTCCACCATGTGTAGGAAATTCTGCCTAGACACCCAAGGGGTGGGCACCGACCCTTGTAAATTTCCTTATGGGTCAAGTAAACCTGGGAAAATAGGCTTTAAGTACTGTTTTCCAATTAAATATTAAATGCTTAGCTTTAGGGAAGGAATTCTTCTTTAATTTCTGTTCTTTCTTGCATGCACTGCCTTGCCTCTGTCTCTATGTGTGCATTTTGTTTTTAATCTAATCTGTATGTTTATATTCATTATTGTTCAGACACATTCCACCAACAATTCACTCTAATTGTGGAATAAATGAATTCAGATAAATGAATGTGTATCATTCATTTGTGTAGTTTGTTACTGTCCCCTGGCAGTAAGAATAATAATAAAAAAACCCTCTATTATTAATATCAAAATAGAAACCCAAAAAATTGGGTAGTTAGACAAGTAGGTAGACAAACTTGCAGGTAAATAAAGCTTTGTCAAGCAAAATGCCAAAAAATAGAATCAGGGTTAGTGGTACTGTAAAATGACAATCACTGGCACAAGATGTTTGTTATTTTCCAGTCATTATTCCTCTAGGAATATCATGAATTTCAACCCTATCTTAGGTTTAAAAAATATATGTTGTCTTCATTCCACCACATTTTTGCAGAAATCCACTGTCCACAGACTGGTGCTGCTTTTTATAACTGTCTTTCATTAGACTGCTCCCCCTTGTGGGGAATCTTCAGCCTGTTAAATGTGCATGAGCTACAAGACCATTACATGATACAATGGGAAACAGACAGCCCCATCAGCGCAGCCACACAGAGGAAAGCATACACAGCCCACAATACAGCCCAGATCAGCACTTCTTATACACACAGACACAGAGGTCTCAAGAACACAAGAAATGTTGAGAAATCAGTTAGTGCCTTCTGAAAACGGATGCAGCAGAGGCAGGCAGTCTGTAAGGAATGGAGAAGAGTTTGTGTGTCAACAGTTAAGAGAAGTGAATAGTAAACCTTTCTATTTACCCAAAAGATGCTGACTTCCATTTGCGACAGGGGTAACTTCTTCGACAGAGAGGAATAATATAGGCGCCTTGGTTATCTGTGACTTCAGGCGGCAAAGAAGTGTGTCGTCTTTGAAGAAAAAACAAAGAAAGAGAAGACACTTTCAGACTTTTTTTTGTATGCTCACATTTCATATAAAATCTCTACCTTTAATTTATTTAAAGAATGGATAGCAGAAATGGGAGGCACTGAACAGGATGACGGCAACATCGGTTTCAGAGACGACTGAGATTTCATCTCTGATGTGATATAATGCTGCACAATAGACATAAAATGCTTTTGAGCTTCAAATCATTCTCAAATTGCAAAGGCGCACTTCTTTAACTCGAGAGAATATGCATTAGAACAAGTGCTGACTGTCGCATTACTGAGCTTAGAATCAATCATTACTTTCAGCTTGCACACTTGGCATCTCAAGGACTGCAAATCAAGACTGGGACCTTTGGAATGTGTCATAATTGGCTGAAGCAGCTCTCGTTTTCCTGCCTACTGAAAGAGCCCGAGATAAAGGGAAGGGGAGAGGGAGCAGCTACAGATGGATGGAAGCAGTACATGCACAGATAAGAGTGGATTTTGATGAGCAGACATGTGGAAGTGTGGGGTGGAAAAGAAAAGGTGACAGATGGAAGTGGGTCAAGCAGTCACTGAGTGTCCCAAGGGTAACAGGAAGATGACAAAATCTAGACAACTCCCAATGCGCTGCTCTGACATGATAGAAAAAAAAAAAAAAAAAAAAGAGTTTGCATGCAAAAGTGAACAAATTAGCTGTCTGAGCATCTTGCGATAGTGGCATTGAGCCTAGAGAGAAAAATCACCACCACTAGCTTCTGGATTTTCATTCAGCGCACAGGTTAGCAATAATTCAGGACTATATCCCATCACTAACAGTGGCTGGCAAAAGTATTCAAACCCCTTGAACTTTTCCACATTTTGTCACATTATAACCACAAACCTAACTGTATTTAATTGGATGAAAAGCATGTGTGAACAGCAATTTTCAAGTCTTGCCACATATTCTCAATGGGACTTTGGCGCATTCTAACACATGAATATGCTTTGATTGAAACCATTCCTGTGTAGTTATGGCTGTATATTTATGGTCGTTGTCCTGCTGGAAGGTGAACCTCCAGCCCAGTCTCAAGTCTTTTGCAGACTCTAACAGGTTTTCTTTTAAGATTACCCTGTATTTCAGGCTCCATCCATCTCCATCAACACTGACCAGCTTCCCTGTCCCTGCTGAAGAAAAGCATCCCCACAGCATGATGCTTCCACCACCATGTTTCACAGTGGGGATGGGGTGTTCAGGGTGATGTGCAGTGTTTGTTTTCTTAGACAGCGTTTTGCATTCTTTGAACAATTACTTTCTTTCTGCCACTCTTCCATAAAAGCCAGATTTGTGGAGTGCATGACTAATCGTTGTTAATAGTTGTTACTACTCGGTGTACAGATATCCCTCCCTGAGCTGTGGATCTCTGTAGCTTCTCTAGAGTTACCATGTGCCTCTTAGTTGCTTCTCTGATCAATGCTCTCCTTGCCCGACCTGTCAGTTTAGGTGAACAGCCATGTCTTGGTAGGTTGGCAGTTGTGCCATACTCTTTCCATTTTCGGATGATGGATTGAACAGTGCTCCGTGAGATGTTCAAAGACTGGTTGTTGTTTTTTTTTCACCCTAACCCTGTATTAAACCTCTCCACAACTTTATCCCTGACCTGTCTGGTGTGTTTCCTGAGCTTCATGATGCTGTTTGTTCACTAATGTTCTTTATCAAACCTCTGAAGCCATCACAGAACAGCTGTATTTATAATTAGATTACACACAGGTGGACTCTATTTGCTAATTAGGTGACTTCTGAAGGCAACTGATTGCACAGGATTGTATTTAGGGGTATCACAGTAAAGGGAACTGAATACAAATGCACGCCACACTTTTCAGATTTTTATTTGTAAAAGAATTTTGAAAACCATGTCAACCATGGAATATATCATATTCCTTCCACTTCACAATGATGCACCACTTTGTGTTGGTCAGTCACATAAAATTCATCCTGTCACAGAAAATCCATTCCATTCATCGATAAAATACATTTACATTACTGTAGTGATGTCTTAAAAAAAGCTCTCAAATCCAAGTATTTTACGTAAATGTTATTTGATTCATATCCAAAGATCTATTTAAAAGTGAATAACTATTATTCCAAATTGTTGTTATTCTAATTCTTCTTGATTATTAATTATTTTGGGCATTGTAATGGTGCTGAAAATTCATTCATAATTTAACATTGTAAATCATCTCTAAAGTAATGGATATGATGCAATCCGAGTTGTTATACACGGCACAGCAATTTGGAGCAAGTTCTAGCCAGAACAAAAAGACGTGTTTGATTCCTCTGTGTGAGATCAATCCTAAATTCATGTCAGATCTGCTGCAGGAATGTCACATATAGACAGTGCAACTATGATGTACTAAACAATTTCTGGTTTAAGGTGTACTGTAAAAAGAGGGAAAATGGATATATAGAGTAGATGTTATATAATTGCCATACCAGGCAGTGACAAAGGTCAGTCCGAAATTCACTGAAAGAAATAAAGTGTTAAATTCATTTTTAAAAGCTCTAAGCAGTTCCAGAGAAATCTGGCCAAAGGTCCATAAAAATGCCCTAAGCCATGAAGTCTGTATAAAGCTTGTATAAAGCTGGTGAGCTAGTCGTCACCTTGTACATGGACTCGAGGCGTTATGAGAACCAGCGGACAGTTCAATACAGTTTTATAATGTGTAAAATCCCTGTGAATGGTGAAGAGCTTTTTCAGCATGATTAAGGAAAAATTTGGCACTGTTTAGGCATTAAAATAACCACAGAAGGCTGGATAGTGCAAACAATCCTTCAGACAGCAGAATGTTCAAGTGCAAAGTCTCGCCTCAATACCCATCAGTTAAAAGCGCATGGTTTCAAATTAACCATTTAATTAGCTTAGAAGGCCCTAGAAAAGCAGTGAATTACTCTTCTTGACTCGCAGCCTTGCAGTGATATCTTATCTCCACTGTAACGCTCAAAAATTTTTAATTCATTCATTCATTTTCTAAGCTACTTAATCCTACTTAGGGTCACAGGGAGGCTGGCACCCATCTCAGCTGACTCTGGGCGAAGGCGGGGTACACCCTGAACAGCTCGCCAGGCCATTGCAGGGAAAACACACGCACAACCATTAACTAGTGCCACATTGTGTTGATTAAACCAGAGGTTCCCATCCCTGGTCCGTGTGGACCCCCTGTCCTGCTTTCCCTGCTCTGTTCAACCCACTTCAAATCATGAAGAGTTGTAAATTAGCTAATTATTTAAATCAGGTGTTTTGAACAGTGAGAACACTAAAATGTGCAAGGCCAGGAGTACTTCAGGACCAGGCATGGGAACCACTGGACTAAACAACTGGTTTCCTCTCATCAACAAAATGGCAGGTCTTCTGGGGTGTTTCTGGTATGTACTTTATGTGTGAGTTTCCCCTGGGTGATCGGATTCTCTCAGTTTCCCCTCTAGTCCAACACTGTGCAGTAAATTGTCCATAGCTGTGAAAGGTTGTTTGAGTATGTGTTCACCTGACCTGTTAAGGAGGTACCCCCTCCTCTGACAGATAAGCAGTTATAGCTCATGCATGGAAGGTGATCTACAATGCTTAAGGACATTGAAATGTATTTTTTTCATAGAAACTCTGTTGACTTCAGTGATACTGCAAGTATTAGAAAACAATTAAGTTTATTTGATTTAAAATTTTCTCCTTTTTACTCTAAAGCTCCCTTTAAATGTATCATCACCTCACACTGCAAGACCAGATGATTAAAATCCCAATGCACAGTCCTGCTTTCTATTCTTGCTTATTGAATTATTCATACACAAATGCTAATGCAAATGCTAGTCCTATGCATTGTAAAGTATCCAGTAATTTGTGGTATGAATTATTAAAATTTTGTAGTTTAAAACTATTTTAAGCTTTGGAATTGTGGTGACAATGCATATAAGCAGCTAATATGCCCTACTTAGAAATCTACATTATGCTAACTTGCACAAAAAAGAAAAATACGGTTTACAGAACAGCAAAAAAATTACCCGAGCAAGAACAAGCAGACTTCAGTAAATTAAAGTTTAAGTCTTTTAAGACCATGTTCCCTTTGAAGCCCATCAATGCATCATCAAAAGTGTAAGAAGCAAATGAAGTATATGCTATGGTAATGCATCCTGAGCTAAGGGAGCTGAGATGCTTCATTTCAGTGTACGTCAGCTGTCTGTCACTTCTCTGGAAACTCTTTTTTTCTGTCTTTGAACAACAAAATTATTACACACATGCACTGAAAGATTGGTGCCCTGCAGGTTATCCAACAAAAACTGAGTAGCTATGGCAAGTCAGAGGAAGTAAAAAAAGAAAAGAAAGATACATGAGTAAAAATCCTTATCCACTAAAAAACGCTAATCCACCCGAATAATTAATTTGTACTTGATCTCTTGATTAGCTTGCACTTGATTTGCAACTGAACAAAATGATATTTATTATAGAAGTCAAAGTATGCATTCTTCTTAAGCAGGATTCAAAGAATATTGACATTTAAGACATTAAGACTAAGACATTTAAATGGTTTATATCTCTATACATTACAAAACTTTAAAAAGATACCTTAAAAAAAAAAAGGTTATTCATGTATGATGTAGCTGTTTTTTTCCATAAAGTCAAATAAGAAAACAGTTGGTATTTTAATCCCTACCTTACAGTTTTTCTAGTCTCTCCTGAATATTTTGGTGTATCAAAATTATAGTAGTACAAGTAAAACAACCCTGATAAGAGGTCAGTAGTAGTTCATTTACCATTTTGGTCAGTGTTTTTATACTTTTTTTGAGGTCTAAACTTTGAAATTGTTCAATAATTTAACAATTTACATGGGCCATATTAAGTTTCTTAACTGGATTTGGTGCATATCCGATGCAGGGAAAAAAAAATAAAAATCAGACAAAATCACATCTACTATATAATGTTAGCATTCGTGCATGTTCTTTATTATTCTTAGCTAGCTTTTCCACTGTACAATTTCACTAATCAAAAGTGAGCACGCACACACACACACACACACACACACGTAAACAGTGAGCACACACACACGGCGCAGTGAGCTGTCTGTTATCAAGGAATAGCAGGCTGCTGAATACTGTAATCAACCAATCATAATCAATTATTTATATGAGCCGAGCAATAAAAATGACTAGCATTCCATTTCATGTGGCAGTGTGCAACACTGGGATAATGTGTACCAATGAGGTACTAATGTTCTGGGAAGCAGGACTCCCATCCTATTCTATGACCTGAAAGGTGCTTGAAGGTATCTGCTGGAAGGAGTGATGTTGAATCTTTATAAAGTAGAATCAGAACAAACATTGATTTCTGGATTGTTTTCTGAGCTTTTCGCTAGGTGTCACCAGGCTTCAAAGCTTTTAGCCAAGCAGGTCATGCTTATATGCAGTCAGGGCTGGGATGTATGAATCACACACAGCTTCCATGAGAAGGCCAGTGCTGAAGCAGTGAGCTCGTAGCTGGTGCTCCTCTTCGCCTTCCAAGAGATTCAGGCACTGCCTGCATGAAGCTGAAGTTCTGCACTATGGGTAATAGTGGTTACTTGCATAGAATTGCATGAACTATGATTAGCAATTGCTGCAGCACTCGGGTAAAGAAAAAAAATGCATTGTATGTCAAGGAGATACCACTCTATGATACTGGTAAAGTTAACTACAAGCTCTGCTAGCCAGCTAGTTGTCAGAGAATGTGGAATATTTGAAAGAGAAAACACTGGGCAAGGGAATTAAGTGTTACATGCATCACTAACTATATTGTCAATGTAGACATGTTCATGAAAATCATGCCCCTTAAGAGAAATAACTTTTAGAAATCCCAAATTCCTAGCTAAATTCAAAATAACATTGATAATGAGGGGGGAAGAAAACAAGACTAATGAGTTGTTCTGATCCCAGTCACACTCTGCAAACAATATTTCTACTACATAACAAAAGTGAATTCACCAAAAACAAGGGAATGAGGATGGGACACTGACAGTAGTCACAAGCATATAGCTCAATATTGCGTTTATGCAGCTCAACATGAGCATAGGCATGGACATAAACTTTCAACAGTGTTCCAGAGACAGCATAAAAAAAATCAAAAATCCACGTGCGTCCAGGGACAAAACAGGAATTCTGGTACTTTTGCACAACCCTTATTGGCATGTATGCACATGGACACAAGGTGGTGTCAATCCCTTAGTAGTTAGTAAAGATAAAATAAAACCTATTACATGTATTCACTGTGGTACAATAAAAGATTAAACTGCTCCTGAACAGAAAGTTCCATTGATTCAACAACACCTTGGTTCTCTGGGCACCTTCCCCCAGCCGAGTCTCAGAAACCTTGGTGTTCTGTTCGACCAGTCTGTCTCTGGACAACCATTCTAAACTTTTGGTTAAAAATTGCTTTTTTCATTTGAGAAATATTTCTAAATTAAGTGCAATTCTATCCAAATCTGACCTGGAGATGATTATCCATGCTTTTATTTCTTCTCGTTTAGATTATTGTAACTCTCTTTTTACTTGTTTTAACAAATCTGCAGTCACTCGTCACCAGTTGGTCCAGAACGCTGCAGCAAGGCTTTTAACAGGAACCAACAGAAGGGCACACATATCACACCGGTTTTATCCTCTTTACATTGGCTACCTGTCAAATTTAGAATTGATTTTAAAATTTTAGTCTTGACTTTTAGAGCTTTTAATGGACAGGCCCTTAAATACATCTCCGAAATGTTGATTCATTATACCTTGGGCCGCAACTTCCGGTCCTGGGGCAAAAACTTCCTGAAGGTCCCTAAGACCCGGTTTAAAACTCGAGGAGATCTGTCCTTTCAAGCAGTAGCCCCTAGACTGTGGAACGCCCTGCCCCTGTCTCTTCGTGTGGCCGACTCTGTTGATTCTTTTAAAAAGCAGCTGAAGACACTGTTATTTAGACAAGCTTTTAGTTAAATGCACTACTTATTGTTATGAGCTGTTTAACTTTGTTTGTTGTATTTATCCATGACTATTTTTACTCGCACTTTGTAAAGCACTTTGTGATTTTTATCTGCGAAAGGTGCTATATAAATAAAGTTTTACTTACTTACTTACTTAAACTGTTTGCTAATGACCAAGTCTTGGAGTGTCAAGGAGGTTTTTATTTTGCAACTCAGCAAAACAGTTGAGTTGCATATTCAGTATCTTTAAAATGGATTTTCTAACATTTAGGTACATCAATATCACAAAGTATGAAAGCAGGTAGCTTGTGGTTTGGCTTCACCATTTAACCTTGAATACAGAGCACTGTGGGCAGTGGTGACCCGGTGGTAGGGTGCTGGATTACTGATCCCAAGGTCGGGGTTCAAGCCCCACTATCAACAGGTTGTCACTGCTGTCCCCCCAGTGCAGCTAA
>JBCNYH010000023.1:12564442-12577476 GCA_039654325.1 Tandanus tandanus | reverse complement strand
AAACGGGAATATTGTCCACAACAGGTGTACTCCTCGCTGACAGGCATGGACAGCCAGCGATATGGTCAACGATACCAGTCGCAGACACCTCATGCTTGTTCCCGACCTAAAAATTTATCATAATTAGCCGTTATCGCCCAAAATGAGATTATGATAAATTTTTAGGTCGTGAACAAGCATGAGGGGTCTGCGACTGGTATCGTTGACCATATCGCTGGCTGTCCGTGACTGTCAGCGAGGAATCCACCTGTTGTGGACAATCTTTCCGTTTTTTGAAACCTGTTTTGAAATGTTGGACGATTACACACAATAATCTACGAATCGGTAACTGCACCAACTATCCGCGATTATATTGCTGACAGTCTTAGACCATTGTGGTCGATCACAGATAGTTGCAGATAATTGGGGACTTAGTTGCAGACAGTCTTAGACCTAGTTGTCGACGATGAGAAATTTTCATCTGAGTAGAAATGTGTCGGCTTATAAAACTGAAACCGCATAAAAAACAAAAAACCCACAACTGATCTACACGTTTTTTTCGAGTTTGACTGGTTTTCATGTTAATTAATGTTAGTACAGACTGGGACATAACACTTACAGCGAAGATAAATCGTGACTAAACATTAACATGGGTCTAGCCGTGCTTTTGGGAGAGAGAGTATGCATAAAGAGTATGCACAGCCTTTATCTGGCATAATATTAGCTCAGGCGGTTAGAAGATGCACCAGTGCAGGACCGCACAATTTTATTTCACAGACTCAAGTTCGAAACCCGCCTCGCTTATTTTAACTGTCTAACAGTTTATAAATATAATTTATTTGCTTTTGATTGTATAATTTGTCTTGGTGCAAAACACAGATACGATACATGTTTAACCTTTCTGAACTTTATTGAATAAAGTTAAATAAATAAATGGTGAAATACAGTAAAAAAGAAAAAATTCTCTCTTATCTATTTCCCTTTAATTTAATAGATAAATGTCATATTCTTCCTCTTATCTATTTTTACCTTTAATTTAATAGATAAATACCTTGTTTGCTATACTTTCCTGCACTTTAAAAGTTTGATCATTTGAGGTGCCTCCAGGTTCCATCCTTGGACCAATAACTATGGTTACGGATATCGTCAACTTGGTCTGCGACTACGGTCGCTGATTATAGCCAACAAAGTCTCAGACAATCTGCAACTGTCCGTGACTGTCTGCGACCATAGTTGGGGATAGTTAGCGATATGGTCGCCAACGACAAAGACAGGCAAAAATGGTTGCCAACCACTGACAATCATCACAGATCATCACTGACAGTATGGACAGTACTGACAACTCAAAATAAATAAATAATAATATAAAAAATACCCTACACAGGCTGTCACCAAAGAATCAATGAGCTACCAGCAAATCGCTGTCTAAGTGTATGCCCCATTAACGCTGCATATACAAGAAGCTGCTCCAGATCAATTAACATAACACACATTTGTTTGAAGATATATGATATTGACCATCAAGGTTTTTTTTTAGTTTTAGGAGTGATTTAGTTTTTTTTCCCAATCACAGTCAGTTGAAGGCATCCATTATTTTCTTGTTATCTTATTATCCATTATTTCTTCAGTTGAAGGCATAATTATGTTGTAGCCTTAATGCTGCTGCTGGCTGTACATGATTTTATTTTTTATTTTTTTACAATAAGGACTTTTCATCTGCCTACACTGGCCTTCAGGAGCAAGGACAGAGCAGAAAAATTGTTGTTGACTGTGATAGAGAGATCTAACAGTCCACTAGTAAAGCTGCTTTGTGGCAAACTGCCTCACTTTCTGACAGGGGTCTTCATGGCAAGAAGAGGAGCAAAATTATAAGGGATGGTAGAAGGCTGCACCAGTAATGTTGGACTCCTTATGGGATTAAGGCACAAGTTTTTAGTCTGGTTTTCGCTGTGATTTAACCCAGCACCACACTGTAATTAACAAAAACATACAGCTATCATAAATAATGTAAATTTGGGCTCAAACTTTCCACTTCTGAGATAAGTTGAGAGACAATCCATCTTACACAACATAACAGAAATAGTAAATGGTGACAGAGGAAATACTAGAAAACAGGCTCCCGAGTAGCGCATCGACAAGGTGCGCGGCCACCAACTTGGAGATCACTGGATGGCATATGCTCACTTCCCTGTCACTCACAGCAATCACCGGGGCGCCTGTGAGCTCATTCGTATGAGGGGGCGGGGTAGCGATTTTCCTCCGAGCATGTTAGGACGCCCCCAAATACGCATGCGCAGCAGTTTGTAAAGAGGCGGTTGGGCAGCATGTCACGGAAGGGGCATGTGCATGCTTACACTCCTCCATGGTTGGTGGTGGTTGTGTGATTGGGAAGTTAATACTTGGGGTGAGAATTGGATATGACCAAATTAGAGGCAGAAAATGGGGTGGGGGGAGGAAGCACTAAAAAAACAGTTTCATTTATCATTATTTGATCCCAATTATATTTAATCAAAATTATAATCTTTTAAAAGGACACTCCCAAATATTAGTGTGTTGCTCTACATTACGAGATTATATACTGCTTTAACATTTTTTTACTCCACTCAGTTTCAGTCTAATTTACTTTCAGTAACAGTCTCAACAAATTCTTGGAACACTGGATGTGAAGTGAAATACACCCTGGATGGGACAACAGTTCATGCCAAGGTACCATGCATAAATATTCACACCTCGGGGCCATTTACCTTGGCCAATCCACCTTTTATGTTTTTGGGAACCTGAGAACCTGGAAGAAGGCCACAAAGACACAAGGAGACCATGCCAGTAAGCTCCACACAGACAGCAAGCTAGCTCAGGATCGAGCCAGGTATCCTGGAGCTGTTTGGACCAAAAACCCACTGCATCATCAAGAGGTTTTAAAAACGAAGTTCTGAGAAATTTAATTTAAAACATTGATGTACTTAATACGAGTTAGCGTTTCACACAGAATTTTACAAAACAAAATGTGCAACTCTCAGAGGCATAAAAAACTAAGAAAAATCCAAGCTAAGTATCCTTATAGGTTAACTGGCCACATCTGTGTCCATTAGAGAGCCTGAAAGAGACACAGCATTAAAGATTCCCACTGTTTCCTGTCACCTTATCTCTAGCACCTCTCTGTTCCGGTCATTCAGCTGCTTCCAAGTGGCACACAGCAGCATTGACCTCACTTCCTGTGCAACTTCCTGACAATGCCGATGAAGCATTTTTGGACACTGGAGTAACCAAGGCACATGGTCCCAAACTGCTGTTTGAGCGCAATATTCTCTCACTACTTCATCACTTACACACTCATTAGCCAAACCGCTTACTCTTACCAGGGTCGCAGGGAGGCTGAAGATTAATTCTCAGCCAATACTACGCAAAGGCAGAGTACACCCTGAACAGTTTGCCAGAACATCACAGTGTGAACACACACACACACACACACTTTGGAACAGCCTATTAGCCTAATGTGCATGAGTACCAGGAGGAAACCCACGCAAGCATGGGGAGAACATGCAAACTCCACAAAGAAACGCCTGAGCCCAGGACCTTCTTGCTGGTGCTAAAAACTATGCAACCGTGCTCCCATGCTTTTGTGCTAATGATAATTTATTCACATTTACATCACCTTCACCTGTGGTGTTCATTTATGACTGAATTTTTACAAGCAGGAGTGAAAAATGAGGTGCAGATAGTATAAAACAGTCGCTTGCCTTTGGAATGGCTTTGTACCCTGCCTGTAGATAGGTGTGTGTGTGTGTGTGTGTGTGCAGTCATTAGTCAAACAGAGCAGAGAATCTCCCTGCGTGGGGCTTACTGCAGGAGGCCAGAGATTAAATGGCAAAAATAATAAGAGGTATTATCATTCACAACCAGTGCACATGATTACAAATCACACATAAGTAGTGGACATGCCCACCACACACTCACAGCAAAATACAAGTAAAACAAAACAATAGACCACACTAGCTCCATTCACTCCTATTTTGCCTGTATAGATTGATATTCCCCTGCCATGTTGTAAACCCTGCATACAAAGTACGTGTACCAGAGACCTTCTCTGGATTGAACATGCCTTGTAGATACGCGAAGCAACATTGCTCCTTTATTAAGCAAACCTAATTATAGACAAATTATCAACAAATAATTAGTATATACACTACACGGGAACAGGGAGGCATGTTGGAGTAGTGGGTAGCAGGTCTGCCTCATGGCAAGATCATCCAGGGTTCGAGTCCTGGGCTCGGCAAGGGCTTGTGTGTGGAGCTAGCATGTTCTCGCTGTACTTGTGGGGGTTTCCTCCAGGTACTGCAGTTTTCTCCCACAGTCCAAAGACATGCACATTGGGATAAGTGGCCACTCCAATTTGCCCCAGATGTGATTGGTAGTGTAAATGGTTGTTTGCTAGCTGTGTTGCTATATTGCAAAATGTTGCATCCCATTCATGGAATCACGAATAGTGTGCATTACTAACACAAGGCAATCCATTTGGCAGCAGTGAGAATTACAAAATAAATAAATAAATAAAACCCCCACAGAATCCCCAGCTATAAGAAATAAAGTGAAGTTTATTTTAATGCAATTGTTATAATACATTATTACTTTTATCACAGAAGCTCTATAATACACACAATTCTATAAAAACAAAGAAACTTGCCTGACATTCCACAAACATTTTCCTTTTAGATAATTATTTAACAATTAATTTGGTGAAGGTTTCCATTAGGAAATATCAGTGCTTTGTAACAGTAAATAGTTTTTTTTCCTGCTTTTTCAGTTTAAAATGTGATCCCAATTTTCTCAATTATTTTTTGCAAATTAGTCTTACCAATTCCCACCCAATACCTAACACTTCAGCACTATAAAGTTTCCAACCAGGGAGGGTAAGGCAAACATGCTTCTTCTGAGACCTTGTCAACCTCTTTCCCAGTCTCTTTTCAAACTGCTGCTAATGCATAAGAATTGGTTGACAGAGGAAAAGTGTATGCCATAACTGCCACACAAAGAACAGCCAGTTTTGCTCTCTTGACACCATCACAAATGCTTTTGGCATCATAAGGATTTAAACTCGGTTTTCCAATGATGCAGTGACTGCTTTTCTGATGTGCTACTTTGGCAAATTACTGTGGTATAACAGCAATAACACATTCAGGTCGTCCACTTAGGAAAATCAGTCTCAGTCTCTCAGTCTCTCTCTCACTCTCTCTCAGTCTCTCTCTCTCTGTCTCTCTCTCTCTCTGTCTCTCTCTCTCTCTCTCTCTCTCTCTCTCTCTCTCCTGCATGAATTATCTTCCTATAACAGACCAGGCCAATCATGTATTACTTTTTCCATATTATACTACTTTTCCAAAGCTGCAAGTAGTCACAATCATGCATAGAACATGTCCCTACTTAGGAGTTCAGTTCAGTACAGTCCTGAGAACAGCAGGCTTTCTGATAAGCTCGAAAAAAGGCCAAGAGATTACACATACACACACAAATGACTGGTGGAGCAAACACACGCGTTCACTAACCTTTCACGTGGCACCAACTGGCATATATAATGTCAGATCCTTGTTGTTGTATAATAGGGCCTAACGTATGGTTACTTTACCTGAATGACGTGTTTACACTAATACTACTAAAAACTTTACTGCTGGCATGACTTTATTTACAATGTCATTAGTGGAGAAATTAATTTTTTAAAACTTGCCTCTTCTGAGTCTTCGGACACACGCACGATCTGTTTAACTTTAAGATGAACTTCTAATTATCTGATTAGATCCCGGCGTTAGACCTACTGGAGAGTTCCTGTTTATGTAAATGTATTGTTCGTGTCCTGTGATGGTCTGGTGAGCTGTTCAGGGTGTACCTCGCCTTCACCCAGTGTCAGCTGAGTACCCCCGCGACCCTAGTAGGATTAAAAAGTGAGTGAAAGTGGTTTGAGTCAAATTGTTTGGCAAAATTTTTACTTGTCCGCCACATATGATGTAACCAGATAAAAAAGGTTTTCATTTGAGCTTACAGACTAGTGTTAAACTCCAGATTGGCTCGGAATCCTCCATGGCCTTGACCAGGATTAAGTGGTCACTGTAGATTAATGATGAATTAACATTTATCAATTTGTTTCAAATGTAATTCATCCCTAAGGATGTTCTGGTTGGACGACTGACTAGGACACTTTTGACCCTGAACAACTGAATAATTGGTTTAGCAAGATCATTTGGATGATTATCCTTCTACAAGGTGAAGCTCCATCTAAAGAGTATGGAAAATGTGTTGGTGGATCTAAACAGTCAAATGCATCACAAATAATCTTCCTCTGAGCTGTTGCTTAAATGTTTAACCAAATATTTATTTGTGGGTATAAAATAATTGTAGACAAAAGATGATAAATCTTTTCAGTTGTTGTAGTATAATTAATTTCTTTTTTCATTAAAAAACATTTATACTACATGTAATTTATACCTTTAGTGTATTTAAGTTCTTGCATGCTTCTTTTTTTGGTGGAAAAAAAATGGTCAAATAAGACACACATTAAAATAATTATGTATGCCCTCCTCAATCTGAGTTGCATGGCATTTCTCGAACGGCTACTTCCGAATTCCCAGCACAGACTCTACAGGCCCAGACCTCAAACTGCACTACAGTTTTGCACGGGCATCTGATTGTTCAGATTTGTCCACTATCTAGAGGTTATGAAGCATAATTC
This sequence comes from Tandanus tandanus, assembly GCA_039654325.1. Classification (NCBI taxonomy): domain Eukaryota; kingdom Metazoa; phylum Chordata; class Actinopteri; order Siluriformes; family Plotosidae; genus Tandanus; species Tandanus tandanus. The sequence continues at coordinate 12,570,782 of JBCNYH010000023.1, read as the reverse complement.
TGAATGGATAAAACTTGAATATGGAAGACACTCATGCTTGGTCATGGCCACTTGGTGCAGGTGGCATCATCATGGTCTTCATGATTAAAAAAATAAATAAATAAATAAATAAATAAACAATCAGAGTTACTCTGGAAACAGAGACAGGCCAAAAAGTAAAATTTTAGTCTGATGATGGATTTAGAGGCTCCATGGGATTTTTTAAGGTTTCAGATATTTTTTTTCCAGAACCCAACCCCGATTTGTACTTCTGCACAACTTAGTCCCTGAGCTGTTAAAAGAGTTTAATGGTCTTCATGTTGTGTGTTACTTAGTGGTTCCCCTTGATTAGTAGTGTTACAGACTCTGTGGCATTTTAGAGCAAGAGTATATACACTGAGATCATGTGACAGAAATTTGTTTTAGCAAAAATTGCGCTTTTGTATATTCTTCATAGAAACAAGAAAAGCAAATTAAAACAAAATTATTATTATTATTATTATTATTTTAATCCATGACCAGGCAGGAGTGTCTGCCATATTCAAGCTTTAACCACTTGGGATAATGTTACCATGTATGCTTAGTATATACTAAAACAATTATTCGCCCCAGGCTGTGTGCATGTCACTTAATTCATTAGCCTAGACTATGTTATGACTGATCAGGGTCTATTCATCTCCAAAACAGCAGGTCTTGTTAATGTCTAAAAAAGAAAGGTTAATGTTAAGGTTGATTCAAATTCCAAACATTGTATATTTTCTTGCAACCAATATTGCAAGGTTTGAAGATCGAGAAAAACACGTTATAAAAATACAGTGGCAAGGAAAAAAAATAACCCTATGGAATTACTTGCATTTATGTATAAAATGATCTTAAAATATCTCAATTCCATTTAGAATAATGAAAAATCTGTTTTACCTAAAATCACAGAAACATACTTTTTCATGCATTTAGTGAACCTCAAACACTTCCAGTAGCTGTGACTTAAACCGGTTTAAACCGGACCCGCATGACATTCTGAAATTTTTTTTAATTATTTTTCCTTTACAAAACTGCGTCAGCTCAGCTATAATTTAAGAATGCCTAGTTTGAATGGCTCTCTTTTACCTTAATGTCTGGGCTCTGACTGGTTCACCCCAAAAAGTGGCTTTTCCTTTTTTAAAGCCATTATATTGAAAAATTACTTTAAGGTTTGGGGTCATTGTCCTGCTGCACCATCCAACTTCTACTGCGCTTCATCTGGCACACAGCCAGACATTATTCTGTAGGATTCCTTCAAAAACTTGGAAAATCATTTTCTCCTTAATGATTGCAAGCTGTCCAGGCCCTGCGGTAACAAAACAGCCCAAATGATGCTTCCTGCGCCATACTTCCCTGCTGAGATAATTTCTTTAATGTACCCTTTTCATGATATATGAAGTGTTTTTTTTTTTAATTTCCTGAATAATTCAAGCTTCATTTTATCAATCCAAAAAACATTGTCCCAGTACTGTTGTGTAGTGTCAAGGTGCTGTTTTGCAAACTTTCAGTGTTTCTGTACAGCAACAGCTTCTGCGGTGTGTTACATAGTGAGTTTAACTTACCCAAAGTTAACTCAGGGTCATTGTAACCCTGACCCTCCACACTGGTGGGGAGCAATGGTGGGCATGGACCCTCCACAATGGTGTACATGCACTGTAAATGTTTGAATTATATATTCAGTATTGTTGAGAACAAAGCAATAACCTGTACGCCATTAGTCAAAACAGTTTCTTCGTTCACTATAATAAGATATTCAACAAGTGTTCAGTCAGCGCAAGCCTCCGACAAGCTAAAAAATAAATAAATTAAGTACACAGCACCTACTGCTGAGCCTGGTGTAATGCCACACTTCCGAAAAATTATCCTATTTCACAATTATAAATAATCCTTATTATAATAATCCTGAATTCAGAATTTGATCCAGATCATCTCCAAAAACGAACAGACGGAGTCTCTCCCTTTCCAAAGCTCCACCTCATGAAAATTCTTACTCAACTTTTTTGCATAATCCTGCTAACACACACACACACCTAACCAAAACCATAACCTTGATATTAGTAGTCATCATAATATTTTTAAATAACATTAGATCTTAAGTGCTTGTCTTCTTGTAGAATTCTCACAGTGTGGACAAATGGGTGCCTCTGGGTGTTGCACTTATTAGACACTGAGGGACAAAGAGAGACACTTGGAGAGAGTGAGCGAGAGAGAAAGAGCATGAGCGAGCGAGCAAGTGAGAGAGAGAGAGAGAGAGAGGGAGCAAATTTTAAGTGGTATTGTCAGTTGCAGGAGTCCAACAGACATACAAGTCAGAAAGAGCTGTGAGGTCTGGGAGTAAGCAAGAGAGATGGATCTGAGAGCACTCTAGTCTCCAATACAGACAAGCTGATGCAAGTACTGAAATATTGTAAGTGCAAATGAAACCAAAGCATAAAGCATAAACTAAGGGCTCCAAATCGTGTGCCTAATCATCTGGGGGGATTCACAAGTTGAAATCTCTGTGATGTCAAAAATTAAATGATTTTTATGATCTCTTCCATGTTATTCAAGATCTCGCTATATATATATATATATATATATATATATATATATATATATAAAATCAGTACATACGGATAGTGATTCTCTCATTACAATAGCATCTGTCATGGGGTGGGGCATATTACACAGCAAGAGAACAGTCAGTTCTCAAAGTTGATGTATTGGAAGCAGTAAAAAAGGATAACCATCAGGATCATTTATTTATGATTATGATATTAATTATCATGACTAAATGACTGGATCAGAGCATCTCAAAAATCACAGGTCTTATGGGGTGCTCCAGTTATGCAGTGCTTAATGTTTCTACCTTTCTTACCCTGACAAACCTTCACTGTAAAAGAGGGTAAATCTAGACTTGTAAGATCACATGACCTTCCATTGCTTCAGAGTTCTGACCAATTGCAAGTCTCAAAATGCTCTTAGTTAGCCATGGAGTTTCACGTCCATCTTTTAAATAATTCAACCAAGCTTAGATGACAGTCAGATGGGATTTTTCTCCCGATCACATTTCTTGCATGAAGCTGACATTGCAGAACTATTCTTTCTGGTTTTAATAATGTACTGGATAGCTCTTAAGCCAACTGTAGTAAATTTCACAATATCCTTAGTTTTATTTGCAAAACACAGGCCAATAATGTGACCCTTTTGAAACACAGTGACATCTTTTCCATGACCACGGGATGGTTGACATGGTTGTTTAAGAAATGAGAAGGTACTCACTGCATCAGTTAAGGTCATAATGTTGCCAGCTGAAATATTTTACACTGCAGTAATTATCCAATCATAAGCTCTTGCCTGCTTGCTAATTTAAGTCCAGGTGGTAAACTATTTTGGGCAGGGCAGTGTATATACATAATATTGACACCAAATATTTCCAAACAGTCTAACAATGCCCACAGTGTCCATAAACGGTACAAGTGCAGTTTGCACACTTGCTCTCAGTTACTAGAACAGTTTTAAAGCAGTATGCGGTCTGCAGGAACATTTTTGTTACCAAGACATTTAAAAGTAGAGTGCTTTACAAACATGGTGTGTTTGGATAATGAGCAGATGGCTCATTATCCATGCCTGAAAAAGAATATGTTCTGGATGTTTTGGAAACAATCTGTGTGCAGGATATATTTTGCTAATTTGGTTTTGAAGTACAGGACTGCTGAATCAGGCAATGACAAGATGCTCTTTCGAGACAGATACAATATACAAGAACTTCCCATTTGTATTTGCCTGCCAGCAGAAGATATTCCATTAATAATTTTAGGGAAGCATGAGAAGTTCACTTGAGATGGCTTTCTACACCTTAGTTACTAAAAGTGGATAAATAATTGAGTGATGAAATTCTAGGTTAAAGGTTATTCTTATATTATGATTTGCATACAAAACTATAAGCACTGAGTAATCAAGCAACTCCACAATTGTAGGCATGTTCACTGTGCTTGGAGGGGTATGGCAGTTATGAAGGGCTGCAGGGAGACTGGAGCCTATCTCAGCCAACACTGGGCGAAGGCAGAGTACCCTCTGAACAGCTCGCCAGACCATCACAGGGTCAACACACATAACCATTAACACTCACACCTAGGGGCAATTTGCAACAGCCAATTAGCCTAATGTGCATGTCTTTGGACTGTGGGAGGAAACCAGAGTTTATAGAGGAAACCCACACAAGCACAGGGAGAACATGCAAACTCCACACTCAAACACCTGAGCTGAGGATTCGAACCCTGGACCTTCTTGCAGAGAAGCAGATGTGCTAACCACTATGCCATCCCAGTAAACACACAACAAGGATACCATAAACAGTCATATCATATACCACAAGCTTGAATCATATACTGTATGCATGGATAGGCTATTGGTAAGTACATCTTGTACGGATTTTAAAGACAGCATAAAAATAATTCCCTAGTTTGCAAATAAATAAAGAAAGAAATAAAAATGGCATCAGAAGATTGTAAACATTAACCAAAACAGGACAAAAAAAAATTTCATTTTACATTCTTCAGGAGGGCACTTATCCAAGGCAGTCAACAACTGGGAAAGAATACAGCACACACAGCTGGGCTCCTGAGGTCGAAGGGTGCTGCGCAAAAGCCCAATCATCAGATCATCTATCTAGATTTTCAGTCATACAACTATCAGCCTGCTCAGAATACAATTCTAAACCTGGACATAGAATTCATGACAAAGTAAGACAAGACTGGTCTTGTTCTTAAAAAAAAAAAAGCATGGACAAAAAGATAAAAAGGCAGAGATGGAGCTTTCCACACATACAGGCAAAGAAAATCACTTGAGAAAATAAAATGGAGCTAGCCCTTTATACACATGATGAACAGGAAGTAAAAATGCAAATTTTAAATGAAAATAAAGCTGGAAAAAGCAGACATTATTCACATAGTCCCACAAGCTTGTTCCTCATCTCCGTAGTCCACTGCCCACAGCAATTTTTTTATGCCCAAGCTTTGTCAGTGACCGCATGAATCAGTCGTCCAATTATAGCTTGAACTACATCACTACCCGACTTTTCACTACCCAATTTTGCATTTGTATGTTTCTGAAACTTCTTTTCCACATTAAAAAAAAAAAAAAAAAAAAAAAAAAAAATCATTCTAATACTGACGGTTTAATATATCATGGTTACTATACGTCTGTATTATTCTTTATAAAATGAAAGGCATCTTACGTAAGGGATCTATGTTCCATCTTCAGCATCACTCCCAGATATTCATGGGCTTTTCTTGAGTTTTCACATCACACATTGTGTCTACATAACCTGTTAAAAATCCTCATTAATCGTGGTGTAATTACAGAAGAGACAGAGTCAAGCAAAAGCAGTCTTGCTTAATTGGCTGCTCATATCACAAGCACATGCTGAGGCCTTTTCATATCCCAGCCTAATCAGAACCTCTCAGAAGAGTCTTCAGGACCTTTGACCTTTTGGCATACAGCAGTTCTCACTAGCAGTCCACCCTTTTGCTTTAAAGCCCTGCAGGCGTTGAGCACTCGAGCAAGCATCACATACCATCTCAATGTCTTTTAATGATCAGCAGTGAATATTGGTATTTCAGTAAGTGTAGAAAGGAATGTTATTACAATCACAATCTTCATAGTTAATGTAATTGTCAATAGGATTCAAGATTTATTTTCCAATAAAATTCCAAGTTTATTTTATTTTTGTACATTACCCACAATGCCATTTGCTAACTATTTAGTGGTGGTATAAATTAGCTCTTGACTTATCTCTACCCGAAGAGATTGATACAGCAGTGCTTTACTCAAGCTTTCTAAGCTTCATGTCTGTACACTCTGCTCAAATAGATCAGCTCCCAAAGCTTGAAATTTGAGAGCCAACACTCTCAAAACCATTCATACTCACACCTAGGGGCAATTTGGAACAGCCAATTAGCCTAATGTGCATGTCATTGGACTGCGAGAGGAAACAGGAGGACTGGGAGGAAACCCACGCATGCATGGAGAAAACATGCAAACTCCACACAGAAATGCCCTCGCTGAGCACGGGACTCAAACCCAGGACCTTCTTGCTGTCTGGCAAACATGCTAACCATTACACCACCATGCTGCCCACAATAAAACCACTTGCCTATTAGTGAGAAAGGCTTAACAACTGGATCTATTCATCTCCAAAAGTGTAGGCATGCTTACCCAGGTCCTTCTGGTTTCTCTATTTTTAGTTATGCTGCCATAGTTAATGGCAGTGGTGGCCTGGCGGTAGGGTGCTGGATTACTGATCCCAAGGTCGGGGGTTCAAGCCCCACTATCAGCAGGTTGTCACTGCTGTCCCCCC
>JBCNYH010000023.1:12548609-12562298 GCA_039654325.1 Tandanus tandanus | reverse complement strand
CACACACACACACACACACACACACACACACACACACACACACACACACACACACACACACACACACACACATCTTGCTTTTAGTGATAACAAACAAACAAAAAGAAAACACAATAGTGCATTAATAGCAAATTAAATTCTGTGACTGTTTTACACCAAGGCAATTTTTAAAAAATAAAGAATTAACTGTAACAGGTTTATCAAGCACACAGGCATGTTAGCATCCCAAAAAGGCTTTGTAGACAGATATCCTAATTTCCTCTCCAATTATTGCAGCACTTTCTTCATCTATCTCCCACGATTACTCTTTGTAGTGCATTAAAGCTATCCAGGAAAACAAGCTGGAATGAAGGAGCAAGCCATCAACATACTGTTAAAACACAAACAGCACATCTTCCTAACAGCAATACCCATGTGTGTACACAGAAAAGGTAAAAAAAGATTGTTGAGGTTTGATGACATTGCTGCTACTAATAAGGCTGTCAATGAGAAATATGCAAAATGTTCTTTGTTATTTGTGATTTCTTGATTACATTTCAACATTGGCTTGCATTACATGTAAAAGTAGTTAAAGGAAAACTCATTTTTTAATTCCTACACAGCATTGGAACTACTTTATCATAATATTTTGTAAATTTGCATTTTGGCCCTTAATCCTCAATTGCTCGGTTATACAAATGAGATGAACTGTAAATCACTCTGGTTAAGGGCATAAAATGGCATATAGAAATAAATATAAAATATAAATGCCTCTTTTCAGGAGGTCTTCACGTCACATCCGCATTATATGATGAAAATATTGCAGACAATATCAATTCAATAGGATAAAAGTTGTCCACATTACCAGGAAAGGTATTTAATTTTTTGTCGAGAGGATGAAAAAAAATTTAATATCAAATGAAGGAATTCTTTTATACATATGACATAACTGTGTCATTTTAAACACCGGAAATATATTCACTGCCAACACAACACAATTTTATTTGTAATATTTTTGGGACCATCCTATCTGAGCATGAGTACTGGTATTTCAATGACCCTAAATACCTCAGTGACTCATTTCCAATAGCAGCGCTCACTGTCACACTTCACTGAGCTTGAGCTCTGGATCTAGACTCTTTTACATCCCCAAGTTTGTTTGGGGGCCTCAATAATCAGAAATGGGTGCATTTAGTGAGTGGTCATCTTGCTTACATAAAGCTCAGCAAAAATGCACAGCAGTCAGCAGTGGAATCTTGACCATACCTCGACTGTCACATAATGATTAATGATAGAATATCTGCAGCAGCAGGCATTTAATGTCCTTCCCTGGCCTGTGTATTCGCCTGATTTGTCACCCATCAAACACTTGTGGGATCAGCTTGGACACCGAGTACCAGCACCAAGGAACAGGCAGGAACTAATCGTGGCATTGCAGGAGTGGAGAAACAGCCCACAGGACAACATGCGGAGGCTTGTCAGATCCATGCACAGACGAATTACGGCCTGCATTAACTCAAATGGAGGTCATATTCCATACTGAACTTAGTTTTTGGGATGGACATTTTGTTGTGATTTTGGAAAGAAGGGGCGCCTCAGTTTTGTTTAAAGTTGCAATATTTTGACAAAGATTTTCGGTTGTTATTACTGTTCAAATTATGTATGAAATTGATTTTACTAATTTAACTGACCATTTTGAGACAAAATATTATCGTTCATTTTCTGAACCGCTTAATCCTAATAAGGGTCGCGGGGGAGGCTGGCGCCCATCTCAGCCGACTCTGGCCGAGGGCAGAATACACCCTGGACAGATCGCCAGGCCATCGCGGGGCAGAAACACGCTGACGGCAACTCAATTGCCTACTCTTTATGAATGACAGCAATGGTTCTTTTACATGCCTCTCACCACATACAGAGAGAGACATGGCTGGCCTTTGATAACCCAGTTAGCTGAACTGGGGGAGAAAAAATATTAAAAATATGTAATCAGTTCTGAGGGTTGCGGATTCATTGTCAGTGAGTATACATATGAACATTATGGAATTTAAATTTTTCATCTTAAACTATGCTAAATCATAAGGCAAATATTTGCATTGCCATTTTAATTAGCATCTGAATTTTTTATGAAGTTTTTAAATCGTAACCAAGAACAGCTTTGTCACTTTAGAAAACTGAATAATTCTATCAGATAACACTTTCTATGTTCCTATTTATAAGTATGGAAAATAAATATAGTACAACCCAAAATCAGAAAAAGTTGTGATGGCATGTTAAAATGTAAATTAAAAGTAATAATTTGTAAATACATTTTCACCTTCACTTAAAAGAATACAGCAGTATATGCAGTCATGGCATCAATGCCTTCCTTATCCAGGAACTCCCTACATACTCTGGCTACATGAGGCCGGGTATTGTCCTGTACCAGGACGCACACAGTACTGACTGCAGCAGCATAAGATCTGACAATCGTTTTGAGGATTTCATTGGTACCTAACAGCGGCCTAGTTACTGTTGGCTATGACATGGAGGTCTGTGCAACCCTCCAAGGACATGTCTCCCCAGACCAACCTCCAAAAATCTGTCAATGCTGGGTGATGTTACAGGCACCATAATGTCAACCACAGCATCTCCAGACTGCTTCACTGTAAACGGGTCTTAAGGTGTGCAACAGTACTGAGTCATTGTTGCATTTTGTTTCAAAATTCAGCCTGCATTCTCTATTGTCTTTTACACACAGAAATTCCATCAGATTTCTGGAATTATTGAACGATATTCATCATAGAGGTTGAAATAGACAAATCCCTATCCATCATTCTTTGATGAACACTGTTCATCTGTAACCTATCAATAATGTCATCATGTGTTTAATAATAACTTCGAGACACCCTTTTAACATTTTTTATTTTTACACTTGTCACTGTTGCAAAGCAGCTTTACATAATAAAAATGACACTGCAGCACAACCTTGTTCATAATGTACAAAACGTGTGCGTTTACCAAATTGCATTGCAATATAAAAAGATATGATGGTTTAACATGAGCTAAAAATTGCAAGTTGCAGTGTAGTCGGCTACTCTGGTCAAAAAGTTAGCAGGAATATTCGATAAATTGCTAAACCGATGCCTATCTCAGCAGACACTGGGGGAAGTACACCCTGAACAGCTTAACAGACTATAGCAGCTTCAATAAACACACGCAACCATTCACACTCACACCTAAGGTCAATTTTGAACAAGCAGTTAGCCTAATGTGCATATATTTGGACTGTTGGGAGGAGACCGGAGTACCCAGAGGGCATCCATGCAAGCACAGGGAGAACATGTAAACTTCACACAAAAATGCCCGAGTCCAGGAATCGCACCTAGGACCTTCTTGCTGTGAGGTGGATGTGCTAACCACTACACCACCGTGCCGCCCTCATCAAGTACCTGTCTCACAGAAAGTATTGCGCAGTATAAACTGCAAAAATACTATGGCATTTGATAGAAAATATTAATCTATTTTTATCCAAAAAAACCCCCCCAAAAAAAACCTGTTTATAAATACTGCTCATAACTGTATAGTGGTTTATGAAAATTCCTTGTAGAGGAAATGACAACCGCTATGTCAAGCAATAAATAAAAGTGATAAAGTTATATACATTTCATAATGATCAGAATGCTTGATAAGTAATCAGAAAGCTGCAAATGACCATGACAAACTGTGACTTAATTTCTTTTATTTAAGCATCACTTTGCCCAGCAGCTGTCATAATGTTTTTAATGTTATGGCTGATTGGTGTAAACGCAAGGACTGTGAAGCTAATTTTAATCTAAGATTGGCAAACGTTGCTTAGTATGCCTATTTCTAATGCTACCTGTAACATGATGCGGTTTTTAATCAGCGTGTAGCCTATAAAATTAGTTTAAAATGCCATCGGTGCCATTCTCCTACTTCTACAAACACCAATACACACTGCAACATTGTGCATCATTATCTTGCGTGCTGTATTATTTTAAGGATATTTTAATTGATTACAAGTTTATATTACAATTGTTTCAAAAAGATGATTATGAAATCAGAATACTTTATTGATCCCGGAGGAAATTGTGTTAATAGCAAGTCGTTGTTAATAGCAAAATAAAAGCAAGTCGGTCATAACTCCCCACCCCAGAGCCCTTCACCTGTTTAAGATACCTGAAAGTGTGCAAAAGTGTGTTTAAGAGAGAGAACAGCAGGTGTGTTAAATCAATCTGTGACAAGGAACTAATCTCTCCATCCTTGGGCTGTGATTTAGCGAATGCTCACAAGTGCTGGATTTAATCTCTCTTACCCCTCTCAGCACACAGCCTTATTCCCGTCGGCCACTTCCAGGAGTAATGGGGCCAAATTGAATGCAGAGATTGGGAGCAAGCTGCAACCACGGCTTCACGGGATTTTGATGCACTGGTCACAGGAGAGGAAACGGTGCTCAAATCAAAATGTCATTGAAAACTCTGGGCTGGCATTCTGAGGATGTAGTGTACTAGAGCTTCTTTTTGACAACAGGGAGCCATTTATATAACAGAATGGGAAAGAAAGCTGGAACACAACCAGGAAATACCTAGCTAACAGAGATCGTGGTGTGCAATGTGCAACAATGGAAACTCAAAGATGATGCGCATGAATGGATGTTTATACAAGTGACAATCTGTAAAATCCATCACAGTAAATCCTAACTCATTACGAATGTTCTCCTAGTGGTGTGCACTGTATCTCAATGCACAGTCAGTCAATGTATTCACTGGCACTATGTGCAACAGTAAATGAGGAGATGTCAGTGCAACAGCACTGTAGAGGTCAAATTGATTGATATGTTATAAATAAAGGTCTCCCCATGTAAGAAAAACACCACCACTTCCCTGTCATCTTACCACACTGTTATTGATTGCTAGTATTTACTAAATGCCTTGCCCAACATTATTGATGGATTGCTTGCTGTAATGCTACTAAATCCAATGTAACAGCTTGGAACAAAGCAAACCCGATTGGGCCAAAGCCAGTGTAGCATAGATACATACCTCAAAACATGCATTACTGCATAAATGAGCTCATGAACAGGTTTTAAATGATAGCAAGCGGTTGAATGAGGATGTTATGAGCCACAACTAGTCAGCCAATCAAGTTTATATACAACCCATGGCAAAAATTAGGGAATCAGCATATTTATAGGCTTCCAACTTTTCTGAATAGTGGGAATAGGGGGTGTGAGACAAACAAACAAACAAATAAAACAAAACCCCCAACATTTCAGTGTATACCAGTGAATAGACTGTTGAGCCATCTGCTCTGGTCTTTACCTGACATCCATAGCATACATGAAAATTTCCCCCTCTCATTTATCTCATTAAAGGTCACCAGACAAAAGTCCCATCATCATCATCTTGGACAATGGAGATTTGTGATTTATCACTGACTACCACTTTCATCCAATCCCCACACTCCATGATAGCTTCTCTCGCTCACTGTAACCTTATTTTTTCTGTTTAGATGTTACTATGGTTATTCCATGTGAATCCCATTTCATTCAGCCAATTTCTTACATTTCTATAACAAAGATTTACTCCTGTTTCCATCCATTTGTTTGTTATGCATGTTCCATTTTTAATGTGTATCACACATTTTCTATCCTGATCTTTTTTGGGTTAGTATTTCATTTTTAATGAGCCCATAGTAAATATGGTAAAAACCCATGTCCTCACATATTCCTGCAAATTAAAATATCACTGACTCTGAAAGCTCCCAGCTAAAATGGCACATTTGATGTATCCTGAAAACAATGATAACTTAGTTATCCTATATCTTTGTTATTTAATGAAATGAGAAGCTAGTCTCATGGAGTGACAGAATAACTGACACTGAGTGACACAGTCAGAGCAAATAATGCCTAAAAATACTTATTTGTGTGTGTTTATGCAGTTTAAACAAATAACTGAAATACCATTTGTGTAGATTTAAAACCAAATATGTGCACGAGGTCAGTCTTTCTTTTTTAATCTCTTGGAGTATTACTACCAAAATGTAACAAAATGAACCTGAGATGAAAGTTACAAAATCACTCCAGATTTACATTCATATTACAAATTAAATGAACAAGATAAACAAAACAATTGCAGATCATGAAACTTCTTAGGTTATCATTTATATTAAATATTTTACTACAAAGTTAATTTGAAAATGTACTACCCCGATCACTTTGTGTAGAATTGCCCCATTATGAACCTGATTGATTGATGGTAGTTCAGGCAGTCAACAGAATTCAATTTATTGCCACATAACATTGCTGCGCCAGTTCTTAATCAAATTCCAGTAATTTCAGCAATCTTCACCGCTACCTTCTTTGCTTGATCTAGACCAATAATTTGACCCTTCTAAAACATAGTAACAACTCTTCCATGACCACAGGACACATCCTAAAACATGACTGATAATGAGAAGCTGCTTACTGGTTAAAAGAATGCCAACTGAAACATATTAATGATTGCAGTAATTATCCAGTCAAAGGCTCTTAAGTGTTTTCTTATTTAATTCCAAACAGTGACATTGAGAAGTTTGTTTCAACAGGACAGTGAGCAAAAACACAGGGGCAAAATAAAATGCAAACGAATGGCTTGAAATGAGCTTCTGAATTAGAGTGGAGAGGCAAAACCCAGATTTAAATCCTTTTGAAAAATGCATGACTGGAAAATGAACTCTTCGTCTAATTTTGAGTTTTAGATTGAGGAATGCAGTGAATGCATTTAGTCCTTACACTGATTAATGAAAGAAAATAAAATGTGCAAAGCAATTGTGGCAAAATTTAGGGACACCAAAATACCATTCTGATATGCTTAAATCTAATGTTTCATAACAGCAACAAGTAATTACTATCAATAGTTCTGGTTAAAACAACATTTGTGTCTAAATGGTGGTGAAAATTGACCTAAACAGATGAAACACACCTACAGTGAATGAGCAAATCCAACACTTCACAAATGTGTGTTTGTGATGGTGCATAGAAAGTGAGATGGTGTGTGCCCCCCCCCGCACCGGTCAGCACCCATGTGCATTCAATCACTTTGAACAGCAACATCAACAGTGAAAATGTCAGCCATGTGGACATTAAACAACCAATCTGTCATAGGACGATATTGGAAATTCACATCAATTATTTTCAATCTTTTTACTACACATTACTGCAGAATCACCCAAAAAGAAAGAAAAAAAACCCCCACCCCATCCAGCTGAGTTTTCATGCTTTTGGGCCAGCAGCTCCAGAGTGTACATACTTTTTCAAAATGCTGGAAATGTTTGCTTTGCGGTGTCTTTTTTTAGGCAAGTTTGTTTTGGGCAATCAACACGAATTTTGGGGGTTAATACAAAGTGTTATAAGGAGAAAACGGTAAATTAATATCAGGTAAACTTAATAAAAACAAGAAAATACAATACAACATTAGCAATTGGAAAAAGAGAGAGAAAGGTAGTTTATCTTTATTAAAAATGTATTTGTTATTTTTAATTGTTTAATTACAACTACTAATAAACTACCATCCAGCCTGGCAGAATGAACTTGACTGTATTTAAAAAGGCAGACAAAAAAATTTACACCTCAATTACTTGAGTCAAAAGATACTATTTGTCAAATATTAGTCCTGTAAAAGTGAAAGTTACTCAGTCAAATTTTTACTTGAGTACCCGTTTTAAAGAACAGTCTAGTAATTTTAATGGTTTAATTTTAATATGAAGGCATTACTTATATCACCATCACCATTATTATGATGGTGTGCCGCCACAGTACATTTATGAATGTACTGACTTGCTTGTTGAACCTTTGGAATGAAAAGATTGTGGAATATGCCACAAAGCCTAATGAAATGCCTTCAGAAACACTCAGTCGTTTTAATCTTTAATTCAACACCCCCCCACAAAAAGCATGGTAGTATTCTGACGTGTGTGCGCGCGCATGCATGCATATGTACGAGTATCAGGCAGACAGTAGAACTGCTGTAGTCACAGATTCCTCAGGGAAAGAAAAAAAAGGAAAAGAGAACACACCTCCCTTAAAATCCCAGTTGCACAATTCTGTCTTTATAACTGCCCAGCAGAATTAAGAATTAATCCCAACAGAACCCCCCCCCCAAAAAATGTTATTAACGCACAATCAAACTAAACTTTCAGACAATTAATTTTTAGTTAATTTTAAAGTAACCGGCACCTAGTTTGGATTAGATAAGATAAACCTTTATTGATCCACAAAAGGGAAATTCAAAGTAATGTCAGTAACGAAATATCAGTTATCAGTTATTACATCATTTTAACTAGCTAAATATTAGTGTGCTTCAGTAGTGGAACTGGAGATAGCATAAAAACTGCAACTACAAGCACATACAATTTTATTTATATTTTTAGTAGGCAGTGATGAAGTTTACTTTTAAGTTTTAAATTCTAACTTAAAAAAGAATGTTATAAAACAAACTAAAAAGAAACAAAACCTCAAACATGGACTTCAGATTTGGTGCTGGGTGCTTGGGTGAAGAATAATCATTTTACCTTTCACAGCAATCATAATCATCAAGTTCCAAGTGAACTATTCAAATTACCAGCAAGCACTTTACTGTAATTGTGTTTTTTCCTGTGACAAATACATTAGAAAAGAAGCTATGATATAAAATAATTGGTGATGGGTCATGTGTGTACAATATTTGTCTTTCAAACTAAGTGGAATAAAAGGCATAATTTACACTTAACATTAAAAAGAAAAAAAATGCAGAAACTTGAAAATGTACATTGCTGCAGTGATTAAGGTAATGTACTTTGTTACTGTTCATCCAGCGTACATGAAGCACACAGCCTCAGTGGAAGCTTAATATAATCTTGACTGGGGATCACTAGAATCAAAATCATAGATTAAAACTGATGAATCACCTCGTGCCAGCAGAAGCCCCTGTAGGTTTACATGCTCCTGTGGGTACATGTATTAAACCCCTTTCACACATACATATCCTAGCTACAATGATCACTGCATTCTCAGGAAGCACTTTCCTGTAGCACCTGAGCACGTCAAAACATACATTGAGAAAAAGATTCCTCAAGTGGCGATCCCATGACGTGAAGAGCCATCATCATGTTCTTCCTTGGTCACCAAGCCAGTGATTTTACACCAGCTGCATCAGACCTGCTTCTCAACCTACCAAACTTTACTTTTCAAAAGGACACAAATTGCACATCGCTTTTTGCTGTTCAGACTGATACCAGATATCGGAACAATCCTCTAATTCAAAATTAGCATTAAGAACCTAACCATGACATGGTATTAATATCATATCTTTGCCACATCTGCCGTGCCTACAACTTTCCTATTTGCTGATTTCCGAACTGGCAATTTTGAACACTTACAAGCAGAGTTAGTTCTGGTTGGTGACCTGAAATGGAAGATGATGACTTCAGTAAGTTCAAAAAAGGGGACACATATTGCAGCATAACTCCATGTGCCTACTTATTTTAAACACTTATAAAAATATATATATATAAAATTGCATTCTGATGAGAATAATATTTTTAAATCTAGAAATTACTGCCTGGCAGCCGTGATGTCTAGCAGATACAGCGTTTATCACATATCTTTTTAAATGTATCAAAATGTACAAAAGACATACAAAAAAAAAAGGTAGTGAAAGTCCTGTGATGGAACACATAATAAAGATGGAAATTAGTCATAAATTGAACATTATACAGTGTAAAATAATAACCGCAAGTTTAGTAACAGTATAACATTCAGGTTCATTAGGTGTTGCAGATGAACTAATAGCATATGGGATCACATGCTTTGGGCGTGATCTAGTCACAAGTTAAACGTACTGGATGTAATTAACACATACAGTGAGCGTTTTTCGGTGGGGACCATTTCAAATCTCCGCAACCACCCACGTTCTCCGAGAACACCGCGAAAACACAGCGAAACCCATTACCAAACATGAACGCGTGAAAGGGCTTTAGGCAGGACCATGAGGTATTGAACATGCTCAAATAATAAGTTGACAGCAGGTATCCAATCTATAACATGCATCAATGGTCATCTTGTAAGGTTTTCAGTTAAATAAATAAAAATGTGCATGCCTTTGGACTGGGGGTGGAAGCTTAATTGTCCGGAAGAACCCAGACAAGCACAGTAAGAACAAGCACACTGCAAACCACTGAGCCACCACACTGCCACATGGCACAAATCTAAAAATGCAAATAAGTCCAAAATTAAAGGGAATTTACCAACCCTAATGAGTTGTTGAAATAAGTTAATTGAAAGGAAACACAATCCCAACAACAGAGTGTTGCAAAAGATATTTCCAGCCAGTAGTTTCTAAAATTTGGTGAAGATGAAAATGAAATGGGAAGGCTATAAAAAGGTAAACCTTTGGAAATAAACATCAGGACAAAAAACTTTAAGAAATATGCCTTAGAAAATGCAGAACAAAAGAGCATAAAAAAAAAAGCCAACACTTGTGACAGAACTAAGAAATTGGCTAAAATATATGGGATTTACATGGAAAGTCACATGAAAACCAGCACTAACATCTAAACAAAAGAAAACAAGGTTACAGGCAACTAAAGAGAAGTCCCAAATCCCCCCCAAAAAATCTAATCGGTAGTGGTCAAGGAGATGATGCTGGAGCCGTTTTTATAAAAAATATTAAGCTGGCTGGCTGAAGCAAATGCTTAAACTTCACCTCTCATGACACTCTGGGATCATTCCATATGAATTATAAAGAGATTTTGGCCCAGTGTGTTTTGGCTGCATGTAGGGTGCATGAGGGAGAAGGATGACGTCTGGCAGGAGCTGGATGGAATGGTTGAGATTCTTAAAAAGATTAAAGAGTAGTGCTTTGAGCGGACCACATGGGCATGTTGGTGCGGGGAATAGAGATGATAAGGAAGTGATGGGTAGGTACGGTGTAGAGGAGAGAAATGCTGAGGGGCAGATGGTGGGGGATTCTGCAAAAAGAATATGGAAATGGCAGTTGTAAATACATCTTTCAAGAATAGGGAGGAACACAATGTACCAAGAGTGGAGGAAAGTGTTCACAGGTGGACTATGTCCCCAAGTAGGAGACACAACCTCAAGGAGATTAGTTACTATAAGGTGGTGGCAGGGGATAGTGTTAGACAGACAGTATCAGATTGAATGACTAGACAGTATCGGATGGTATTCTGTTGGATGACTACAGAGGTGATTGGGGTGGCATCTGGACAAAGGAAAGCATCAAGGGGAAGAGAGGAGTGGAAAAGTAGTGGGACCTCAGAGATGATGAGAGGTGGCAAAAATCTAAGGAAGAGGCATATAATGTATAGTATGCGAAGCTGAACACAAAGGAGGACTCATTACGACTGGCCAGTCAGAGGGATCGAGCAGGGAAAGATGCAATAAGCTAGGGTGATAAAGGACGCACATGGTAATGGGGAGTGTGTTGGGAAGGTGTAAAGAGTATTTTGAGAAGCTGATGAAAAGAAAATGAAAGAGAGAGACAGACATTTGGAGGACATGGAGAAAGTGTACCAGGAAGTAGGAGGGATTAGTAAAGATAAAGTGAGAGCAGTAATGAGGAATGGAAAAGCAGTTGGCCCAGCTGAAATGCCAGTGGAGGCATGGAGAGGTTTAGGCAGGTAGCAGTAGAGTTTTTAACCAGACTGTTCAACAAACTCTTGGAAGGTGAAAGGATGCCTGAAAAGTGGAGAAGTGTTCTTGCACCAATTTTCATGAACAAGCATGATGGTTACTACAGAGGCACAAATGTTGAGTTATGAAAAAGAGTAGTGGATTTCAGGCTAAGAGGAGAAATGGTGATCTATGAAAAGCAGTATGGGTTCATGCCACATAAGAGCACCACAACAGCCATATTTGCTTTGAGAAATGTTGGAGTACAGAGAAGGTCAGGAGGAGTTGCATATGACAGGGTGCCAAGAGAGGAGTTGTGGTACCGAGTGAGATAGTCAGGAGTGACATAGAAGTATATGAGGGTGGTACAGGATATGTATGAGGGCAGTGTGACAGCGCACTAAGGTGTGTGGTAGGCATGAATGACTGGTTTAAGGCGGAAGTGGGATTGCTCTGAGCCCTTTCTTGTTTGCACTGGTCATGAACAGGCTGACTGAAGAGGTCAGACAAGAGTCTCTATGGACTATGATGTTTGCTGATGACACTGTGATATGTACTGAGAGCAGAGAACAGGCAGAAATGAGTCTGGAGAGGTGGAAGTTTGCACTGGAAAGAAGAGGAATGAAAGTCAGCGGCAGTAAGACAGTCCAAGTCCGAGAATGAGGGTTAGAGGCAATGAAGGTAGAGGAATTTAAATACTTGGGGTCAATTATCCAAAGTACCGGCCAGTGTAGAGTGTAGGCAGGGTGGAATGGGTGAAGAAGAATGGTTGGAGTGATTTGTGATAGAAGGGTATCTGCAAGAGTGAAGGGAAATGTTCATGACGTAGCAGTGAGTCCAGCTATGCTGTATGGTTTGGAGATGGTAGCACCGACAATAAAACAATGGAGCTGGAAGTGGCAGAGATGAAGATGCTGTGATTTTCTCTGGAAGTGACCAGAATTATAAACAAATATGTTAGAGGGACAGCACAGGTAGGAGTGTTTGGGAATAAAGTGGGAGCGGTCAGATTGAGATGGTTTGGGCATGTGCTGAGAAGGGATGAAGGGTATATTGGGAGAAGAATGTTGAAAATAGAATTGCCTGGTAGAAGGAAAAGAGGAAGGTCAAAACAGATTTATAGATGTGGTAAGGGAGGACATGCAGGTGATTGGCATGGTTGAGAGGTATGCAGAGGACAGAGCAAGTTGGATAAGTATTATCCGCTGTGGCAATCCCGAATGGGAGCAGCCAGAGGAGGAGAAAGAAAAAGTAGCTGTTGCAGCTATATTTCTTGACTTGTTTTGAGAAAAAGCATGTCTCCAAACCTGCTGATGTAGCTCCAATCGTTGCCACTAAAGACAATAGCTTATATAGTGGAGGGATTACACTATCCAACTCCCAATCCCACGGTTTACCCCTGATGCCCTGGGGCAGCTCACCTCATCATACCAGGAGATTTGAAAATACTTTTTATTTATTAGGAAACTTTAATTTCCACCGGCTTTTGAACCAAATCAAGTAGGACCGGATCTGCCCTGCTGTCTCACTCTGCAAAAATGACAACTTAGCAAATTAAACCATTTTGAATACGATCAAAATGATCTCACATTTCCTGTTGGAAGATTGCAAGATATGAGGTCTGAAGTTATTAAACCCATTTTTTGACTGGAGTCAACTTGTTCCAAGATTTCTTGTCAAGTCAAATTATCTGTACATGCAGCAGGATCATTTCACTGGTATTAAGTCACTTTCTCCTCAAATTCAACAATCTTTTCTTGTATTTTAACTAATCCTTCTTGCAATGCACATTATAAGGAATACTATCAAATAGTGCTGCCAAAATCAGGTGAACACCATTAGCATGGTCCGCAATTACGCACAGCTTGCTAGCAGACTTTACTAAACTGGAGCCAGAAGCAAACTCAAAAATGCTTTATTTATGTTTTTATTTAGAGCAGTAAACATACAAATGAAAACTGTTGACTATATCACTAGCAAATAACTACAGTGGCCGGGAAGTGCAACACAAAAATACATTTTAAGAAAACAAAAATACATTTTAAGAAAACAAAAATACAACATGC
>JBCNYH010000023.1:12521015-12536453 GCA_039654325.1 Tandanus tandanus | reverse complement strand
GAGAGAGAAGAGAGAGAGAGAGAGAGAGAGAGAGAGAGAGAGGCGCTAGTCTTGTGTTTTGCTCAAGGAAATTTATTAAAAATATTTAAGTTAATAAGTGAAAGCCCGAGTTCATGCTAGCGATCATCAAAATTACACACAGGTATGGGTAGCGATAGTCTGTTCTAAATGTTAGTTCACAATCAGTTAAAAACCAGTTAATGTTACTGTTAGTTATAGTATCTTAGTTCTATTATCGGAACCAGACTTTACAGAGGTGATATTTCAGCAAGACAAACACAGTATGAGCCACAGACCTTTAAAAAGAAATTCGAACCAGGATTTAATTTCCAAAACCTTGCTCCATGTAGCTTAGCAACTCCGGTTTTCCTTCAATTTACATCCCAGACATTTTAACTAAAGGGATTTTTAAACATGATTGATTTCACTAAACACCATTAATGTCCATGTGACGCATGCTGCCCTCCTGTTGTGTCATGGCACAGAGTAACCCTGTCATCACCAAACTTGACTTGTTAAATAAATAATAATCAGTAAATTTGTAAAAACCACACAACACAGCACACATACATGAGAACAATCACTAATCACATTTGAGTTCTTAAAGTTGCAAGCAGAGATTGTAACCCAGTACACATTTTGTAAAAATCTGCAAATATGGTCCGCCTGTTCTCCGTTCCGTGCGCGACATGAAAAATATGTCGTGTTCTTTGGCTCGGAGAATGGGGATCAAATATTTCAGGCAATCAGCAGTGGGTGGGGTGGTTTGTGTGCATGCACAGGATGGGGGGAGGGAACAAGGGGGACAGTAAATCTGACACATGCTAACGTGACGAACTCCATGGATTCAGGTCACGGATCACTCAAATCAAGGAAATTAAGTAAGCGTTTCATTGCAGTTGTGCTATTACTTTCTTCAAACATAATAAGGAATGATGATTTGGGAGCACACAGACGGAGTGAGTGCAAGGAGGCTCAATCTGAAGCACAGGAAATCTGAGCAAGCAACAGTCAGAGTGAAGACAAATAGTTTTGAGCAGCAGCAGAATTAAATGACCATGAACAGGGAAAACAATGTTTCATAAACCGCATGTGTCGCCTGCGGTTTATGAAAGAGAAAGTGATGATAGACAAAAATGAAATATATGGTGAACATCTACGGGGTGTATCACGATCAGTGTTACTGACCAAGTTTGGTTGAATTCCACAGTATGATTCAGGAGTTGCTGCAGATCGAAGGGTTAATACTCCTTTTTTTGAGAAAAAAGACAATTTTTCGGAAATCAATGTCATTTTTAAAAATAACTATAATGGTGCACATCTATAGGTTATATCAAAGTTAGTGACCAAATTTAGGTCAGGATGACATCAGACGACTCAAAGTGATCCCTATGTGTCTGCCCTGCTGTGGTCACACAATAACACCCATCAATGCACCTGATTTTTTTCTGCCTGGTTTGTTTTTGCTACACAGCGATAACTTCACTCCAAGTTTCTTCCAAAATGCTTTAGGAGACATTACATTTGCAATAATAATTCCAGACCATCACGCAATGCACAATGAGTGATCATGAAAGACTCTGTTTCGTCTAAATATTAGATATTTCCCATTTAATTTCACAATTCTTTCACACAGTGACTGTCAGTATGCCCTGAGTGAACGATGGTGTCCTTTAGAAGTGATGAAAACATCTATGCATGCTGAACAGAAAGTGAAACCATCACAAACCTCTCCTCTCTGAGACCCAAGAGGTGTTTTAGGGGAGCATGAAGGAAGTTTGCAGCTGGCAGCTACATTAATATTCACTCACCATCTCTAATCTAATCCAGTCCTAACAATACCCATTATAATAATACAGCTGTGTCATTTATATTAACTCAACACTGCATATCTGTCTATAGTACATCTGTTAATTTCAGTCTCATCTGTTTATTTTATTCATTATTGTTACTATTCCTTAATTTGTCTATGTAATTTATTAATTTACTTTAATAACATTATTAAACCAGTTATGCCATTAAATCACACTGGAAGCTGAACCGTTGTGTGATCACCTGAAAAATACAGCTGCTCAATTCCCGTTTCATAGCAGAGACTCACTGTACATCTGAGGGTGTTTTGCTTGCTATTTTCTGTTTATTGTTTCGTTGTACATCAAACCAGGTAAGATAATCATTGTCACAGCAAAAAAGATGCATGCAAATTTTTTTATTATTGCACTGAACGTTCTTTGTGATGTGGAAAAATGTATATGAGTATTTAAGAACCTTGGTGATTTTGAGCAAATATTCCATCTTTAAATTCAGACTGAGTGTGCAAGGGCTTAATTGATGATCGTGGATTCTGCAATATTCCTCTTTTGGCCAGCTATCATGTTTGTGTTCATAAATTTGAGAGTGGAGCTTCTGAAGAAGCACTAAAGGGAAGTGGTTTCAGGTTTGAAATCAATAGACAATCGTTGTCTAGAATTAGAGACTCCATAATTGAATGACTGTTAAATGGTATTAGATTTGTAACTATTTGGGAAATTAGTTAACTATGTTTAAAAGTAGTCTTTATAAGTTAAAATCAGTGCAAGATATGCCTCCAAGTGGATACTTATACATGGTTTCTGTTGGACTTTCTCCTAGAATTATTCTACTTTCACGAGAATTCGTGTCAAAGAATAGTAACATTATTATTTTTCAATGAACAGCATTAAACCAGGTCTCTTCCAAGGAACACTAAAATGTTGACGTGGCCCAGGGCCAAGTTGAGGTTGAGTTTGACCCCCCCCCCCTCCCCTAGGCCTAATTTTCAACTCCTATCACAATTTATTAAAATGAGTCCAAATTTGGGGCGGCATGCTGGAAAGTCCTGGGTTCAAGTCCCAGGCTTGAGTGTTTCTGCATGGAGTTTGCATGTTCTCCCAGTGCTTGTGTGGGTTTCCCCACACAATCTGGCACCCTTCGATCTGGCGAACTGTGTATGGTATACCTCGCCTTTGTCCAGTGTCAGCCAAAATAAGCACAGCCTCCCCATGAACCTAGTACAAGTAAGTGGTTCAGCAAATGAGTGAGTCCAGTATTGACTTAAGGTGATTACACGATACGGATCCAAATTTGCCCCAATCATATGCCAACGTTACATCCAAGGAAATTGGAGAACATCGGTACACATCAGAGCACTTTGTAGAATTTTGGGTAAAACTTTATATATATTCTGGGAGTGCTGAACATTTTATTTTTGCGTGTTCAGAGAATACAGGTACATATAGAAACAAACTCATCTGAAACCTCGGAATTTGATTGGCTCAAATGACTATACACAGTGACATTGGGTAAACAATTGCACCAAAAATTGCTTGTTTTGGCTGGTGACATGCTCATAATATTATTATAAGTGTTTGAAAACATGGAAAGGATCCCTACAGAGATACACCAGTATCTGTTTACCTCAGTAACTACAAAGAAATAAGGAAAATTTCTACACTTCATTCTTCCAGTCTCTCATGCAGCACCCACTCAGTGCATGTAGTTAATTATTGCATGGGGATTTTGTCAAAAGGAGATGCAATGCAGAATTCATTAAGAAGTCACTTTACAAAGAAACTTCTGGCATTACTTTGCAAAAAGTTGTCAAAATTCTGTGTGGCTGCTTGTGCTGAGTAACGAATCAAAGTTCATTCCCAGAAAACTTGGATGGAAAAGCAGTGCTGCACAGATGATTTACAGAATCACTGTTTGACATGTGCCATTCAACACTGCATTTAAATACCACGTACCGATTTCTCATTGGCCACAGACTGGCAGTTTGCTGTGCTCGGCACAAGGCCGAGAGCTGACATGGAATGTGATCTGCCCCATCAGAAAAGGAGCTCTTGGCATCCCTCATCCTGCGCTTCACAGAAATGCAGCATACAGAATTAAATACAAACTCATTAGCTGAAATAGTGAATGCAAAACATTGAATATGACCTAGTGAATAGGAACAAAAACATATGAACCGTGGAAGACAAATAAAGACAAACAGCTGTTGACAAGCACGACTTTGCTGTACTGAATTTGACAGATTAAAGGCTTAATTTTCCTTCCCCACTATCATGGACACATTCTGAAAGAAACCAGGAAATGCCAAATGCAATTTTAAATATAAAACAGAGTGCCAGAGATCAATAAAAATATCAGTCACTGATTCAAAAATATCTGCTCCTGAAATGTGATAAGTAAGAAATAAAACACAGTGTGGCATGAAGCATCTCCATCAGTCAACAGCGCATTATGGAACAGAGTGGCTTCAAGACGTGATTTAATATTGGAGAGTTCAAAACAGGGAGAGTACAGTTGCGTAGTGGCTGCCATGTCCGCCTCACAACAAGAAGGTCCTGGGTTAGAGTCCCAGGCACAGCGACAGCATACCTATGTGGAGTTTGCATGTCCTCCCTGTGCTTGCATGGGTTTCCACCTTCGAGTGTGGCGAGATAGAGATGCGGGGAGGCTGGAACCTAATAGGATTAAGTGGTTCAGAAAATGAATGAATGTATTCAGAACATGTGAAAATAATTCACATATTGAGGAGCTTGGATACAAAAGGACATGAATCCAAAACAACCAATAGTATAATTTCCACAAATTATATAGGTAATGCAGTTTTTTTTGTTTAGTTTTATTTACGCACGTGGACATTAACAGGAAAACAATAATGTTAACAATGCATCCTGCACCTAACTTGTGTGTGTGTGTGTGTGTGTGTGTGTTAAAACATGTTTGTCACAGAGTGCAAAAAACACCACGATGCAGGTGATTAAGTGTCCCCTTTTGAAAAATAAGGGATGAAATAAAGTAATGAAGTTACTCATCACTGCCAGACAGAATGATACAGGCCATCCCTCATGCACTCTGTGGGGTTAAAGGTCAGGAGAGTGACTCCAGATCCTTGTTGCACATCTGTTGTCACTCTGCTAAAGCCCTGTCTCTGGCAACACTGGAATATGAGTGCAACTGCCAAGGAAGATGTCTAAAGCTAGATACACCCTACTCAACTTAACAGATTAGTAAAAGCTCCAAACAGCATCCAACGTGGCTCTTTAATATTTAATATACTGGGCAATCAATAACCAGGCAAAGACATATTCCACACATGAGTTTCAATGTGCCATTTAAAAACTTTCATGATCCCACATCAGCACAATTTCATAATCACACAGCACTGGGAGCGTTGGTGCAAGAAGTGAGAATGCAAACCGAGGAGGAGGATGCGGTTGAGAATTGAGAACCCAGTAATTCATCTTCATCCCTGCGGTCCACTGCACACACATGCCTTGCTTATTCTATATATTTAATTTTTACTTACCCCCTGTCATCTCACAATGCAAACCTCAAGTCTGTTGCATACCTTAAATTATGATTAAGCACCATACCTGTACATTTGTATCAAAGAGCACAGGATTCAAATTCTGTACCAGGAGACTATCAAAGGATTGTAAAACAGACTTGATTCTTCCTGGATACGTCACTGCATAAACTGTTCTGTCACACAGGAAAATCCTCAGTGTTAAATGAACATTCAAAGTGTTAGGTCCAAATGGACACACGTATAAATACTGTAGGGTGTTAATTCAACACAGGGGATTTTGCTGTGCATGCAACAAGCTTTCAACTTTTATTACTAGTTCCATTATTATTTACTTGAGAAACCATATGCCAGAGAGTCAGGCTTATAAAAAGATCTCTACACTTGAAACAATATGTTTTTAAAGGTTTAACAAACATAATGGTCTACTCTTACTCATTTGCTGAACCACTTTATCCTATTAGGGTCGCAGGGAGGATGGAGCCCATCTCAGCCGACACTGGGCAGAGGTGGGGTACACCCTGAATATCTCACCAGACCACTGCAGGGCCAACACACACACACACACACACACACACACACACACACACACACACACACCCCAACCTTGGGGTAATTTAGAACGGTCAATTAGCCTAATGTGCATGTTTTTGGACTGTGGGAGGAAACCGGAGTACATGGAGAAAACCCACACGAGCACAGGAAGAAAATGGAAACTCACAGAAACCCAGGTCCTTCTTGCTGTATGGAGGACATGCTAAACCACTATGCCACCGTAATGGCCCATAATGATCTACTGTGGTTGAGTGAACCCTTTTACTACTGACATGATCTACATTAGACATTCAAGTCTAAAATGACACAAATGGACAAGGTGGAGAGCTAAAATCTCTGCTGCTTTCTTGCTCAGACTCAATTGGTGCAATTCATCAAACTGCACTAGACTCAGGGATCTCCATTACTACAGGTTGACATCCTTGGTTAAGTCACTGTTTTATATTCTTACGATATCTCAAGGCGATAGCATGGATGGAACACCAAGAAACTGACCAACAGTACTCTAAAGATCTTCTGTTATTGAATACAAAAGGAAGGGCTCTATGACACATTTAGAGGTCTATTTTGACTTGCTAATACCAAACTCCAATGACTGCAGGCAACAGATAAGAACTTGTTATATTTTCCAGTCAAGCACTTCTCATAACGGATGAGCTGCGTTTCGTGTCCTGTTATGTTAAGATGTGCTGCCTGATGGAGCCTGAGGAGAGGAACAAACTTTTACAGAGAGTTGGGCCAAAAAGCCATCAGCTCAGCATTGTATTACAGTACAGAGAGAGAATGCACTGTAAGCAGGTGCTGCTGCTCTGCCAATTCATGTCAGCCATCAAATACAATAGCGGTACAGGGTAACAAACAGACCACTATAGACATCAGAGAGGTTCTTTTGACCTTAAACAGAATATGCTTCTCTGGGGGAAAAAAAAAAAAAAAAAAGACCACTGCAAAATTATTAGTTTGTCAGATATCACCATTCATAGGTACGTGTTTGAGGAGCATGAACAATTTTGTTTACATTAACAGCATTTAGCAAACACACTTCTCCAGAGCGACTTACAATTATCATTTTTTTATACAGCTGAGCAATTGAGGGTTAATGGCCTTGCTTAAGGGCCCAACACTGGTGATAGTAGGGATTGAACTGCTGACCTTCGGATCAGTAACCCATCGCCTTAACCACTAAGCCACCACTGCCGTTAATTCTATAAACTATTGACATTGCCTCCAAATTGCACATAAAAATATTGTCTTGGAACATTTCATGGATAACTGGTAAAAATAAAGAAAGAAAGAAAAAAGATGCAGTGTTTACAGACACTGAAGAATGCACAGAGATCAAGATCATGTTTCATTTTAAACAACACAATTCTATCTGAACTAAGTCAATGCATCTTCTTAGTTAATGTTCTCCAGTATTCCACGTTGCTCTTGGGTACCTTTATGCCTCTCCTCATGCAAAAACTTAATCAACTTTGTTTGACAGCCTGTGACCATCCAACTTCCTCTCGATTATACTCAAGAGATTTTCTATAGGATTCAGGCATGGAAATTGGGCTGGCCGTGAATGGGTCTTGATCTTGTGGTCCTCCTCCTCCACCTTGATTGACCAAGTTGTGTAGCATGGAACAATGTCCTGCTGGAAAACCCAATCCACAGAGTTAGGAACTCTGTCAGAAAACACGGCGGGAAATTTTCCTCCAGTACTTAGATGCTAGTATCTTAGGAGGAGTTGCAGATTAACGATGGCAACCTCCTTGTGGAGCAGTGACAAAGTCCAGGTTTTGCTATGGGGAAACTTTAAAAACAGGAGGTGCACAATAGTATGATGTAAATAAGATTCTGTGAAAGATGAAATAAGTTGACTGGTTGAGGAGCAGTTGGGGATGACAAGTGTGATGACGAACGACAGTTAGTGATCCTTATGTGTCACAATAACCTTGAACAATGGCTCATGTACGCCCTTCACAAACAAAAATCTGCCCAATTCCAGCCTTGTTGAAACACCCCCAGACCTCCACAACTCTTCCATTAAAATTTCACAATGACTGCAGGACACTGGTTTCTAGGCGCCTTCAGGTTTCTGTCTAATCAGATGAGCAGGTAATGGGAATAGCAGAAAATTGGACTACGATATGAATACCTTACTCCAATACTCTACATTCTAATCCTTATGGTATTTAGCAAACCTCATGCTGGCTCTTCATTGTTTCTCAAATAACGAGGGGCTTTTTTTAAGCTTTGCATGACTTAAATTCCACCCGTTGCAGCCTGTTTCTAACACTCCATGCAGTGTATGTAACCCCAGCTGCCATTTGTTATTCTTTTTGTAGGTTACTTGACATCATCCTACAGTTGATGAGTGACATTCGAAGTTGACAATCATCCTGCTCAGTGAAGAGTAACTTGGTTCTCCTCAGTGTCTGCTGCTTGACTTTGTTCCGATGAACTGCCATCTTTGAGACTTTAATCAAAGCAATCGAACACTCACTGTATCCAGAATTAAATCAAACTTTTTCCCTCATTCTTTTTAACTCTTGCATAGTGGATATTCATTCATTCATTCATTCATTTGCCGAACCGCTTAATCCTAATTAGGGTCGCGGGGAGGCTGGCGCCCATCTCAGCCGACTCTGGACGAGGGCAGGGCATAGTGGATAGATAAATCTAATTAGATTACAAAGCTAAGGTACTTTGAACACTGTTTTTGCCATCCAAACTATCCCTATTGCAAGAGGATAATAAATGACCACAGCAGTAACTTACTTTTCATCCTTAAATAAGATGTGGTACAGCTGATTACCTAATCAGTACTTCATTAAGTAAAATGAAATGTGCTTGTGTTGAAATTCCACTACAGATGCCAGACTGAAATGGCTGCCACAAAGGATGCTGATTTATGGGGGGGGGGGGGGGGGGTCCTTTTTTTCTTCCAGAGTAGCTATAACATGCATGTACTGGCCATGATCTAAGATCATGTAGAAAGTTTGGTGAAATTGACTTGCTAGAAAAATAAATAAATAAATAAATATAATAATAATTTAAAGAAAGGAGACCTACTATGAATGTTTTTTTTTTCTTTTCTGGTGGCACAAATATAAAATTTGGGCTCAATTGTTCAGTGGTTCAGGGTATGAGGAAGCACCCAGTGAAATTGTTTAGGATGTAATGGAGAAGACTTTATGCAGTGGTTCGATTCTCACATCCTCAACAACATCTCAATTTAAAAAAAAATAAAAATCTGGATGGAAATAAAAAAAAGTTATAACATTGCACAACTTTAATGAACCAATCCCAAGGTAAATACCTGCTGTAATCAAACCTTAGGGCAGTCCAACAAAATATTAGAATGCACAATTTTGGGGGGACCAGGGAGAAAAACACCAAACCATAAACTCACAACAAAAACAAACTCAAAACCGTAACTACTCAGCGTCCTAGAGAAGACTTTTATTCAGAACACTAGAGAAGGTTTTCAGCTGGGACATTCCATAGTTTTGGAGCCATGAGTGTGAAAGCTCCTTCGCCCATGTAATCAAGCCTATATTTGTACATTGCTACTAATCCATTATCTGTTGACCTTAACATGTGGGAAGTAGTGTTAGGGTGTACCAGGTCTCTTAAGAAGGCAGGGGCGAGTTCATGAAGGGTTTAGATGTTTTACCAAGGGAGTCTACATGATATTCAAAAGAGACTGATCCAAAATGACAAAGCTTCTCATGGTTTGAGAAACCTCAAAACTAAATAAATCAATCACCATTAATATTGAGGTTAGGGAAGGCTGCCTAGAGAGATGATTAGTACCAGTAAGTAGGGCTTTTGTTTCATCAGTATTCTCTTTGAGATCGTTAGACTGCAAACCAAGTCTTTACATCATGAACAGAGGCAGACAATGAATGGGGTGGGAGAGATGAATTCCACTACTCTCTAATACAAATCTACATTTTATCAGTATATAGGTGAAATCCTAGACCATGGCAACAAATAATTTTACAAAGTGGCTGTATGTAGATTATAAAATTAATCGGCCCAAAGACAGAACCTTGCAGAAGTCGTCTCTTAAACGGACAAACAGAAGATTTAAGTGAGGTAGACCACTTCCTGTGTTTACGATAAGAGGAAAACCAGTCTAGAGATCACAGTGTGATGCCAAATGCTCAGTGATGTGCATAAAGGAGATGACGTATTGTGTCAAATGGTTATGGGTTATGATCAAGAATCCCACCATGGCAGATCTGAACTCAACCTTTTAATATGTAGCTTTGTTGGAAGTAAAACCTTCCATGTGGAACTCCTAAGGCAGGGTGTGAATTTTCACACAGTCTGGTGTGCACCGGCAACCATTTTTGCATACAGGTGCTTCATTTCAATTTGTACATAGTCCATATGGTTCCGGATTTGTTGTGACACAAACCTAAAGGCGGACGCAAGAATCCTGTGATTTTATTATTATTATTTATGAGTCCAACTGCATTTTGAATGAATAATTATGACTGGCTGAATATGGAACATGCTTTTTTCTGAAGGTTGTTGAGCCACCCCTGGGCGAAGTCACAAAACAGGCTGCAAACAGGGAATATGAAAAATAGTGGGAAACAAAATGTATCCGCTAATAGAAAAGTTAATTCAAATAGGTTAAATGTGATGAGCAGAAATGGGAAATTATTCGCAAGTTCTGCACAGAGAGACAAATTCAGAGAAATAATTAAAACTGGATTTTTTTTTTGTGGCTATGATGTAATGAAATTTCTGTTACACTTGAGAGTATCTACTTATGCTTATCAATCATCAGCTGTTTGGCTCCGAGTGACATTTAAGTGTGAAATGATAACCCGTAATGTTTTCCTTTCCATCGACAGAGAGGCCACATGGGGCATCATAAACCCCCCACCATATCAGTGAATCAGTATCAGGAACAGAAACCCAAACCTATACACACTGATTTAAGATAAACTCTAAAATAAATGTCTCACATTCAGGAACGTCTGTAGGAACCCAAAAATATCTCAGAATTTTTCGTGCGCTCTGCTTCACATCCACTTAAAGGACTCAAAAGACTAATTGCAGTATGTAGGAAAGACAAGAGCAATGACGGGTTGACCAAAGAATTACTGGGATCATGAACACGTATATATAAAAAAATAAAAAATAAGGACAGATAAGAGCTCGGTGGGAAGGTTTAGTGGTGCTGTGAGAAGAAGGAGTGCATTAGTAAATATGCTCATGCAAATGGGAATGCAAATCCACTGAATTTCATCCTTTATTTATTATTGAGAGGACCAGCACGCCCCAGTTTATTCAGGCACAGGGACTGGTCGTGGGTCACAGTTTGGGAGATTTGGATATGCATCTCAAGAACAACCTTTAATGCACAGAGTTACTAACATGATATCAATCAGCAACGTCAAAATGATCAACCCTATGCACACACACACACACACACACACACACCCCCCAAAACACCTCAGCACAGCTGTACACACATTCACATAACCGCTGTATGCAGCTATTTACAAAAAAAAAAGACATGTTTTTGGATAAAATAACACAAATGTTTTCAATTGAATCCCCAAATTTGACAGAAGTGGACAGATATGCTGCCTCCATCCTTCTCCATTACGCAGTGAAGCTGTTTTGCTTTATGGTGATCGGGCAGCATGCGGTTGGAGATGGAACAGTTTTGTTTGCCACAGTGAATCAATAACAATAACAATAACAGAATTGCTATGATGTTGTGCACCAATCTAACCACGACCAGGCGGTTCTAAAATGGACTTTTGGTTCACATGGTGATGGTGGTTTTTCCCGGATTAGTGTTTGAAGCATGGTGCGTGTGTGTGTGCTACACTTGTGATCTTCACTTCATCCTGTGCTGATGCACTCTGTTTTTATTTCTACATAAAAACAGACAATTTCCGCGCTCTTGAACGCACACTAGCGACACATCCACTGCGCTCAGCGTCAGGTTGTGCTGCACGCCGCCAAACGCAACAAGCGCGGTTAGGTTCTGCAAACACACACACACACCAAAGTATAGACTTACTTTTCTTGCATGGCATTTTCCTTGATGGAGCTGAGCTGCTGCAGTCTGCAGGTAGCCAGGTGCCGCTGGTGCTGCTCTTTCAGGCACGCGTTCTCCTCGCACAGCTCGTGCACTTGGCGCTCGAGGTCCTCAATGCGACCCTTCTGCTTCTCCAGCAACTCCTGCTGCGTCTCGATGATGTTGTTGAGCTCCTTCAGGTACTCGGCCGCCTTGCTGGGGTTTTCCATGTCGGTGTGCGCGTCGAGACGCGCGTCCATGGGGACAGGCTGGTGGACGCCGCAGCGCGTTCACACGCGGACTCCGTCCCGATCCGCCGCGGCGCGCGCGCTCCGCTCGGCCATTGTTTCCGCTCGCTGCTCTCTTATCGCTTCTCCGAGTGAAGAAGTTGCGCTGCAGCTGCGCGCCGTCCACAGGCTCTGCGCCACAATAACTCCCCCCAGGAAAGAGCGCTCCGCCGCTGGAGAAACGCACTTAACCCTTTCACGGGAGGAACAGTACCAGCCTTCGTGCTTAATGTCCACAGCTGCATCATTTGACGCCACGCTGTAATCGTGTAAACCGTGTTAGTCTCGTGTAGCGATTTGAGCTTTAAACGAGTAACGAATTCCACGTGCTAAACGTTTATTACATCAACAAGTAGGCTGAAGGTCTAAGGGTAAAGGGAAGTTACGTCACACGCTGCATTTTGGGGTGGCATCACCACCTTCCTAAGAACACACAGTTGAATATTCTTTTGGAACAAAGCAAGAAGCTTCTGGTGTTAGGTTCACTTGTGGAGTTTGCATGTTCTCTCCGTGCTTGAGAGGGTTTCATCCGGGGTACTCCGGTTTCCTCCCACAGTTCAAAGCCAAGCACGTTACACTAACCGGCGGTTACAAATTGACCCTAGGTGTCAGTGTGAGTGTGGATGGTTGCCTTGTGATGGTCCGGCGAACTGTTCAGGGTGTACCCCGCCTTTGACCAGTGTTGGCTGAGCTAGGCATCGGCCTCCCCGCGACCCTGAATATGCACTGCCTGGCCAAAAAAAAAGAATTTGCACACTCTAATATTTTCATGGAGTGCATTTATACTTGCTTACAGCATCTAATTGTCATTCCATTGTTTCAACAAACTTAAGCAACATAACATTTATTTCCATCCAGTGTCGGGTTCATTTTTCACCGACGTCTAGAATCGATGAGGGAAAAACGGAACCACTCCATAAAGTCTTCTCCAGCACATCCCGAAAACTTTCAATAGGGTTAAGGTCAGGACTCTGGGGTGTCAATACATATGTGAAAATGATTCCTCATGCTCCCTGAACCACTCGCTCATTATTTGAGTCCCCATTTTATATCCGAGCCATCAGGGAAGAAAAAGTCCATTGATGTGATAACTGCTCATTCAGTACATTCAGCTCATCAGCTGACTTCATTTTATTGCCACATTAGTGTTGCTGAGCCTCGACCTGACCAACTGGAGCAACAGTGCCATGTAGATTACATGCTGTGATCAAGGATAAATGCACTCCGTGAAAATATTAGAGTGTGCAACTTTTTTTTATTTTGGCCGGGCAGTGTAGGATTATGCAGTTTGGCAAATGAGTGAGTGGAACGTTCATGACATTCAAAATTATTAGAGAAATTCTGAAGATTCCAAGTGCACACTATTGTCTAATTAATGGCCAGTTGGTTAAGTTCAGGCAGAATGAGTAATAATAATGACAGGTGTAACAGTATCATAGGTCCAAGTGTAAGCAGACATGATAATGATAATATTAAGAGCCTCGGCCAAAAGCAGGCCCGGTTATCACACATCATATGCAGTATATTCATTCTGGACTTAAATTGAACAGTTTGAGGTTGTAATTCATGGTATATATTCATGTAACTCTGTAATTGTTTTGGCAACCAGATTTAGAGAAGTTCACCAGGACATCACTCATTTTTTAAGGCAGCAAAAAGCTCAGATCAGGACCAACTGATGCCCCAGACAAGCACGCGCCTGCTATGTAAGAACTTAGGACATCTTAATTTCTTACCGTAGTATGTTTTATTGTTTTTGTGTCTGTGGGAGCATTATACAATCACTTCTCTTTGTATGACTGATTGATTGACTGACTTATTTGAATCTTGCTCTTATGGCCTTTCTGTACTGCAAACAACAAACAGAGAGTGTATTTACTAAGCTTTAAAGCACATCTGGACTCTTAGGAAATTACATGGATGCTGCTTCTATCAGCAACTTTACCATAGGTAGACAGACAATCGGTGTCTGCGGCAATATAATCACTGTGAATTAAGATGAGGTGTGATAGCGCTGGTTCATAAGAAAATAAACAAAAATTGAGATATTTAACCGATCAGAGTTGTCATAGACCTCCTGATAGCCTATCTGACCAATTTCCTCCTGGCTCTTCCATTCAGTTTGGAGGGACGGCCTGATTCGGGAACATTCCTAGTAATACCAAACACTCTCTTCTTCTTGATGGACTTTACTGTGATCTGGGGGATTTATAAAGCCTTTGAAAATTTAATGTATCCATCCCCTGACTTGTGCCTGTCCCTAACCATATCTCTGAGGCCTTTTGAGAGTGCCTTGCCATCCATAGTTACCTCTGCCAAGGAGGTTATTTTTCACCGGCGTTTGTTTGTTTGTCTGTCTGTTAGTAACATTAATCAAAAACTTATGAACGGATTTTGATTATATTTTCAGGATGAGTCAGAAATGATACAAGGAACAATTGATTAAATTTTGGCAGTGATCCAGATTATTGTCTGGATGCAGGGAATTTTTAAGGATTTCTTCGCTCGGATGACGTCATCCGAGTTACTGTGTCCAGAGCTTACCGAAGCGTAACTTCTAGGCTTGCATTCGATGGTGTAATCTCATTCCTTTACGTTTCTGTACAACTTTTAGGCCAATTATCACAAAAATAATCCAGTTATTAATACTTCCTCATCCGAGCGCAAGGCCTTTTATTCAAGGCAGGCCCTATACACAATGCAATCATATAAACGGCTGCGCGTTTTCATTGTAGGGCTCAAATAATAAACCACTGTTGCATTTATTACAATACCGTATTGGGGTACTGAACGGCCTTGGCGGAGGTCTGCGCTCTCCGAGTGCTTTTCTAGTTGATTGTTTGCTTTCAGTTACTCTTCCAAGCATTGGACTGCTCTAGAAATACCTGTGTTTATGCTGAACTAATCAGAATTGATTACAGTGGATCACAGGTGGAAGCCAATTAGCTTCGTGTGCAAAGGAGAAGGGGATTAGTTATACCTGATTGACTTTACCAGTATTTCAGGAGGTGGGGGTGATCCTTTAACTTTTTCAAAGGTTTTTTTTTTTCAGTTTTGGAACTGCTGCTCTTTTATATATTTCACTTGCCTGTTATAAGTTGCATTGAGTATTGAGTACAAAACATTAAAGGGTGTGTGTTTGATTTCAACGGGGCAGTGGTGGCCTGGTGGTAGGGTGCTGGATTACTGATCCCAAGGTCGGGGGTTCAAGCCCCACTATCGGC
>JBCNYH010000023.1:12508138-12518186 GCA_039654325.1 Tandanus tandanus | reverse complement strand
ATATACACATACATACATATATACACACACACATATGTATAATTTTTCAAAATATCAAATATTTTTTTGTGTATATGCTATTTATTTGCATGGCATGTATTTGCATGGAATGTAACCAGAGTATCAGCAGCCATGAAAAAGCAGCCGTACAATGCGTGATATTTGCTATGAAATTTTTATCTCAATGCAAATTTGGCACATGTGGCTTCATGTGTCCCCAATCATAGCTTTTGTTGCTGCTTATAGTTCTATTTGCTTTTTTATGCACAGCAATAGTAGAAATACTTGAAAGATGTAAATAAAAGTGATTAATTATTCTACTTGTTTTAAATTAGTAAACTTTTGAAGTTATATACTGTGGCTATTACTGCTTTCAGTAACAAGTAACAATAATAACAGTCATTTCATACTCAGAAGATGAAAACTACAAGTGACCCGAGTGGATTGCCAGTGTAAAAATAAGGTAAGACATAGATGGTGGTGTTGGTTTTTTCTTGTTGCTCTGTGCCTTTCTGTAAAGCTGGTCTTAGTTCCCCTGCTGTCTGTCTAGCTTTAATATGTGAATGATACAGCATGTTTCCCAGTCCTTTCGTATCTGATGTTCCGAGAGAAGTTTCTTATCTGATTCTACACTGACCTTATTCTAGAGAGGAGATATGGTCTGCCTCTGTCTCTCTTTCTCTCTTTTTTCCCTGTCTCACCCAGAGGCATAGCTACAGGACAAGTAATACAGACAATAGCTTGGGGCCCTGAATTCTGAGAAAGCCCCCTTAAGGCTGACACCAAGTCCATGAAAATGTCAAATCTCAAAGTGCAGAACTCCCCAATCTAATAGGTAGCATACAATGTTATGCAAAGAACCCCCTGAAGTGAGCCTTATCTCACTGTGGCAGTTATGGAAATGTATTTATAATTGTCACACTTTTAAAAATGAAGAGAATTTACCTGTCTGAAATCAGGAAAGCTACTTAAATCTACTCCAAACATACAGCACACTGGATATAACCATACTGGCAGTTGTACAATAGATGGTTCATCATATTGAAGGATAATGCTAAACCTATTTTCAGCACAGTTTGAATTTGAAAAAAATAATAGTTCAGGGGGAAAAAATACTTTTTTTACTCTTTTTTTTTTTTTGTTAGTTTTTTTTTAATCTGTAATGACAAACTTCCAATGCAACACACTCATTTCAGATTCAGCTCTATAGAGAATGCTGGGCAATCAAAACACAGAACATTGTTGTTCTTCAGCGTTATCCTGCTTAAGGGTTAGCTGATACCATATAATAAAGAAACCACAACTGGGGCTAGAATTTCATCATGCTATCATTGAGCTGGGTTGAGGTTTCCATCAATGAAATTAAGCTCGGTTTTATGTCTGCTGCTGATTTCAGCCTGACGCCTGCTCCACCCCGGTGGTCTCGCTGCAGAACATTAGCATTTGCATAATGGTCCCCACACCTATGCTAAACTCACACTCAGTACACTCATCTTGAAATGTGATTTGTCAAAAAACAGGACCCTGTTCCATCTGATAGTATTTCAACCCAGGTGTGCTCTTGCCTACTGCAGACGCATCTGCCGATGAGCAGGTGTCGGCACTAGTTCACAACTCTGACACTGGTTGCGTAAACCTGCTTCCCGTAGCCAATTACGGACAGTTTGTGCACTGAATCTCTTCTGAAAATCTTTGGTCTGTGTGGCAGTAACTGTAACGGAGCTCATATATGCATTGCACCATCTCCACATCCTTGGAATTGTGACTATGATGACACGCTAATTTCTTGCCACTTTCCTCTGTTACATTCTGCCAGCAAGCATCCCAATGACTGGTTCTCACTCATTTTTACAGAATTGTACCATGATCAAGACAGAGACAAATGATATTTAACTTGGACAGTGTTGAGGCTATTTACTGACCAAATTTCAGAAGGATTGGCAACAGGTATTACTTACAGTAGGGGGAGTAGCAAAGTAGTGGGTAACTTGAATTCATATTATTATCACCAAAAGTTTTTATGTTTAATCTTGCATTTGAAGTTTGGGTCAGTATCCTTCTGGGCAGCGCATAAATACCGTCACCTTACAGCAAGTAGGTTCTGGGTTTATACCCTTTGGTCGACTGTGGCCTTTCTGTGTGGAGTTTGTATGTTCTCTTCCCATGTCTATCTGGGTTTCCTCCAAGTTATGTATTTTATGTGAGTGTGAAAGGCTGGTCATTTCTGTAATTTCCCTGAGATAGATTGGTGACCTGTTCAGAGTGTACCCCACCTTTCACCCATTGTCAGCTGGGATTGGCTCCAGCTCACTCATGACCCTGATGGAAAACCTGTAACAATTTTGGATTGTTAGATGAATGAATTAATCTTTTTTATTTAAGGTTATGTTTAATATTCTGTTAGCTCAGATGTTTGCCTGCTTTTTGTTTTCCGTAAGCATCATAAAAGTGTCTAAAAAACCTTATATTCTAAAATAATCTTTTAAAAAAAATTGTACTTCTTAATAAGAGCATCTGGGTAACATGTAATGGAAAAAAGAGGAAAATCTTGACAGTCAGGCCCTTTACAGTTTCCTGTCCAGGATCCACGAAGTCTCTAGAATTGCTTCTGGCTTCACCTAAGGACCAGTGCTTCCATATGCTTACCTTCACTTCTCATATCCATGAATGTTCAGTGCAGCGTAATCACTTGTCATTTCTCATTTAAATCAGTCAGGCATAGAAGCGTTTATTTGTTGAAGTGTGAACCGATATCATTTTCTTATTGTTTTACTAATGTCGGAGGCATAGTGGTTAGCATGACTGCCTCACAGTAAGAAGGTTCTGGCTTCAAGTCCCGGGCCGTACATTTCTGTGTGGAATTTGCATGTTCTCCCCGTGCTTGTGTGAGTTTCCTCTGGGTACTCTGGTTTCCTCCCACAGTCCAAAGACATGCACATCAGGCTAATTGGCTGGTACAAATTGCCCATTGTTGTGAATGTGAGTGAGAGTTACACCATCCTTGTGTAAATTGTTGGCCCTGCGGTGGTCTGGTGAGCTGTTCAGGATGTAACCTACCTTCACCCAGTGTCGGCTGAGACCGGATCCAGCCTGCTTGAGAAACTAATAGGATTAAGTGGTTTGTCAAGTAACATTTGGTCTTTTGTATGGACTGGAATGTAAAGAAAGAACAAATGGTGCATAAGCTGACAGCAGTTTATCTACTATTTTCAGTCACTATGGCAGATTCTCTCTCATCCTAATGTCTTGAACAAAGCTGGATTTACTACATCAGGCAATCCCACTTAAGCAGAATGCGGTGATATATTTTTTTCTATGATCTCTGAAATGAAGCATGAACTTAGAGTCCACATTGACTGTAACAGTTATCCATCTTTGTTTATTTAACAAAGACTAATGAGAAATATGTGGCTCAACTACGACTGTAAGGTTCTTTTCAAAAGCATGCCTTCAGAACGATCACAGTAGCAACAATTTAAGACAGTAATCCAATCAGGATTGCTTGGATTTACACATTGTTCAACTAGGGCTTTGTTTCGAGGTCTGACACCATCTGAAGTGGAAGGGTCAACAATGTGTTAGCTAGGATTTCAATGTTGTTTATTCAGAAGGCTGAAAACAGAGCCAGGTTTTTAGCTTTGGAAACTAAAATGTACTCTTCAGCCAAAAAACTGCACACTCCTATATTTTGTTGAAGCACCCTTAGCTTTGATTAGGATGCATTCACTATAGCATTGTTTCAAAATCTTTATGCAATATCACCCATTTATTTTTACAGTCCACAGGAGAGTCAAACCACTCCATAAGTGTTGCTCAACACATCCCACAAGTCTTTTTATGGGGCTAGGGTCAGGACTCTGTGGTGGCCAGGTCATGTTTAAAAGATTGCTCATGCTAAAGAACCACTCTCTCTCAATTTGTACCCCTGGAATTATCATCCTATGTCCATATCATCATGGAAGAACAAATCCATTAATGGAATAGCCTAATCCAGTTCCACCTTAAGTTCCACCTTAAGAACAGTCAAGTAGTCAGCTGACTTCATTTTAATGCACTACTTTTTATTTTTATTCTGATTTTTCTCCACAAGAAATGTGTTTAGTCCCAATCTTGTGAGTTCTTGTTTGGAAATGTTCACTATTATACACAGCTGCGGGTTTTACTGTTGATTTAAAAAAAACATTTTTTTTTTCAATCATGCACTTCAAGCAGTTGTGTTTTTTCCCCCCAAATCTAATTTTTTTCACAAAGGTAATTGTTCACCCTATCCTTCCAGGTTTTAATAAAGCATTGCACAGTTCCTAAAATGAATTTCAGTTATTTCAGGAATTTGTTTAGTTGAGCTACTGACAGGATCATTTAGGGTTAAAGAAATTGATGCCAGCTGAAAAATATTAATCAGTGTAGAAAATAATCAATCAAAAGCTCTTAGGTTTTGTTTATTTAAATCCAAACAATTTTGGCCAGGCAGTGTACATTTTAATAGGCTTAATATGTACGTCATAGTATGAGCTTAAAGTGTGTTATTGCACAGTTTAACTACCATGATTATGAGCATGGAATGGATGGATGGATGGATGGATGGAGGGACAGAGAGACAGTGATTTTTCCTTGGGTCAGTGAATAGGCCTCTAACCAGTTTCACTCTAGGGGCTCATGTGCTCTAATCCTTCCTGGATTAAACTCAGATCTGAAAAAGTGGGATATGAAAAATAAAATAATTTCACAATATCATACTGTGTGTGGGAAATAAAGACTTCGTTCTTCAGTGAAATGCCAATCGATGTAGAATAAAGGGGAAAATATAGGTTACCACTGAAGCTTCTGTGCCGTGGCTTCACTGTGCTCGGTTAGAAAAAATCTGTGATGATTCATTCTCACTTTGATGTGCTCAGAGTGTGAAGTTTTCCGAACCTAACACACTAAGAAAACTCAGGGAAATGGGATGTTTTACTTAACAGGCTCTGCCAATGGTCCTTCATTCCCTGTCCCATAAGGTATTGTTAGAGAATGTGATGGTAAGGAAGGATAACGGCCTTAGTAGTCAATTTCACCATATGTCTTGCATTTCAGACTTTTTTTCACAAGCCACGAAGCTCCTGATGTCTGCTGCTGTGACGCATTCTGACTGTCTCAAAAATAACTAAAAGACACACTTGCACAGCTTCATTAGCTCTTCTTGGGCTGGTGTTCTATTAGTACATACTCAGAGTAGTACATCATCTTTTTCCTCCTTTAAGTTTGACCCATGCAGGGATTGAGGAGACCTTTAATAATAGACAAAAGCCCTTGGAAAGTGCAAACCTCTACCAAGCCATAACACATAAAGTACATGACACCCCCTTGTGGGCCTGCTGTAATACCACTCTTACAAAAAATGGTCTTCCCTATTAAATTTAAATTGCAATCAAATGTGAAATTGGAATCTGTAAAAATTTCTGATTGATGTGTCAAACACTGTGGAAAGGAAGGTGCTAAAAGACAGACAGATGGAGAAAAAAACAAACTCAGTCCAAGAAAAATAAAACTTCCTTGACGGAGGTAATAATATTTTCACATTATTTCTGTTTGTGCCATCATTATATCCTGCATTTTATCCTTAAGTGCTGCTTTTGGAGAAAGAAATGCCATACTCCTCATACTCCATAAAGATAACCATGACATACATCTCCTGTATCTCACTGCTAGTGGATTTGCTGACTCTGGTCTTTTATTGATTCATCTTCAGTAAGTAATTTATGCTGGTGAGGGCAGATTTAAAGCTATCTCAAGAACACTGAATGTTGGGCAAGAATATAACCTGGGGTGGCAGTGCATCATTGAGTACCATGCACACACACACACACACACACACACACACACACACACACACACACACACACACACATATTTGGGGTCAGTTTTTGGACCAGGGGGAGAGATCATAGATGCCAGAAGCTGGTCATACTTGGTGTAAATCCTATGATTAATAAATACACAATTTACATTTATGACAAGCACAAATTATGGGACTTTTAAGTCCACTGTAAAAAAAAAAATTAGAGGTGGCACAACAAATAACTCTTTATACTAACTTGGATATAGAAAAAAGGTCAAGCTCATTGCTGCCCCATTCCTTGCTTGTAAACACAGGTTGAAGGAATGGCTTGAGGGAGTTTTTACAAATTTGGTTCAAACATCAACTTGGACTCAAGGATGAACTGATTAGAATTGGAGGTTAAGGTCCTTAGTGATGTTAATCCCTTGCTGGCATAGTGGTTAGCATATTTGCCATACAGCGGGAAGGTCCTGGGTTCAAGACCTGGGCTCAGCAAGGGTGTTTCTGTGTGAAGTTTGCATTTGCTGTACTCCCCTGTGATAGACTGGTAAGCAGTCAGTTAATATGCAACCCTAGTATCATAAAGTGTTTTGAAAAATGAATGAATGCTATGCTTGATACACTTATAAATGGAAGCAGATGGGAAAAAAATACATACTCCAAGGCAAGTGACGGATGGGCTGTATTCTTACATTTCTGTTGCCCTGACACCCACTTAAGTTTCTACTGTACGTAATAATGATCCAGTATTATTTTAAATATTATGGTCCTAAGGGGTGTTCTCCATTGTTAATATCACATGCCTTTACTGTGACAACTCAAAAAAGTATATAAAAATAAGAACCACCTTTTTCTTTGATTACAGCCATCAGACTCTTGGTATACTTCTCTACCAACTATGCACATCTATACCACTCTTTACAAAAATCTTTAGGTTCAGTCAGATTAGTGGTAGATGTTGACTGTTGGTAGGCTGCAATTTTCAAGTAATCCACAGATTTTCCATAGGGTTTATGTCTGGCCTCTTTCTAGGCAAAGCAAGCCACTATGTAGTCAACTTTGCTGTGTGCTTCAGGTGACTATCATTTTGGAACCATTGAACCATCAGAAGCATCTTCCCATTGACAACTTTATGGCAGAGGATAGCATGTTTCTACAAGAATTTAAGGGTATTTTCCCCCTGCCATTTTTCCTTCTATCTTGACAAGTGTTTCATTTCCTGCTGCATCCTCACAACAGGATGCTACCATCTGGCCTTAATTAGGTCTTAAAATCCTCAAGGTGCATTTTGGCAAAGCTCAATCAAAACTAATTGTGGTCTATATATATATATATATATAATTGCAACCCTCCCATATCCTCGAGACCCCAATGTCCTCTTATGAGGACTTCATATTTTTTTCCAACAACATTGTATGTATGTCCTTGTAAGAACCTCATATGAGAGCCATTGGGTATTACTCTTTCCCCAAACTTCCTCTTGTTTGAAGACATTGATCAAGTTCAATAGTTGTTGGGTGGTGAGGGACAGAAGCAGTGTGAAGAAATAAGAAAACACACAACATTAATTTTTGGGTCTCAGGAGGCTATAAGCATTTGTGATATTACTGTCACATACACACCATGAACACTCAAAAATTCCTGTAACTGCTTCAACATTGCCAATAGCCTCATGGTGATCTCTCTCCTCCTCACTCTTCCTTCCAGTTTGGAGGGATGGCCTGATCCAGGAAGAGTCCTAATGGTACCAACCACTCTCCACTTTTTGATTATGGACTTTACTGAGCTCCTATGAATTTGTAAATCATGAATTTCTAACTTGTCTTGTGCTAAACAAAATGATTATATTATTTATTTGCTTGTTTTATTTATTTCTTAAAGGTATATAGAGAGGCTTGTATGATATGCCAAATTGTACAGTAATAATGTGATGAATTTTCCCCATTATTTTTCCACCTTCTTAAAAGCAATGGGAATATGGGCTTGAATTTTACTTGTATCAGTAAGTATAATAAGGTGGAACAGGCATCAGCAAAATCTATCTCCTTGTATAGTGATTCTATGCTTCCTTGCTCCAATAGGTTTGGCTGTGTTATTCTGTCTTTGCAGCTAAGGTTGTATGACTGACCAATTAGGGCTCATATTAGGAAGAAACATGGCTTGGTTTTATGAGCCCTAGATTTTCTAGGTCTTTTTAAGGGTGGCTAGTTTGTCCTCATTAAACTCTTAAACTCTTAAAAAATGCTTACAGTTGAATGCACTGAAGGTGCTGACACCTGCCCATATTACACTCTTCGCCTTCCCAAGTTCAATGCCGGTCATTTTTGTTCTTGTTAATATAGGACACAGAGAAAGCAGGCTTCCACTAATTTACTGTTGTTGTTTTGATTTGTGTTTACCGTGCATGCACAGTCACCAGGTGGGCAAATGAAAAGTACATTAAACAAACCTAGCTAGACAAAAAAGCAGAATATATAAAGCGCTTACAGCACATGTGAGGGAAGATACTAATTTGAATTGAATTTAATGATTAAAAATGTTAACCGTGCATGCTCTTACGAGCTCTGGATCACTTAAGCATTCAAATTCTAAAACACAAATAAAAAAGCACAGTCACCTTAT
Organism: Tandanus tandanus; assembly: GCA_039654325.1. Classification (NCBI taxonomy): domain Eukaryota; kingdom Metazoa; phylum Chordata; class Actinopteri; order Siluriformes; family Plotosidae; genus Tandanus; species Tandanus tandanus. The sequence goes on along the minus strand of JBCNYH010000023.1, from coordinate 12,509,746 downwards.
GGGACACATGAATCTTAGTGGGCTTTAATCTCTGGGGAAAAACTACCACTGGTAAAGATCTTTAGGTTTTGTTATGTATATGGTAGCTATTTTTCGCCACAAAGAGTTATCAAGTAATGAAATTTAAGGCTCATTCATGGCTGGCTGTTTGAGAGCCCTTTGCCAGTTTAATTTTCTGCTGTTGTCCTTCAGAAAATCAGTGAAAATTGATATCCAAGCCCTGCTTCGTGCATCCTGGTGCACAACAGCTAACCAGCATGTTGTTTATCACTTAAAAAAAAGCAAATAATATTGTTTGGTAATTCACACATGAACTGAACACATTGACTCATTTGTTCTGCTTTGACCACCTGAAGAATCAAGTTCATTGGATCAGCTAATTGGTTTCATCACCAGTAAATCTGCTTAGCCTATCTCAGCCAGCACTGCGTGAAGACAGGGTACACCCTGAACAGCTCACCAGGCCATCGCAGGGCAACACACACACATTCACAATCACATCCACACCTAGGGGCAATTTGCAACAGCCAATTAGCCTAATGTGCATGTCTTTGGACTGTGGGAGGAAACTGGAGTACCTGGAGGAAACCCACACAGGCACCAGGAGAACATGCAAACTCCACATAGAAACACCCGAGCCTGGGATTCGAACCCAGGACCTTAATACTGTGAGGCGGATGTGATAACTACTACGCTACTGTGCCACCTATCTATATGAGATTACACAATATAATTATATTTATATAATATATTACATTACATTATATCATATATTAATGTGGTCTCGGGGTAAGCTATTGAACAAACCATAGAGCATTACAGGGTGACATGGATTGTCAATCTTTGCCATGATTAAGCTTGGGCAGGATACCAAAGAACAAAGATATTGACTATGCTGTTGTTTTATTTATATTAGGCCAACAAACTCACCATCCACAAATTTAAGTCCAAGTTTATAGTATTTCTGTCCGAACTGATAAAGACTTTCTTTGGTGCAACAGCTGACAAAAGCAGCAACAAACTGAATTCATCCTTCTTCTGTGCTCACAACAAGCTAAATCTTGAATACAAATCAAAATAGCCAACTGTCAGCCAGACCTTATCAGTCAGCTTTAGAGGAAGCAGGATGAATAGTATAATCAGCCATGAGACTGCCACGGGTTTTTGAGGTTTTGGTATTCGCATACGTATCACATAAGCATTCCAGTGTTGTTGGGGTAAGATGTTTATTTGGTAAGAATATTATGTTGGCAAACCTATTAAGACATCTTAATAAAACACACATAAATATCATGTTACTACCTTCATCAAAAAAATAAGGTTTGAAAGTATTCCCTGATATGTGAATTGTATTACTTAATTCATTCAGAATTAATTATGTTAGTATTCATATAAGGCAATAAATATTATTTCAAAACTGTTTCAAAAGAATTTTACTCATTTATTTTTGCTTGCGGGGGCAGTGGTGGCCTGGTGGTAGGGCGCTCGATTACTGATCCCAAGGTCGGGGGTTCAAGCCCCACTTTCAACAGGATGTCACTGCTGTCCCCCCCAGTGCAGCTAACTGGGTTATCAAATGCCAGCCATGTCTCTCACTGTCTGTGGTGA
>JBCNYH010000023.1:12443454-12466888 GCA_039654325.1 Tandanus tandanus | reverse complement strand
ATATAAGTGTTTCTGAAATGCAGCAAATGTACAGAAATGTAAATGTAAAAAAAAAAAAGTCTGTGTTGGTTGAGGAGCTCTACTTCCTGTGACTCATAATCATGGACTGTGTGGGAAAGAGGCAGATTATTGTTACTGAAATATGATTTGCTGATATCATTAATGAGAACCTCTCTGTTACAGACAAGAAATATTATGTAATTGTGGATGAAAATAAACACCAATTGAATGAATAATGTGTCCTAATTGAGCAAATGTGTAATTTAAAATAGGTTTCAGTGAATCTTGACAAAAGAGTAAGCCACACTTCTTCTATGATATAGATTTCCCCCCTCCTTTATAGGTTTATATGTAGGTAGGTGGTTGGCAGGATGGTGCAGAATCTCACGGCCCACTAGAGTCTTTCTATTTGAAGTTAGCAATTTCTTCCAGCGCTTGAGTTTCTTCCAGGGGCACCGGCTTCTTCCTACAGTCCAAATTCATATGCTTTAGATTAAATGCCTTCTTTAAATCATGCAGAGGTGGAAATGGGAGTGTGAATGGCTGTTCATCTCTGTGTTAGCCCTGCAGTAAACTGGCAACCTTTCCAGAGTATCTCTCCCCTCGCATGTGGTCAGCTCCTGCTTTCTCCCTGACCATGACATATAAGCAGTATATATGATGAAGGGGTGAATGTAGATAGGTAACACCTTGTATATCACATAAATGCATTACGTCTTGGGGGATTTCTTTATATTTATGGTCAGGAAGCTTAGATGAAAGAGAAATCCAAAATCTGTGACAGTATAACTGAACTTGGACCACTCACTCACTCACTTATTTGTCAGACTGCTTAATCTTATTACGGAAGGCTGGGGCCTACCTCAGACTCTGGGCAAAGGCGGGGTACACCCCGAACAGCTTGCCAGAACATCGAAGGGCCAACACACACACACACTTTCTCATTTACACTTAGGGCAATGTGGAACAGCCAATTAGCCTAATGTCTTTGGACTGTGGGAAATCGGAGTACCCAGATGAGAACCTTTGTAAGCACGAGGAGAACATGAACACAACTCCTCACTGGGCCCAGGACTCGAACCCAAGACCTTCTTGATATAAGAACTCAAACGATTTAAAATATTTTCCAAATATATTCAATTCATTTTTGTAATAAAACAAGTTATTTCTGTCTTCTGTTCCTGTCCATTTTTAGAAAAGTTGGTAATAACATGAGATCTGAAGATATTTTGGGTACTATCCGGTTAATGTCATGTGACGTCATAAGGAGACGCAGGCGCGCGCTGAGAAGCAGGAAAAGCATAAAGTGTAACCGAGGAGAAATAGTGACTGGCAACGACAGCGTTGTTTGGAACCATTTGGACATGTGAATAGAGAATAAATAGATCTTACAGAAGATGTCAGCGTATATTCTTTGCATAATAAACGATTAGGCGACGAAAATAACCTGACCCTAGAAATAAAGAGCGATATAAAATGACTAGCAGGTGAGTCGTGCCTCTGGTGAATTTATAGCGCTTTGCTAACAAAGCTACAATCATATCGATTTGCCGCAAATATATTTTTAGTAAAGAGAATATACGACAAACCCACCGCATTAAGCTAAGAAATCGGGTAGAAGTGCTAATGCAAAAATATTTTCAAAGCATGGGGTGTTGCGTCTCATAAATTCCTGCTGCGCATGCGCAAGAATTTCATACTCGTAGCATTGTGGGAAATGTAGTTTTTCCCAATTAGCCTGAAGAAGCAAAACTAGCCCACATATACTGCACTCACTCACTGTGTTTGTTTTTTAAATTTATTTATTTATTTGTAATTATTATTATTATTATTATTATTATAATTTAAGATGAAATCTGGGATGCTGTGGTCGACATGTCTAGTACAGAATGTGCAGAAGGAAAAAAGAGGTATGTAATACATTTTTTAAAAGATTATTTGCTAAAATATACCATAATAATTAATAATCAAGGTTGTGTATATAATTATTATTATATAGCAATTATTGTAGATCATAGGTAAGTTAGGTGCACACAGTTATTGTTATTTTATTATTATTATTATTATTATATTATTATTTTCTTAGGAGAATTAGGACAAATTTCTCCCTACAGAAGTCATGCTTTTGAGGCATTTGAAAGGGTTAATGTTGTTGATGTTCCCACATCATATCGCATCATGTATTACAATAATATAGTTTCTAGGTATGTATAGAAGCAAAATGATTGCCAAAATGACATACATGGCTGTTTGTTCAATTTCTTTTCTCCAGCTCGCACCAGACAGAGCTGTATGCACAGGTCCCAACAACATGTCTGCCAATTGTTTACTCACCCGTGTATAACATCACCTTTATGGGTCTGGAGAAACTCCATCCATTTGACGCTGGTAAATGGGGAAAAGTTATCCACTTCTTAAAAGGTAATTACACTAGGGATTTCAAACAATAGTGAGTCGTGTCAAAATCCTCTATCGGTCTTGTTTATCAACCAAGTGCTATTTGTAAAGAGTAGAGAGAAGTTTATTCAGTGGTATATTGATCGTTTTGTATTAATAGTTGTATGGAAGTCATTTTTTAGTCAGTGGGGAGGCTGGAGCCTATCTTAGCCGACACTGGGCAAAGGCGGAATACAACCTGAACAGCTCACCAGTTTATCGCAGGGCCAACACACACATATTACTAACCATTTACACTCCCACATAAGGAAAATTGGGAACAGCCAATTAGCCTTATGGTCATGCTTTTGGACTGTGATAGGAAATCAGTGTACCTGGATTAAACTCACACAAGCGGGGGACAACATGCAAACTCAACACAGAAATACTCTCTCAGAGCCCAGGACTCGAACCCAGGACCTTCTTGCTGTGAGGTGGACATGCTACCCACTACACCATTGTGTCATATTTTCTATAGTTTATATTGATATATTTTAATGACAGAGGCAAGTCATGAGCTCTGTGCTTCAAGCTGAGCGCTATGTAGCTAATAGCGTCTGTTCAGCCTGTTTATTAAAAAACGAAGGTAAACGGCCTCCAGTAAAGATGTTTTAGTATATACTTTGGGAAAACACAAGAAAAACAATTTAAAATCAAATTATTATGGTTTAGTTTTTTTCACATGATAATAATAATTCTCCCTGCTCCAAATGACTGTAACAAACTGTGAGTGTCTGTAGTTTTGATTCATGCATTATCCCTGAGAGTAATGTTTTTAAATCCCAAGATAGCAGACCAGTCAGATGGAACCATTAGTATATACTAATATTGCACTAAATTAAATTAACTTCTCATGTCTCATTTCTTAATATATTGATTACTAGTCTACAGCAGGAGCTGTGACAGTTTTTTCAAAGAAAAAAAGCTTTATATTAATACTCTTGTACTAATACAGTATTGTGTTATTTATGAAAGTAAATTGTCTACTCTTTGAGTTGGTAAAGTTTTTGGTAAAGAAACGATTAATTAACATTTCTGTAAGGAGTCTTGGGTCAGCTATCCAGCTGTCAGTATGTTTTCCCTATGAGACAGAGGATATTGTGCATTATTAATTTGGAAGACAGAGAATAAAGAAAGGCCATTATGGGTACGACTGTTTATATCTGTAGTGAAAGTGAAGTAACTTGTGATTGTGCCAAAACATTGAACATAATGATGACAAAAGATTAAACATAAAGATAAACAATCATTATTTTTTATATCATGCATCTTTGTCATTAAATAAGAGACCAGTATATAACAAAAACAACACAAGCAACCAAAGCTAGGAATCCAAGTTGAAGTGAAGTTGAAATGAAGGTGGACCTTTCAACAGAATTATGATCCTATGCAAATCCATAACCAAAAGTGTGTAATCGCTCTGTCAAAGCGCAGATTTGAACCCTGTAGTTGTAAAGGACTGAAGGAAGAGTGGTGAGAGACTGGTGTACAATTATGTAAAACACCTACAATACATTATTTTTGCTAAAGGGGCAATACTGACCTGTAAGTCAAGGGTGTATTTCTTTAATAGAAGAATATTATTCATTCATCCATTCATTAATTTTCTAAGCCGCTTAATCCTAATTAGGGTTGCAGGGAGGCTGGGGCCTATCTCAGCTGACTCTCGGCGAAAGCAGGTTACAGCCTGGACAGCTCGCCAGGCCATCGCAGGGCAACACACACACAACCATTCACACACTCACACCTAGGGGTGATTTGGAACAGCCAGTTAGGCTACTGTGTATGTTTTTCTACTGTTGGAGGAAATCGGAGTACCCGGAGGAAACCCACGCAAGCACGGGGAGAACATGCAAACTTCACACAAAAACACCTTGAGCCCGGGAACCCAGGCCTTCTTGCTGTGAGGCGGACGTGCTAACCACCGTGCCACTGTGCCGCTGAAAGAATAGTATATATATTTATATTTTTGTTAAATATTTTTATTAAAATTGTTTTTAATATTTTTACTAAAATTTTTGTTTGTAATTTTTTTTCAACTATACCAAATTAATCGTTATCTGTATGGAGTCCATCCCAGTCAACTATGAGTAAAGACGGGGTACACTCTGAATAGATCGCGAGACCATCGTAGGGCACACAACCATTCGCAATCACATTCACACCTGTTGCAATTGAGAACATCTAATTAGCCAAATGTGCAAATTAGAGCACCAGGATGTAACCCAGACAAGCACGGGGAGAGCATGCAAACTCACACCCAGCATGGACCTTGAACCCAGGATTTTACTATAAGGCAGAAGTGCTAACCACTATGCTACTGTGCCACCCCACTGATATTCGTCAGTTCTGAAATCATCAGACAATGAATCCCCTCTGATGAACAATAAAGCTGTCCATTGACCACATGTGTGCATAACTAGACAATGCTGTATTTGCTAATGGTTTACAATGCATTTTTTGTTCACACATAGAGGAGCAGTTCATCACAGATGAGACCATTGTTGCAGCGAGGGAGGCCAGTGAGGAGGATCTCCTGGTGGTACATACCAGAGGCTACCTGAGCAGACTCAAGGTATTTCACTGCCTTTTTACCAGTCACTGCACTATTTGTCACTTGCTAAAAAGAAAATGGTGCTTCTCAAGCCGTCCTGCCTTCCTTACATTTGAATGGATATGAAAAGCCATAGAGTCAGCAGCCAGTTGCACCTTCATCATAGGCCAGTTTTAATAGGACTGGATTTGTGTTAACAAACATATAAAAAAAAAAAACTCAGTTCTGCCAAAAATACAAAGATTATTTTATGTGTAAATCTATACATAGCTTTCTAATTATAAATGAATTTTCACTATATTTTGTTAGGAAAATAAGTTTCATCCTGTGCAAAATGTTTCCAGTGATCACTGGGCATGAACACTTCCCTAAAGCACAATGTTTATAATGGCACCTCTGAATAAAAGGGATAATATGACTAAAATTCATGATACTCAGGCGTAAAGAGCTCTATCCTCTGGTAGTGCAAAATAACGTTGCTCAGACTGAGATATAGACATTGACATTTACCTTCAAAGTAATTGTTATACTTTCATTCAGTGTATTGTAATGTAAATTAGTTTAATAGCTGTTTAGTTATATTTTATTGCTGTGGTCCATTTTCAAAATGCCATTTATATTTGTTGAGATCTCCAGCAGCAGAACCAAAGAAACAAATGCTATTAATGTACAAACATGAATAATTTGAATCACTGCTTGGTTGTAAAATCTATTTTGGTTTTGTTTATTTGCCTTTGCTTAAAATATATTCAGCTTGAAGTTAATACTGTATGTCATCCTCAAAAAGATGAGAACGAACCACATCCCATGTCTCGACCATGGATGTAGTATTAAATATGTACTATTTATGTGAGCTACAGGTTCTGCACATGATTGGCTGGTGATGGACAAAATTTGATCCACGATCACTTTATGTACTGCTAGTTCTGATGACTTAAGGGTATTTCTCAATAAGGAGTATATTACGTACAGACTCCCATTCTTGAAAGTTCAAAATTGGTAATTTAAGTTTGTCTCTGCAGAACAAGAAGGTACGTCTGCATTTGAGACAACAGCAATCTTTCTGATGTCACAGCCGAGCTAGCTCGAGACTGTGCTCTGTATTTACCTTTATCTTCACTGTTATTGATATCTCTACTAAAAATAGTACAATATACCACATTGACTCATCTATTTAAGATGTATTCCTATAGGAGCTATAAAACACTTAATAATGTAGATATAATAAACACATTTAAGCTTCAAGCCCAGTTTTATTGAGTAATTTGTGTATTTATTGTAAATAAATAATAATTCAAAATGCCAAATCAATATAATATAATATACCCTTTTAACCTTAAGCCCAGTCTGATTTACACAGATATATATATATATATATATATATATATATATATATATAAATTTCAAAGATCTCTTCCTGAACAGAATTTTTTTTTTCAAGTTATTACAGATGTCAAAGCCAGCAGGAAATAAACTATGCACTTGTGGAGAATATTGTATAGGGATAACTACATACACTGGCTTAAGCTTTACTCAAGCTGATGTGGGCTGCTGGCTAGAGCTGTTAGCTGTTCACATTCCTAAACATTTAGGGCTTATTATGAGGTGCTTTTTTTTTTTTTTAAACCCATATTTGAAATTTGAAAATGAAACGTAAATCCAAATCAGAAAAAATAACAAAGTTGAAAAATGAAAGCAGTGGTTCTGAATTAGCTTTGACTTGTATTTCATTGAGGATAGTGTGACCCCAATATATTTCATGTTTTGTCTGGTCAACCTCATTTAATTTCTTAATGTGCATCCTTACCTGTATTTCAGGCCTGCAACACACTCCAAAAAGTTGCCATTTTGAGCTTAGAATAGGATAAAGCAGTACATTATTATGTGATTGGAAACAGGTGAATGTAATCGTGATTTGATACAAAAGCAGTTTACAGGATAATGCTAGATTTTGATAAAGAAAGGATTCCCAGTTTGTCAAAAAATGTGTAAGAAAAATATTGAAGTGTCTTTACATGGTTCCTCAAAGAAACACAAGAAGAAATTTGGATAATCCACCCACTATGGTGCACAATATCAATAAATAATTTAAGGATTCTGGAGGAATTTTGGTGTGTAAAGGTCAAGGGCACAAGACTATACTAAACAGTGCTTATTAAAAAAAATATCTGAGAAAAAACATCAAATAAAGTGCTGTATTGTTCTGGGCACAGTACAGGTCAACGGTTATTTGCCATGTGCTGCGACTTGCTGAAATGCATTCTGGGATTCTTGACTACCAGAGTCCACACAAGTCAGTGCTGATGCATCCTTGATAACGTAGAACAATTCCGGTATTCTATCTGTACTTGTTCATGACGATTCACCAGTTCATTACCAGTTCATTAGTGTCGGTGGTGAAACCAAAATTACATCTTGTGTCCTCTATGTAACTGCTGTTAATGTGTGGCTTAGGACTGACTTTACACACTCACTAAGCTTAATTAAAACTTGCTGCTGGGTCACATATTTAAAAAACAAAAACAAACAAACAAAAAAAAAGGATTTTCCATTTTATGGCTAGATTAGTGGGTGGGATTGTGATGCAGTGGTTTGCACTGTTGCCTCACAGCAAGGAAGCTTTGGCTTGTGGCTGACTAGAGCTTTTCTGTGTGGAGTTTGCATGTTCTCACTGTGCCTGTCTGGGTTTTCTCTGGGTGCTCTGGTTTCCTCCCACATACACAGGAACATACAGATCCTAATCTGGATATCTTAAATTCTCCATAGTTGATTGGTTGTCTCTGTGTTGGTCCGTAATAAATTGGCGGACGTTTCAGGGTGTACCCTGCCTCTCGCCCAACGTCAACTGCAATTGGTGCAGTTTCCACCCATGACCCTGATGAATACGTGGTATAGATAATGGATGGTTGGATGCTAGATGGCATTTAAAGTGTTCAGTGTTGCATTTTCAATAATATTTAGTGAAATTCTCCAACCTACCTGGACAAAGGATCTCCCTAATATTAGGATATAAAATCTGTCCTGTATGTGTGTTTATTATTCTCTCTGATATAAAATCATGAATAAAGATTATCCATAGTTTCTTATGATACATCATGTATAAATCTGATAAGCTAGATTTCAGTGAGGTGTCCAAGTCTGGGGATCACAGACCACATAAACACGTCCCAGTTCCCACATGAAAAAAATCTTCTACTCCTTGCTAAATAAAATATAAAATGCATTTATATTCATGATGCATTCATATTCATAGACATGTACATGTGCACTTTTAAAAAGAATTCCAGAGTACTTTTTAAAAAAATATATTGTACTTATGTAGGTGTAAGTTTTCATTTATATATTAAGGCTATGTAAAATCACTGCTACTAAATACTTTTGAATGTTATTTATTTTTTAAAACCTGGCCTATGATAGACCTTGCATTATGGTAGTGCATTTGGCTGCTGGTCTCTGAGGTGCTTTACTATTTGTAAAAACAAAAAAAAAAAGACATAAAATATGATCCAGGCAAGAGAGAACAGGGTGAACAGTCTTACTGTCTGTCAATTAACCTCTGTTTTGAGGTGTGGCTTCGAAAAAGAATACTGAAGTAAGATGCTGTATTTTTTGAATTTTTTAATTCTTTTGGCTGCTCCCCTTAGGGGTCACCATTTAGGATCATCCTTCTTCATCTCACTCTGTCCCCTGCATCTCTCAGTCACACCATTCACATGCATGTCATCCCTCCTCTGCACACACCGAAGCCATCTCAAAACGTCCTCTCACGTTATCCCCAAACGCTCCTATCTGTGCTGTCCCTATAACATATTTGTTTGTAATTCTGTCCATTCTGGTCACTTCTTCCAGAGAAAAATCACAGAATATTCATCTCTGCCACTTCCATCTCAGCCTCCTGTCTTATTGCCAGTGTTTCCGTACAGTGTGTCTGGCTTCACTACTGTCTTATAAGCTTTTCCTTTCACTTTTGCAGATATCCCTCTATCACAGATCACTCCAGCCACTCTTCTCTACCCATTCCACCCTGCCTGCAATCTCTTCTTCTCTTCTTTACCACACTCTCTGTTACCTTGGATAATTGACCCTAAGTATTTAAATTAATCTACTTTCATCACCTCTATTCCTTCATCACTTCTATTCCTATTCCTTCTAGTAATGGCAAGATTATAAGTTAAATATATGCTTTTATTTCTGTTGATTTTTCATTCGTTGGTGAGAGTCAAAAATAAAATGGTCCTCAATATCAAATCAGACTTCTTCATTTAACAAATAACCAAATTGCCCGTATAATGTGCCCAGCTACTGTAGGTGTTTCTGTTGCCTATACATTTCACCATTTGACATTTACTACTTTCAGTGACAAAAAGCATGCACAATTAAAATGCACCCTAAGGAGTGCTCGTCCGCGGGTTACCTTCCACATCAACCAGGTTATTGCAGTTATCCCTGCTTTGTTTTAAAGCATGATTCAAACCCCTTTCTTTATTAACTCTGCAAGAAGGATAAGTTAAGGGACTCCCTAATACTCAGAACACATAATCCAAGGTCAGTATATGGCCTAGCCACTGCCTGTGTTTACTGATGCATGACTCAGTGCAGTTTGAACCCCTATTTCTGTCCATGATACGAGCATGTATTGACAGCAGAACACTAGGGATTTACCACTGAGCTGGAATGTGTTTCCCACTCTCAAATCTCACCCGTTACAAGCATGAGACTGTTTTCGGATGATGGACAATTTTTTGTTTAGTTAGAAAGTGTCAGTTCTATAAATGAGACAGAGTTCATTACTTTTAAAACGCCTCTGTGTATTTATTCTCTTTCTGCATGCAGAACAATATCTTGGAGGGCTCAAGAGAGGTATACAAGTTCTACCGTGGCCAATTATATACATATATGCTTTGCCCTTTTCTAGTTCTGTGTAATATACACTATATGGCCAAAAGTTTGGGGATAGCTGATCAATATGTACCACTAAAATTTGGAGATTTACTGCGGGAATTTGCTTATTCAGTCACAAGCGCATGAGTGAGGTCAGGTACTGATGTCGTGTGAGGAGGCCTGGGGAGCAGTTGGCACTCCAGTTTATCCCAGTAGTGCTCAGTAGGGTGAAGTTTGGGGTTCTTGTGCAGGCTGCTCACATTCTTCCACATCAAACTTGGCAAATCATAACTGCATTAACTTGGCTTTGTGCACAGGAGCATTGTGATATTATGACAAGTTTGGGTCTTTTAGTTCAAGTGAGGGGGAAACTGTAATGCTACAGCATGCAAAGACATCCTTAACCACTGAGTGCTTCTAACTGTATGTCAATAATTCAGGAAAAACCCACATATTGAAGTGATAGTCATGTGTCCACATACCTTTGGCCATATAGTGTACTTGGAGATTTGTCAATCAGTAACTCCAAACAGCAAACTGACACTAAAGAGCCAAATATTAATTTGGAACCTTACCTGATTTACCTGACTGTGGGCAAGTTCTCCAAAAGTATTGCGTGTTCATCAGGCTGGTACTGTAAACATATGCTTTAAATGAACAGGATATTAACACAGCAATGCTTTTGGGAAACTGGGCCCACAATATTAAGTATAAGTGCTATGATTTGTGTGGTGGTCTGGGAAAACCCATCATACTCTATAATGCAATGGCTGAATTCTGGAAAATCTAAAATTTATACAACATTTTGTTTGGCCCTAAAGTTTTTCTGCAAATAATACTCATGAACATGTCAAATTATGAAAGCATACAGTAAATGTTTAACGTACATTTTTATTTATGTTGTTTTCTAGCCCCGCCTTTGCTGCCTGCATTTCTCTTGCAGGGAATGTCAAGCGTTGATGAAATTGCTGTCTACACTATATCACATCCACATGAGCTTGTGAAACATCCTATTCCAGATTTAATTCCTCTTTGCAGTTATAATAACCTTCACTCTTCTGGGAAAGCTTTCCAATAGATTTTGTAAAATGGCTGTAGGGATTTGCTGATTCAGCTACGTGAGCATTAGAAAGTTCAGGCACTGAAGCCAGCATTGTCATGCTGGAATATGTTTGGGCCACTTACTTTCATTCATTCATTCATTTGCTGAACTGCTTATTCCTACTGGGGTCGCAGGGAGGTTGGAGCCTATCTCAGCCAACTGTGGGCGAAGGCGGGGTACACCCTGAACAGCTCGTTAGTACACTGCAGGGCCAACACACTCAACCCTTCACACTCACACCAAGGGCAATTGAAACTCCACAGAGCAACGGCTTCACCGAGCCCGGGATACAAACCCAGGACCTCCTTGCTGTGAGGCAGATGTGCTTACCACTGTGCTACAGTGTTGCCCCATCTTAGTTTAGGTAATGGGAAATTGTAATGCTGCAGAATGCAAAGACATCCTTTATGATTGTGTGCTTCTTTGTGGTGATATCGCAGGTGTCATCTTTGATATCCAAAAACATTTGAGAAGATAGTATACATGCACATAAAGAACATATGCATAAGCATTATGTTTGCAGTCAGATAGCAGCTCCTAAAATTTCTGAGGCTCCTGCACCACCAAATCATCAAAACTGTCAAGAGAGCATTCATGCTCTGTGGAAATGACAGCAACCAAAGTTTAAAAAATGTATAAACAATCCTTAAAAACACAATAAAAAGAGATTTAGTCAAGAAAGCAGCCAAGTGATGAGACAAAGACTGATGACAACGATGCTGATAATCAAATTCAGCTTTCATTTCCCTTCATAAACGTATAAGTTTATAAAAAAAAATCAGCAGTAATAGGCTCTTTCATAAATATATTACATGGTAAATATTGCGGTAGAATAGATGTCTTTCAGTGGATTTGAAATCAAATCTTTAAATGTGATTCCTTTATTACTTCTGGAGGCAACCAAGATTTAAAATGCTAGTGTTTTACTTCTAGCATAGATACAGATGATAGGCAGTAGTTTTGGTGCTGTATTTAGTGGAAATGTTTAATTTACAAGGATTTCCCAGGCCGTCACATATTTTTGTTATACTTTTATATCTTGTCTCACAGGTACTTTGTTGTCCCCTGTTTGTTGTTGTGATCTGGTTGTCATAGAAATCCCATCTTATGAAACTAACACTTCTGTTTCATTAAGGAAATGTGTGTGCTTTTATGTCTCCAGTGGTCTCTGGTGGTTGCCACCATCACAGAAATCCCTCCTCTTGTTTTTCTTCCCAACTTCTTGGTGCAACGCAAGGTGCTGAGACCGTTACGCACCCAGACTGGTGGCACTATTATGGTAGGTGTTTCAGAGAATCTCACACACACTGCAGAGTAAAATGGTTTCAAAACTTAAGATTCTATGTTTTCAATGCTGCACCTTCATCTTCAGCACTTCTTTCTCCCTTCCTTTGAGTGAGGAATCTGGGATTTAAGAATGGCATTGTGGTGCTGGAGACAGTGAATGAATAAACTTTGTATAAACCCCGTTTCCAAAAAGTTGAGATTATGTTCCAAAATGCAATAAAGACAAAAATCTTTCTTTTGTTAATTCGCATTAATATTTATTTTACAAAAAAAACTACAAATATATTGTTTTACTGTCTATTGTATTTTGTAAATATAAACAAAGCTGAAATTAAATGCCTGGACCACACTCAACAAAACTAGGGATAGTGGCATGTTTACCATTGTGTTACATTACCTTTATTTTTAATGACACTTTTTAAGTATTTGGAAACTAGTATAGTAATTGTTGCAGGTTTACAACATGGAACTTTTGTCAATTCTCAGTTAATACAAGACTTCAGATGCTCAGCAGTCTGTGGTTGCCATTGTCTGATCCTCTTCTTTATTATGCTCCATACATTCTTACTAGAGCACACACACTAAGTGTCTATGAAGCCACGCTGTTGTAGCTCATACACAATGAGGCCTGGCATTGTCCTGCTTAAATAAATATGGACTTCCTGGGAAGATATGTTACCTCTAATATCCTAGTGTATTTCTCCATGTTAATGGTACTTTCACACACATGCAACTCACCCATGCCATGGGCAGTGATGCATCTGTATACCATCACAGATGCTGCTTTTGCACCTTTGACTGATAACAATCTGGATCGTCGTTTTTAAACAACCTGAAATGTGGACTTATCCAACCATGGTGGATGTTTCCACCATCTTTCAGTCCATCAGTTTTTCCATAGAATCAGAATCAGAATACTTTATTGAGCCTGGTGGCGGAAATTGTGTAATAATTGATGTATTGATGTATGGATTTTCCTTACATTTGTAGATGCAGCAATGGACAGAGTTAAGTGACAATGGTTCTCCAAAGTATTCCCTAGTCCATTTGGCTATATTTGTCAGGGTAGTGCCATGGTCTCACAGCAGTGGCTTTTTACCTTGCCCTTTACACACCAAGATATGTCCTAATTCTCTGAATCTTTTCACAATATCATGTACTGTAAATTTTGAAATGTCTTAATTTTTTTCAATCTTGTGTTGACAAATGTTCTTTTTAACTAACTAACAATTTTCTGAAGAATTTTGGCACAACATTGTGAGTCACGACTCATCCTTGCTTGCAAAGACTTTTATGGATGCTACATTTATGTCCAATCATGATACCTTACCTGCTACCAATTAGCCTTCTTATTGTTAAATTTTCCAAACTGGTGTTGAATACTATTTGTCCCAACTTTTGTTGTGTGTTGCAGACATCAAATGCTATTTTACTAATATTTACAAAATACAATAAAGTTGCTCAGTAAAAATATTGAAAATCTTTTCTTCATAGCCGAGCTCCTGAGCAGAGCCCAATAGTCATAAAGTGTGACTTTTCCGTGCCTTTTCTGCCCATCCATTTCTTGGTCCGTGCTCACCGTATGAATAACTTGATTTTGATTGGCACCACAATAAATACTAAGGTTCATCAGTATGTTTCCTGACAATGTTTATGGCAAAACACACCAGGTTCTTTTAGATGACCCGAAAGAACTGAGCTGATTGGTTCTCTGTGTGATAATGCAATCTTTTGTTCCACACTACTCTTATAACACCAGCCTCAGACACCTATCAGTAGAGATCTTCATCAGGATTGTCACCTTTTGGCAGTGCATAAATTTCTACATTACTCTTGTCAGTTAAATAATGTTTCACAGGATTAACAAATCACATATTTTGGTTTTATTGAATCTATATAGAAAATATCCTAACTTTTCTGGAAATGTGTTTTGTATATATTTGATACAGTGAAAGAAAGAGAGAAAGATACAGTTCCTTTTTTAAGAAATATTTGTTCCTGATCTTTATACACTTAGAATTTGCAGTAAGAAATGATGGCTAAATCAGCATTCTCCTCTAAACTGTCCATTTTTAAAGATGGCCTATACAAATAAGCCATAGCACCTATGTTAGAGGAGTGAGGGCTGTGTTTTTAGATTCACTGGGTTGTACCATTCTTTGCATTATATTCCATATTAAAGTTTTGACTGAGCGTATTACACAGCCAATGTTCACCTTTGTTCAAAGCAAATGTTAATTTTCCATTTTTATAGCATCGCTACATTTTATGGTCGCTACATTAATGTTTATTATCCTTTAGGTGTGCACTTACTGCCTCGGCATTTAATATGTTGTAGCTTAAGCAATAAGCGGAGTCTTGTGAATGGTCAGGAAAACTCCACCAGGAATGATTTAAGGTTTTATTCAGAAAACCAATGGTTTTGGTTTTAGCATAGTGAGAGAGTAGTGATTAAAGACACCTCATTAGCTGAAGCAAGTGTAACCTGGAGAGAAATGGCTGAATTGAACATCTGCAAGACACCCAGATACAAGGCTGCATTATGCCTCACATCCCCTCTTGAAATTATTATAGGAAAAGACATATGACTGGGCTGTTTTTGGCAGAGAAGATAAGCAGCACAAAACACTCATGCTATGCTATCAGAGTTGAGTGTGTGTTTGGAAAGAGAGAGTCAGGAATTGCTAATACATTAGCTAAGCGCGGAGAAGTAGATGTTTGAACAGGCTAATCTCAGAGGGAGGCATCAATCACTAGAGTGGCATACACTTTGGATGGAATTACTTCCTTTGTGGTTTTACTTCTGTAATGTTTCACTGAAATTTTGAACTAATTGTTCCAGCACATAAACAAATTGAAATGTGTTAATTAAATGAGTGTAATTGCCCCGGTAATGTATGTAGAACTGCATAGTGATGTCTAAAATGCAAAAATGTTTTTACTGAATATATTTTCATATAGAAAACAAGGAATTTTTCTCCAGAGTGCCTGCTTCATTATTCATCCTGATGAGTAAAAACTAATGGTTGTACATAGTGTTACTTTAGTGCTGGAGTATTGTGCACCGTATAGTGATTGTAGAGTGGTTGTAGTGTTTTTATGTGTGGAACAATATAGTGAACTGATCATCGAATATGCTTTGTCTACTGAGAATTCAAAATGGCAGATGCATAAACAGTGCACTATTTGGTCAGCACAGAACAAATTGGGCTCACTAGTGCTCATATCTGTGCAAAACTTCTGACCCTGGATGCCATATTATTTAAACCCTTATGTCCAGGTTCCGCATTCCAATTAGGTCTTATGGATATTAAAGTGCATCACCTTAACCCTTCTTTCTAAGGTTGACTGGTGCCCTGTTTGTAGTGTTTGATAGTCCATGTACTTCATGAAGTATTAAGTAGGGCACAGAACCACTCTAACTTCAAGAAGGCTTGGGTAGTCTGCCAAAATGTGAGGCAGTTTGTTCATTTACCACAAGAGGTGCTTTTATGGTAAATAATGAGGCTTGACAGTTGTCACACAGACAAGTCCTCAAGGTCAGGACACAGCATCAATCTGCAAGTTAAAAATGAGAATTTATTAAGTAATGGTTATTCATGACCATGAGCCACAACATAACATTCAGATGAAAGTACTTATATAAGTATAAGTATATTGTTTTTATTGTGCATAGAAAAAAATAATTAAAAAGCAGCGTGCTGTTGTCATGTTCACCTCCGCACCTCTGCATGCACATAGCATGCCTCGTGCAGTGGTGCCATTTCTAGATTTGCGGACGGGACTGCATGTGTGGTGCCGCATGTGCAATTATGCTGACACACAGCTTCAGGTCATCAGGACTAGCACTGTGTTAGTTTAGCCTGTCATTGTTTTGTCCTGTTTAATCTACATGCCTTTGTTAGTTTAATGGTTTAGGGATGTGTATATTTCAATTAGCCCTCAAGGTATGTGTGTTAGTTCTTTTTTCAGTTAATGTTGTGTTTTTTTCTGATATTTTGTTATTGAGTGATGTTTAAATTAAGAATCCCTCTGCCTATACATTCAGCCACCTTCCCGGCACTTGCAACACACTGCTAGCCATATTGTTTTGTGTTGATCCTGCATCTTCATCTGCATCTGTATTATTTGGAAGTTAAATATAGTTACAGATAAATTATAGAATGTTGTTTATAAATATTAATTTGATAGAAAGAATTTCTATCTGATCTATTCTGACTCAAAATCTCTACAGTAAATGAGGCAGACTGGCGAAAAAGTTAAAGTCTGATCTGTAAACTGGGCGATCTGTGAGCTAATATAAAGTAAATGGGGGTGAACTGTCAGTGTTAAAGTGGAGCTTTGTTCATATACACTACAGATATAAAAATGGTCTTGTAATAAACTAGCCAGATATTGGAAAACTGAAAAATGTAGTTGTGGGTAGTAACAAGAGGGCTACCTAGGCAACTACATTCACTAATGCCCGGAAAGTGAACAAATCCCTTTTCAGCAGTAAAACACACTTCCTGTGTGTTTATTCCCCTTAATAGTAAAGATCGAATCACCTGATGTGGCAATGGGCGTGGTGAAGGATTCCAGTAACAGAATTTGTGGCTGTTTCTGCTCAAATTTGATGCTTTTTTTGAAATCCACTTTCGGGGATTCTGGAAAAAAAAAATTCTGCACGTGGCTGGAAGTGCAACAGTAAAGCTTTCACTCGACTGATGTGAGATTGTGTTAATTCCAACAATACCACAGTAATCCAAAGGACTTCTCTGGGTGGTATTCTCTTTCTTTAAGCTGTCTGTCATACTGACACTAACCACTTGCAGGTGTCTGAGTTCATTTATGCTAAAGAGGGCCGATAGTGTTTTCCTCTTAGTGTGTTGCACTGCCCTGTAATGCAGTATGAGCAGTAATTGTAAAACATACACCTTGCTGGATTTGCGCATCACAACTTAGCTGTCACACTTATAGATGTAATTTCAAGAAAGAGAGCTGGCCTGTGGGTTGGAATTGGCAAGACTGAAAAAAGTGAGGTAATTATGCTTGTTCGACATAATGATATTATGATTCCTACACAATATTATATTTCAATGATATACATTGGCACTTTTTGCAGATTATATTGAACTACTGGATCTGTCAACAAGTATGCATTTTGTGTAAGAACTCATTTAAAGTCCATGTAAACCAGTAATACTGTATGGTTTCTGAGTTAGTCACATTCCTTCATTCATTCATTTTCTAAGCCGCTTAATCCTAATTAGGGAGGCTGGCACCCATCTCAGCCGACTCTGGGCAAGGACCCTGGACAGCTCGCCAGACCGTTACAGGGACAACACCCACACAACCATTCATACTCACACCTAGGGGCGATTTGAAACAGCCAATTAACCTACTGTGCATGTTTTTGGACTGTGGGAGGAAACCGGAGTACCTGGAGGTAACCCACGCAGGCATGGGAAGAGCATGCAAACTCCACACAGAAACGCTCGAGCTGGGAATCGAACCCGGGCCTTCCTGCTGTGAGGCGGACGTGCCGCGCCACTACACCACTGTGCCGCGGAGTTAGTTGTATCATGATTGTTGTTATATTACTATATGTTACTTCACAATATTATTGATCACTCAGCCAAATTTGAATAATTGAAAAATTGCCTGGTAAATAAAAATTAGATTTCAGAATCTTATAAAAATAAGGAGTACCCTCTGCCCCAAGATGTCGGGGGATGTCTGCCTAAGGTGCAGAAACTGTGTGGCCTATACAAATAAGTGTGTGTGTGTGTGTGTGCGCGCGCATGTGTGCATGTGGCTCCAGTACATCATTGAACCATGATTTATGACCCTCCCAAAAAATTGATATACTACTTAGCACTATAATGTGTTTAACATCAAATATGTGACACTTATTTGTTTACATGGACTTTAAATGTGTTTGTGCTAGTTAAACTCTCCAATATTTACTTCCTTTAAGACCCACTTCTACTCACAAGCAGTGCAATTACACACTGAGATGCTTATGTTAACTCCCTCACTTTTTGTAGGGTAAGTGGAAAATAATTACAGGTCATTAATGTGAAATAAAATGTATCAGTATATGTTCTTCTTAGCTAATAATTAAACAATTAATAAATATTAAGTATATGTAATGATATTTTCAGTATAATTTTTTATGGGGCGAGTCTCCACAAAATGAGATGGTCAATGAATGAAAAGTTATTTAAATGTATCTACACTTTACAGTTAAATCTACAGTTCGTTGTCTTTGAAAATCTAATTTGGCGATAGTCAACTTTAAATTTAGTACACATTTATTTGGCTACAAAGTCATATTTTTCAGATGTTAACATTCCAAATTATTTAGTAAACATTGTTATAATAAGTTCCTTTAAGTATAATATTTTGGTGATAGTTACATTATAGGTTAGGGGACTCATTTTGTGGTGATATGCCCTGTCTATTAAGAATGTTTGACAGTATTACTGTCAGGTCTGTTCTGTTATAGAAAACACCTTCTGACCATTCACATCAGAGAACTGACTAGCACTGTGGTAGAAATAATAACCATTTATTGCGTGAGCTCGGAAGCAACTTCAGCAAAGCATCAGTTTTCCTATATAGCAGTGCCAGATGGTGATGGTAGGGCACCTGTGCCATGGTGGACTCATCCATAATGGTTGAAGCTTGTGAAAAGTTTGCTTCACATCACTCTTTCTGACTCTCAGATGGAGAGTGTAATTACGCCACCTGTCTAGCCCTTCTCACTAGCGCCCATGCGCTGCTAATTGACCACCAGGCTCGCCTGGTTGTGGAGCAGCATGTGGCAGGGCTTTATGGAAGAGTTTGTGTGAAGACGTTGTTTGGAATTGGTTTGCTGGACCCCAGGGACACATAGAACTTTAATCTTTTCCAGAAGCTCTTACTTATTGTGTGTGTGTTTTACTTTATTAAGATTGATATTATCTTCATATGATGATATGACCAATGTTGATATGACATTGGCTGAATGTACAATTTTCCCAGAGACAGCAGCGGTACAGAAATAAAGAACAGACATAACATTGTAAAGTGGTTGAAGACAGCTCTTTTTAGGACTTAAAAAAAAAGTGCTTTGCTCAGTCTTGCAGGAAAAAAACCCACTCACATGGCTTTTTGACCATGCTGACAGAGGCAGTGCAGTTTGTAGCTGCTGTCAAGGTTTGCCGCTGGCAGTCATGTGTGATGGCTCCTTTTGGCTTAATGTGTGTGAATGAGGGTTGAGGAGAAGTATAAGATGTGGCAGTGATTGATGGTTCCATCAAAATGATTCTGCTTGACTTCTGGCTCACATCAGGAGCAACAGCTTAATAGCTTTCCAAAAATGTAATACATAGGCCAATATATGCGAGCTATTGTACTCGAATTGCTGAAGGATGATTGCAATTTCAAACATCTTGTGCTCCAGCAGGTGGGTCCTGTATCAAGGAGGGAGGGAGGGAGGGAGACGGAGAGGGAGAGAGAGAGAGAGAGAGAGAGAGAGAGAGAGAGAGAGAGAGAGAGAGAGAAATAATGGTCCTCTAGCGTGGCAGAGCCAAAAGCAAGAGAAGCGATAGAGAGAGAGATGTGACATGCAAGCACCTGCTTGCTAAACTCAGTGATTTAGTATATACTACACAGAAACATAAAAGAAATTTTGTTAAATTTTTAGAATTTAAGAATCAGTGACTGATAAATCATGATTTTTTTTTTTCTTTTTCTGCAGTTTTGATTCATGCACTATAAACTTGGGATAATGTTAAACAAGATAGAGAACCAGTCAGATAATTCTGGTGTAGTGTATACTAATTGATTTTACTTATTTCATCTGTCAGCAGTCATAAAGCTTTTAATATTATGGCTGATCTGGGTCTGTGCATCTCCAAAACGGCAGGTCTTTGATGGTGTTTCTGGTATGTAAGTACCTTCCAAATGTGGTACAAGGAAGGCAAGAGTGTCATGGGTGCCTGAGATTCACTGATGCGTGTGACTATAATGATGCGTACCCCTTTTACTGGGGCACCAATAAATTTATCAACAATAAATATTTATCATTTCATCAATTCAGATAATTACTAGGTTCTTAGGATACATATCATGCTCACCTCCGCACTCACTGATGACATAATTTTTTCACACGTGTGTTGAAAGTATGAAGTTACGTTTTTTTCAGGCTAACTCTGTACGAATCTAGCCAAAGTTGGCACTATTTTAAATTAATTAACTTCTCACATCTGGGACTCACGTCGAGCACTTTTTACCTGATGAAATATTTGCCAAAGATACACAGTCCCAAAGTCAAACATATGTTTTAGACTCAAAATAAAAACATTTTTTTCATATCAGGCAACAAAGACCTGTATCTGGGCAGGTTTTTTTTTAATAACCGGACAACATTATTTTAAAGTTTCAAGCTGATTTGTACCTGGGAAGTACATTTCCTGAGGCAGGACTGGTATGCAAAGTAACTGTAGTCTGTTGGCAACAAATAGATCATGCATCATCATGCAAATCCCCATTTCTGTTAGTTAATTAATTAAAAACTCAAATAAAAAATATATAACAAATAAAAAAGCTCATAATACAATTATTAGTGCCTTTAAAACATGTCAGATGTAATTATACTTAATAATTATGCCTAGCAACGCCCATGGTCTGATCCCACACAAAATATATTGTAGCAAAAGAGCCAAAACTGTTAATGCTGTCTATGATAGAAAGGTGTCTGAACACACAGCACATTGTAGCTTGCTGTATAGGGGGCTGCCTAGCTGCAGGCCAATCAGGTGGTGGTAATATTATGGCTGATTGCTCTATGGTTACTGAATATTTTGTCTTATTTATTCAAATGACAAATCTTTAATAAATTCAATACCTACTCTATGGTTGTAATAATTGTTTTTCACACAATTGATTGTTTCAGGCTTAGTATAGCACACTGTGTGCTTAATTGATTTATTTTTATTTTAGACTTTGAGGTTGAAACACTCCAGATTGCATATTCATTATGATGTGCTATTTTTACTCATATGTATGATGCAATCCCCTGTAGAGCCTGTTAGTCATGCTTAATTTTATTGCTCAGCACAGAAGGCAAGGTATTATTCAGCATTTTGTCTCTGTGACTGACAAAGTTTCTTCTAAAGGACAATGACATTGGTACGTCGTTACAGAAATCGGGGATCTCAAACAACTGGCCGATTGGATCGTATTGAGAAAGGCAAGGGCGACCTGGTAGATTTGACCTTGCCAATCCCTATGGATCGATACCATATAAGCTGGCTGAAGGGTCCCTTTAATGACACCACGTTACCAGTAAGATAAACAACCTTCTACTGGATTATTACAACAACTTCCTACAACCATTCAATAACTTCCAACAACCATTTCAGTTATCCTTTTTGCCCTCGCCATGAATGATAAAATCAGCAGAGGTTGAGTACGAAGGTCCCCTGGCAAAGGCTGGTGTGTGGCAGCCCCCAATCAGAGCCTATGGATAATCTGACTATGACAGTATCATCAGTCTCAGGCAGAAGGTGAAGACTGCAAGGACTTGAGAAACTCATCTCATGAAGTTCAAACCATCAAAGTCAAGGTCTCTTGGGCTAAAGAACAGCAAAGTTGTGGAGAGTTTCTGCTTCAAATATAAAACATCTCCATCCCAACACTGAGAGAAGACAGCAGATTAAGAGTCTGGGGAAACTCTCTAACGGCAGTCTGGAGAACACAGCCCACACCCACAAAACTAGAAGTGACCTTGAAGCATGGCTTGCCAAAGTGTACAAATCTGGGTTGTCCAGTCACCACAAGGTTTGGATTTACCAGCAGTCCATTCTGCCCAGGGATTTTTGGCCTCTATGACTGTGTGAAGTTACTACATCATCTGTGAAAGCCGTGCTCTCTGCGAAGGTGACTTGGCTTGTCATGGAGCATAAGCAGTGCTGTTCTGTATAGGTCCAGCAACACCCTACAGCTCCCCCTCACTTACCTGTCAGGAGACAGAAGACAAACCATGCAGTATTGAGATTTCAGGGACCCGAAAGAAGCAGCACCTGGCATTAAATTCCACACTGGCAGAAAGTGGAGTGCTGCCAGAAAGTCGCAGATGGTGGAGGCACAGGAAAGGTAGAAGGCCATTGTCGAAATGGTGGCAATAGGACAATCAGGTCTGGGCTACTTTCCAAGCTGCCAGATCAGCAAAGCCAAATGAAAGGAGTGACATTGTCTCCTCTAGGAAGAGGTGTGTGTTAGCAAAATGGTGAGACTCGCACTCTGTAGAAAAGATCACGTGGTCGAAGTTTTGGTGGGCTAACTGTTACCACATGAGATTTCTCATCTAAGCCATGTATGACACCCTACACCCTAAGTCCAGCAAACATTTACACAAGGGTCAAGAGTAAAACACCCTCCTTCCCTCTGTGTACTGGGAGAGGATCCCTATCACATCTCCTTAGCAGCTGCCCCAAAGCCTTGGCTGATAGGTGCTACTGCTGGTGCCCTGACGAGTTGCTTAAAGCAGCTCCCTAAGCACAACATCACAGCCAGCCATTACAGTAAACACTACCTGAGGGAAAAAAATTATCCCCTTTATTAAAGCTGGAAAGAAGCCCCATTCCCTTCCACAGCCAAGACTGTGCTGACTGTCCACAGCCCCAAACTGGCAGGTAAGAGTGGATTTAGGAAAATGTCCAAAGTTCCCTGATCAAATCACACACATAACACTCTGACCAGACCAGATCATCTTTTAAAATTTCACCAAGCAGGTGATTATGTTGGAGCTGATAGTGCCCTGAAAAACCCATTGAGGAGACTCAGGAAAGGAAGCTGATCAAAATACCAAGAGCTACTGGAGCAGTGCAGGTCTGAGACTGGCGGTCCCTCTGCAAGCTCATTAAAGTAGGCTACCGGGGATTTGCTAGGTGCCCAATGTGCAAAGCTCTGACATGACGTTGAGTAACCAGAGCTGCAAAAAGCCTAAGAAAAGGCCATTAGGTGGCTTTGAATAGAGAGGGCAAGGCTGTGGATTTGTGCTCTTACACATGCAGGATTAGTTTTTACTTGATGATTTACATGGCCAAAATATGTACATGCGTGACTGGTAAGTATATAATACTCAAAATAATTTAAGGAACAAGTTAAATAAATAATTATATACTTATTTATGTATATAAAAA
>JBCNYH010000023.1:12411131-12441894 GCA_039654325.1 Tandanus tandanus | reverse complement strand
ATATAAAATGAAATGCTGTCAAAAGTATTTCAGTGTGGGTATGGGTACAGCCAAGTTTGACATACATCTTTACACAAGTATTACACCCGATATGCTCAAAAATGCGAAATTTGATGAGAAACATGAAAAAGGCTTGGAAAGGGCACACAATAAAATAAAAATAAACAACGGAAAAGTAATTTATTTACAATTTTATTTACATTTTAATAACTGATATGTTCTCACGTGCTCAACACACATGTAAAGTGTGATTACTTGAATTACTGTAAACTTCTTGATCATTCTCCTCTGAAATCTTTTATTAAGTAATACATTTTTATTACGTATAAGTATTGCCTCGCAATTGACCAATTTTGTTTTATGTATCTTTCTGTGTAAATCTAGACACTATTGGGTGTGGAAATACAAGAAAATGAGCAGTTTGTGAAATAATTAGAATAGTTTGTCTGGCACCATTAAACGTGACTTAAAAAAGTTCTGATATAATGCTGGGTGGTAACATAGCAACCGGAAGTGGATAAGAATAGTTGTACGGCTAGGAGTGTATAAGTCTATGATGCTACGTCATATATGCTCAAAGAGGAGGTATTCAAGGTAATAGCAGTGTCTGACAGGGAGAGTAGTCAACAGAAAACAGGCGCTGAATGCTGTGCAATCAACTGTAAAAAACTACTGCAGGGACCCAAAGAAGCTAGACATAGGCCTCCACAGGTATGCAATGTTCATTTATTCAGTTGATGTTCACTGGGGATGAGTCATGAAATTGATACTAAGTTGGGCTCAATGGTAGCGAAAGTGATTGGCTCGTCTAATCTGTACATTTCTTTTTGTTTTATTTTTAAAGTTTATCATAGGATTTCTTTGGGCCTGCCCAAGGGGATGGAGGGAGGCACCACTCTGCACAGATTGTTTCACAGACCACATAACACTAAAAATATAATAACAAACTAAATAAAGATGGCACTGAAAAATCCTTGAAAGTGTTTTATGCCTTTGCACCAGTGGTAGCTACGTAGCTGTTTTCTGGCTGTCTGCCGTCCTTCCATCTGTCCATTTGGGGCATTCTTGTGAATGCAATATCTTGAGAATGCACAAATCTACACCTTGACTCAAGATTTAACTGACTCTATTTTAGAGGTCAAAGATCAAGATCACTGCGGCCTCATGTGGGTCATTCTTGTGAACGTGATATCTTGAGAATTATTATTTTCTGCAACAGTTCGACCCCATACACTTGACTAGCTCTGTAATCCATGGTTTACATGCTCCTAAACCTTTAAACAACTAAGACATCTTCAAATTATTCTATTACTGATACCACCCCAACACTGCTTTCTGACGCAACACTGTACTTTCACTGTACGCTTTGTATACTGTGCGGAGGCGTATAAACACCAGGTGGTAGTTCTAGTTCTGTTGTTGTTTTACTTTTGTTTTGTCATTGCAGTCACAGAGTTACAGTGCCTTGCAAAAGTATTTTTGCAAGGCACTGTAACTTGCCCCTTGGCATTTTTCATGTTTTGTTGCTCCACAACCTGGAATTAAAATAGATTGTTTGCATCATTTCATTTACAGAACATGCCTACAACTATGAAGATATGTGATTAAAAACTAATTTTTTTTTGAAGCAAACAACAAATAGGACAAAATGACAGAAAACTTCAGTGTGCATAAGTATTCACCCCACTAAAGTCAGTACTTTGTAGAGCCACCTTTTGTGGCAATTACAGCTGCAAGTCACTTTGGCTAAGTCCCTGTGAGTTTGCCACATCTTGCCACTGGGATTTTTGCCCATTCCTAAAGGCAAAACTGCTCCAGCTCCTTCTTGTTGGATGGTTTCTGCTTGTGAACAACGATCTTCAAGTCTGACCACAGATTCTCAATTGGATTGAGGTCTGGACATTGACTAGGCCATTCCAACATAAATGTTTCCACTTAATCCACTCAAGTGTTGCTTTAGCAGTATGCTTCGGGTCATTGTCCTGCTGGAAGGTGAACCTCCATCCCAGTCTCAAATCACAGGCAGACTGGAACAGGTTTTGCTCAAGAATATCCCTGTATTTAGCACCATCCATCTTTCTGTCAACTCTGAGCAGTTTCCCGGTCCCTGCTGCTGAAAAACATCCCCACAGCATGATGCTGCCACCACCACATTTCACTGTGGGGATGGTGTTCTTGGGGTGATGTGATGTGTTGGGTTTGCGCCAGACATAACGTTTTCCTTGGTGGCCGAAAAGTACAATTTGTCTCATCTGACCAGAGCACCTTCCTCCATACATTTGGGGAGTCGCCCACATGCCTTTTTGGCAAACTCAGAATGTGCCTTCTTATTTTTAAGACTAAGTAATGGCTTTTTTCTGGCCACTCTTCCATAATGCCCTGCTCTATGGAGTGTACAGCTTATTGTGGTCCCATGCACAGATACACCAGTCTCTGATGTGGAACTCTGCAGCTCCTTCAGGGTTACCTTTGGTCTCTGTGCTGCCTCTCTGATTAATGCCTTTCTTGCCCGGTCTGTGAGTTTTGGTGGGCAGCCCTCTCTTGGCAGGTTTGTTGTGGTACCATGTTCTTTCCATTTGAAGATGATGGATTTGATGGTGCTCTGTGGGATCATCAAAGATTTGGATATTTTTTATAACCCAGCACTGTATAAGATGCTTAAGGATTGCAGAGAATGGAACAGTGAGAGGTTTTTGGAAACTTAAAATTATTTGACTAATGATTTGTGTCAGTAAATCAATGTTAAAGCCCTTTCTTAGAATTGCACTTACTATTTTAAATAATCATTTGCATTTTTTCTTTTTTTATATAGCAGCCAAACCCCTTATTCCATAAATCTGATAACTTCAAGTTTCAAAGCTTGTGTTAAAATTGCATCATAACGAATAATGTAGTCACAGATCCTGAAACATAACCCTTTTTTAATCCTTCAGACACTCCAAATCCTATCAGACTTTTTATGTTCTTTAAAATAATAATAATAATAATAATAATAATAACTGATTTTTTTTAGGCTGGAAAACTCGCCATGGACAGAGGATGGGCAATTAATGTTGGTGAGTTTTTTTTTTTTTAAATAGTCTTCCATTTTGTTTAGGCTCTTTAGGCAATTTTAAGTAGTAATGTTAGTCAGTTAGTTTCATTTTGGTAGTATTTTTTGTAATTATCTTGGATCGTTATTAAAAAATTTGTGTATTTCTTTTATATTTGTGTCCCATGCTGTTACTATAACATTAACATATGGATATTATTTTGCTAATTCACCTCCATCTGGCTAAATACACTGTTCTGTAGTGGATTATTCATGACACATTTAGCTGTAATATAGACATGTTAGTGTTTTCTTTTGTGTTGGTATAGCAACAGCAACATATTTTAAACACCTCAACAAGGTTGGAATGGGCCACCAACCTTTGATAACATCTAGTGAACTTTGGTACTTTGATTAGAAACTGTTCCTACACACCCGCTAAACATGGTTGCATTGAATAGGATGTTTCTAATCTAGGAAATCACCAAACCGAATTACAGCTTTAAAGGACTGGAGTTGGGAACCTCTGTCTTCAGAGAAACATGTAAAAAGCCATTGAACATGCATTACCCAGGAGATGGGCCTTGTTGTTGTATTGGAAAACAGGATTTTTTTCTTATATCACCCCAGTCTTGCTGTGCACTCAGCAGGGCTCTTTTTTTTTTAATGGGACCTCCTGAGGTGCTGTGCATAGCTGATAGCACT
This sequence comes from Tandanus tandanus, assembly GCA_039654325.1. Lineage (NCBI taxonomy): Eukaryota > Metazoa > Chordata > Actinopteri > Siluriformes > Plotosidae > Tandanus > Tandanus tandanus. Next base: position 12,438,158 of record JBCNYH010000023.1, on the reverse strand, counting down.
GGATCTGCCTTTCTGTCTTTCCATCTCAGGAGGAGGCTTTCACCACTGTTCCAGCGACAAGGGAGGGGGTTTCTGTGCATATGCCGACATCACACTTGCTATTAAGGTACATCACAAGCATATGAGAACAACAAATTATGATTAAATTGAAATTCATTTTGATAATTAATATCTTTTAAAATGCTTTAGGGGCTAAATAATTATACTACTATCTGTACCTTTATTATTAGCAAAATAAAATGTCTGTCTGCAAATCATAGACCACAGAGAGAAGGAATTAACATTTTTCATATACATCTTATTAACCTATCTACACAGATTTTATTAGCCAACAAGCTAGAATAAGCCATCTAAATATATCTTCTGCGGTCATTTAAGTCATGTGATTTTAATATGCACTGCGAACATAGCTAACATTAGCTACCCAGGCATTTTTTTAAGAATTATTTTTTATTAATTGCTACAATCAGTAGCCAGCTTGCTAATCAGAAGGTTTTCTAAGAAGATTTGATCTCCTATTCATGGATGTACATTATCTTCTCTAATGTCAAAGAATTTTTACCACCAGCTTGTTGTCTACAGACAGTCTCAATTAATCTTATGTATACTCCTTGATCAGAGGCTCAAATTGTCCTATAGAGTTCAAATAAAAGAAATTTGACTAGGAATATATATTTGCCATTTTATTCCATTCAAAAGCTTAATAAACCATTTATTTTATTCATTCATTCATTTTCTAAACTGCTTAATCCTAATTAGGGTCGCGGGGAGGCTGGCGCCTATCTCAGCCGACTCTGGGCGAGGGCAGAGTACACCCTGGACAGCTCGCCAGGCCATCGCAGGGCAGAAACACGCTGACGGCTGTGCAGCTACTCTTGACGAAAATCAGCAATGGTTCTTTTACATGCCTCTCACCATAGACAGTGGGAGACATGGCTGGCCTTTGATAACCCAGTTAGCTGCACTGGGGGGACAGCAGTAACATCCCGCTGATAGTGGGGTTTGAACCCCTGACCTTGGGCTCAGTAATCCAGCACCCTACCACCGGGTCACCACTGCCCCCATTTATTTTATATTCATGATTATTAATTTTTGGTCTGCTCAGCTCAAAAAATACTAAACCAAGAACATCAAATGTATTTTATACAAATGTCTTAGATATTATTACGGTTTACCTGTCATTAAACTGGAAAAAAATGTTTCATCAAATGCATAAATATCTCAGACATCAGTTTTTTTCTCCTTTGCATTTTTGTTCCACATATGATGGATAGCATGTACCTGTACACACAAACTCTGTATCCTTTTTCTTGTGAAACTGTAAAATCCAAACCCTTTTCTTTCTACAGTTTCTGTTTGAGCGAGTAGAAGGGGTCTCCAGGGCCACAATCATCGATCTAGATGCTCATCAGGTGAGCAGCAGTAATTTTCTGAGGAACTGCAGAAGAATTGACACTATAGACAAGACAATATCTCTTGTTTAGCACTGCAATCAATTGGACTGTCTACTGCCCATTCATTGCCTCCTACACTATACTGGTGCCAGTTCTTACCATGAAATACACAACAATATTATTTTAAAAATCTTTTTCCACAATTTCTATGCAATGCATAGATTTTAATAAAATTTTTAGTGTCTTTAGAATAATTGCAAGTACAATAATGACATATATAAATTCTTGTGCCAGTTTTTCAAACATTGTGTTACAGACTTACCTGCCACTTAAATAGTAACACCGGTACATTATATTTTGAGTGTAGATAGTTTCCAAAGAAACATGATGTCTTGTATAAAGTTATCACCTGTGCAATCAAAAAGCTTCTGATGCTGTAGGACATGAACCCTGTAGATATTTAAATGGTTGAGTCTGAAAATAGTTGTTGTCAAAACATGACATTCATTTCTGTGGGGCTTCAAAGTGCTGAGACTAGACGAGCCATTTTTCAATACCAGATATCAAACAAGGTGTCCAAAAAAACAACAGTCTTTTATGACAGAAAAATTGTAAGACCTGTGAAGTAAAGGAAGTTAAAAAAAAAAAAACAATCAGTGACATCACCAACAACTTTTGCAGGGCATAACAAAGTATAAGAAACCTTGGTTTGAAGAAAACTTTGAGAGCAGAAATATTGCATAAGATGTTCACCACTTATCCGCACAAAGAATTAGAAGGCCAGATTGGAACTTTCATCTTTCATGTCATGCTTTTTGTACTTTACAACAACTCTAGCAGAGGGCTGGGTTATATATCATATCTGTCAGCACTGTGTCAGAGAATTTGAAATGTTTGCTTGTTCAAATACATAAAAACATCATTTATTTCCGTGGGATCATGTTCTTTCATTTCTGTAGATTATTTATATTGCATGGTACATATTGTGATTAATATTATCATAAAAATGTCAGAAATTATTGCAACATAATTTTTAGGTCATATCGCCCAGCCCTAGCCCAGCATGACAGATTTCCTTCATTTAAAAATTAGCACATTGGGAATAATCTTTCACTAGCCGCCATCGGCTCTGCAGTTCATTTGGAGATGGGCATATCACAAGTCACCTGAAGCCACACTAGAGTGATCAAGACCTTTTGAGACTCATGTGTGTCATCTGAGCATTTTTAGTTCGTTAGCTCTAAGCCCGGGAGTCCAGGACAATTGAAGGTGAGAAGAGTGAGTGAGAGATGAGTGAGCACCAGAGGGTAGACAGGACAAAAGGAGAGGCTGAAACATTTAGGAAAATTTTTAATTCATACAGCACCATGCAAATTCTTTTATGAGAATTGAATCTTTTATGAGAATTGAACAGTATTTAGACTTCACAGAGGGAATTCCCACAGAGGGAATAAAACATGATTGGGGCATGCTATTACAGGTAAATAATCAGTTGAACAGCATGTCAAAAAGTGTTTTATTCCTCTAACACTATATATTTGCATTTTTAATGAATGCCAATTTGTACTTTTGACCTTTTTATAATTATATTTAATACTGTGGAATATCTGCTTAACAAGCTTCTGGTTACTTGCATTATAAAACTTGTAAAGAGTTATTAATCATGACAAAAAAAAAAGCTTTGTCTTGTTAGAGAGAAAGAGCAAATTGTAAATGCATTGTCCTGACAGGTTTTTTTTGTAGTGGAAAACTTAGAAATTTACATAATAGATTTACAGATTTGTCTTTTTGCACCATCCATCCATGGATTAAAGTGTTCATAATATCACTGTTGACCAGATATTATTTGTCTAATAGCTCATATCCTAATTATTAAAAATGTCATTTACTTGTTTATTAGCAAATGACTATTGCTTATACTTAACATCCTAATTATTAGCCTTGTGGGCATATCAGTATGAGCTGCTCAGCTCATTGTCTGCTCTGTACTCTACACTTTTCTTTAACAGTTATCCCGCAAAGTTCTGTCAGACATTCGCTGATAGTTTGATGAGGTGTTACAGAAATAATTGTTTTATTATATCCACACCCACAGGATTGTGGGAAATATAGCATTTTTATTATTTTATTCAAATTCTTAAATTTTTTTTAATTGTTACCATCAAATACTTTAATTACATTTAAATTTTTGTTTTTAATTTATTTTTTCTCTGTTGGCTCAAAATGAAGTAAGTTATATACTTGTTTCATTTTGAGCCAACAGAAAAAAAAATAAAGCTGCTTGCTGGTGTCTAAAAACTGTTGAGACCCACAAAGACGTAACAGCCTCTAAACTCATGCTGGGTAGTCCACTAGAATCGAATATAGTGCCGTTTATTTTCCATAGACCACTTTTCAGACAAAAACACAATGAAGGACTGGGTTTTTGCTGCAAAAATAAGAATCAAGTGTAACAGTCAAAATCTTCAGAAGAACTGTGGCTGCCTCTGAGATATTCAGTAAAACCTACAGCACAAAAATTTACCTGAGGCTACTCTTTTTTTTTTAATTGTTTAAGTGATGTCACACTAAATATTGACTTTGTTTCATTTACTTTTGTGTACCGCATATCGCATAACAGCATATCTTTGAAAGTGGCTTAAGACTTTTGCACAGTACTGTATATCAAGCAAAATCAATTCTACGGTGTTGCTTTAAAGTTTTTTTTGTGTGTTTGTCATTTGTTTAACTGGGTTCTTACCTACTTTTAGGACTCGTATGAAACTCTGATGATGTTTTTGGTCATATTTGTACAGAAATGTTAAAAATTCTAAGAGTAAGTTAGAGTAGTCTAACTTTGAGATGAAGGGACTGATCAAGTACCTCAGTGGCCTGTGTGGAAAGAAATTGATCAATCCTTGTGATGGTGAAGAGAAGACATTGACATAAGGGAAAAAGATTAGCAATATGAGAGGAAAAGGACAGGTGATTGTCCATGGTTACTGCAATGTTCTGTGCGGTGACTGAAGGAGAAATCAGAGATTTTTCCATGGAGATTACAAGATCCTGGTGTGGGGATGAATCAGCTTGAATGAACTCAGAACTCGGTTTTGTTTGCGTTGATTTCGAGCTAACGAGCTGCCATTCACGATGAGAAATGTTTTCCAAACATGTACAAAGCTGGGCAGAAACATTCGTGATTGAGGGAGGAAAGCAGAGGATACGTTAAGTGTTGTCTGCATAGCAGTGGTATAAGAAACCATGTGAGAATACGACCACACCAAGAGATCGAGTGTAGAGCTGAGGCTTTACTGATAGCTAGGACTTTGCCATCACATCTTTATGAGTCAAATTAAAGAATTCAACAGAGCTGTACTGTAGGTATAATTTACACTTCTTTGGGTAATATCTGTGTTTGTTTACGGAAAATCAAACTATCTATTGTAAAACACAGTAATCAGTAATTATACCTAATGTCTTTAATGGAGGAGAAAATGGTGATGCGGGTGCAGTTTTTATTTGTGATAATAGCATGTTTTAAAGGGGTTTAATATGTAATAATTCACTACAGTAACTAGTTTACTGTGAATATGGGCCGTAGAGTGATTTTTAAAAAAAATAGTGTTTCTTAATCTTTTCCAGGCAGCAGGCAGTTGGAAACATTGTTTCTATTTAAATTTCTCCACCACTATAATGACTCTGTTAATGAGGCAGGCCATTTAATGGAGTTAGCATGGACGATGGCCTAAGCACTTTCTTTGTGTTTTGGCTTCTGTCCACATAAGTGCCGTAAGCAGTTTGAATCATAGCTTGATTATAATTATGGTCTTTTGCTTATCGATGAAGACAAGGTGGAAGTAAATCAATGTACAGATAAATAAATAATTCATGAAGGTCCACATGGGAAGCAAGAGTCCAGCTGTGCTTGTGGACTTCTAAACAGGCATGGAAGTGCTGTCTCAGCTCTGCTTAGAGACTGTAGAGTTTACAGAGAGGCGCAAAGCTGGTGTTAAAATGCCAATTAACTAACCAGAATTATGGCATGTTAGTTCAGGAAATACCATTGATGGCAGGTTACTTTGCATATATGAATTCATAACTGCTAATTAGATGCATTAGCACATGATATATATTTAGCAAAAGAATATCTGACTGGGAGACTAGACATTGGATATCACTTTAGTTCAATTCAGTTGTGTTTGTATTGCGTTTTTTTTATTTTTATTTTTTACAATTTACATTGTTGTAAAGCAGCTTTACATAGTAAAACAAATTTGGTAAAGAATTTAAACTTGTGATATTAAACATTTTTCTATAAGCCCTATACATTCCTAATGAGCAATGAGAACTCCCTAAGACGACTCGAGGAAAAAAACCTTGATAGGAACCGGACTCAAAAGGAAAACTCATCCTCATTTGGGTGAAACCAGATAAAAATACAAACCATGTAACGGAAAATTAAATATACTTTAACATGAAGTCTAGCTGGTTATCTTATAACTGTAATGGTAATTGTAGTCCTAAATCATTTTAGTAAAAGAGTTTATATCAGCATTGGTGGAAAGTCATCTTCACAGTTTCTGAGTGGATATTTAGGTCCATATGGATCATCATCAGTAGAAGCGAGGGGCTTCTAAGATGAGAACTCCAACCAGTAGTAGCACATCAACATGGATCACAGGACTCAGAGATCAAGGATCAGGATCAGTAATATCTCAGAATTACCTCGAAAGAGAGGGAGGGGATGAGAGAGAGAGAGAGAGAGTGTGAGAGGGAGAGAGAGGTTGTTGGGTATGCTCATAACAGTGTAATGGTTAAAGAAGACATGAGGCACCCTGTGACATAAGGCGATCAGGCACTACACTGTCGAATGGTGCAGAGGTTCATCATATGCTATAAATTGTGTTTGGGTCAGAATGGCTGTGGGTAATATCCTTAACCAGTGTGGATCCCCACCACTGAGCCTATGGTGTTTGTGCCGTTTACTATTCAGAGAATGAGTTACGGTGTGCAAAATGCTCTCAACCCCTTCACATAACTATTTTATAGTTATTGTGGCAGCTTCTGTCATCACACTGCTATTACACGACTGCTTTGATGGCCGCTGCTTAGCCTGAGGGCAGTTCAGGAGTTGAAAAATAGCCAAGAAGAATAAAACTCACCACAGGTCCATCTGACAGGTTCATCATGTGCTATAAATAGTGTTTGAGCCAGAATGCCTGTGGGTGATTTAGTGCTTTATATGCAATAGCAGAACTCTCCCCTTTGCATGACCAGGACAGGGCACTCTGTCTATAATGGTTCACCTCTCATTGTCCAATACAGCACTGGGATTAAAAGGTCATGTCCTTTAGCCCAATTATATGCAAAAAATTAACATTTCCCTGTATCAGTGGTTTCAGTCTTCCATTCAATGGAGCCTATGCTGTAAGTAGAGAACAGGACAAAACTAAGATCTCTGTGTTCCTATATCCATTTTCATCAGCATATGACGCATAAAAGTGGATTGACTGTTCTATTTTCTGATGAGGGGCGTAATTAGGCTGCCTTTATTTTCCTATTCACAAATTAATTTTGATCTTCACATCTCAGATGGTTTGAATAGTACCCCACTGCACTGTTGATGCAGGTGATTAGAGGAGCTTCATTGATGTATTTTCCAATTGTTTGAATCTGAAAAGACTTTTACTGCTTGATTGCATTGGAGAGCTCTTTACGATTGTGATTTTTGTCCCTAATGTGTGTTTTTTTTTTTTTTTTTTTTTTTCCAAAATTAACCAGCAGTCTCTCTTTCCTAATCGTAGAGACATTGTTTTATAAGCAAAATGGACATATTTTAAGACATAAATGGAATCATTTACATGATAACCTAACACTTATTGTGATGATAAGAATAGGGATAATGGAAATTGATGGAAGAGCTTTGTGACACGTCTGTGATGCTTGGACAAACAAAATAGGAAATGCTTCAAAAACGAAAAAAAGTGCTTTTTTAATCTTTTGTGTACGGAGAGGTACATTTAATATTGTTTGAGAACTTGGAGATTAATTAGGAGAAAGAGAACATTAGAAAATTAATGTTACTGTAATAATAAATAAATTAAGAAAACAAGTCCCTTCAAGCACCTGAAGTTTTGCGCTAGATTGCGAAGCAATACTGCACGCAGTTCTGTCTTAATGAATGAGCTTTTCCTTCAGTATTGGCAGTTTCTACAGTACATCAAAGAGCACTGATTAATTAAAATCTGTCCTAGTGGCACAAAGCTCCCATGGCAAAGTCTGCCATGGCTAGTCATTCATCACAGCCCCAGATTATACAAGCTTCATTAGGATCATTGGCATCACACTCACTTTTTTTATTTTTTATTTTTTTGGGTATCATTTTTTTAAGTAATCATGGAAGGAATTTCATTTCAGGTTAGTTGTTTGTATACTATATTATGTACTGTAGCTAAAGGCAGTGGTTCTTAACTCCAATCCAGTTTGCTCTGCATTTTGTCAAAATCCATCTAGTCAAAATGTGATCCAATAGGAACACACAGTACTTGTCTTAGGTACAAACTTTCTAATAGATTTTTCTTTATAGCTTCTTCATCGGGTCAGTGCAAAAGTTTTTATAATAGATATTAAAACATTAGTATTTCAGCACAAAGTTAAATGTTGCAAAAAGTTTTGTTAGTTAAAAAAGTTGCAATTTACTTTAATAGAGATTTTTTTTTAGTATATTCTGGTCAGACAAAGCAAGAGGATAAGCAATCAATAATTTAATACAGTACACGTACAGTAATATAAAATGATAGCAATGTGTGTTTAGTGAGGCTAACCTTCAGAATTTGGGTTGTTAGTAAATGAGTGTGTTTATAAGCTGTATTTAATTGCACTTAGTTTTCTTTCCGTGGCAGAGTATAAAAGTACACATTTTATTATTTTTTTTTTGTGTTAATTTTTTAAGAGGAAAAAAAAAAAATCTCAACTGTGAAGCAAGTATCCATTTACATTTCTGGCATTTTGCCAGACACTCGTATCCAGAGCAACTTATATTTAATCACATTTTTACAACTGAGCAGTTTCAAGGGCCTTGCTCAAGGGGCAATAGTGGCAGATTGGTGATACTGGGGCTTTAACCCACTGACCTCTTAAACAGTAAGCCAAAAGCCACTGTGCCACCACTGCCCGTATCCAACTTTCTTGTATTATATTTAAAGTAGTACTGAAGTGACGCACCAAAGACTGTGTTGCGATTCGGTCAATATTATAATAATAATTCTGTAAATATTGAAGGTGTATGAATGGGACCCAGCCCTAATTATCATCATCTCAGGGTTTGCTTAATTCAAATAGATTCAGTTTACTTTCCAAGACATTGTTTCTCAATTGAGAACTTCAATGTATTTTACTCTCTCCTTGTGCTTTCCAGGGAAATGGACATGAGAGGGATTTCTTGGATGACAGACGGGTTTATATAATGGATGTCTACAATCGGCATATCTACCCTGGGGATGGATATGCCAAGAGTAAGTGTTTAAAGCTTCGATCTTAAAATCACATCAGACAAAGGGATTATCTGTAGATGGCTGTACTGCAATGATATGAAAAACTGTAATGCTGTATTAAGGCACTTTGAGCAGTTATTTTATGAAAACCATTTATGATCAGCATTAACCTGTACAGTTAATTAGAGAGAAACATGGACCTTGCATTCAGTTATGAAACGCTCCTTAAGGGGGCAGTGTTGTAAAGAAGAGCTATGTATGTTGGAATGTTGTGTTGCTTTCACCTGTCTAGCAAAAGTATTTTTATTTTCGTGTAGCAAGATATATTTTTAAGCGCAAGAAATGTTTTATCTGTTTAATTTTTGAATATACTGTATATTCCATATGTTTACCACTCCATATACCATACATTTAAATGTACTACATCATGATTTACCACATGAGGCAAAAATAGATATAAAGAAACTAAATTGTATTCACAAAATGATAGATATATCATAATATAGTAGAAGTAATAATAATAATAATAATAATAATAATGATAATAAATACTAGCGACACCGGTGGGAAATCCATAATTCAAAGGGGTGTTTAAAACATGGTAATATTATAACGTGATATATTATGAGAGGTAAACATGTATGCAAAAGTGGAAATAGATATAGACTGTTGCATTTTTTATGGGCAGGGAGTCTGAAAATCTACCCCTATTATCTACTGGTGTGAAATTGTGACATTTGTACAAAAAATAAGTTATATGTTGTTATCAGACTATTTTAACTATCGCCTTTATGGGTATGAAATCTGAACATCTCCCCCTATTATAACTCAGCATGAAATTATGGTATTCATAAGAAAAAGGTATACACGGTGCAAAGTGAATTTCTCTCCAGTTTTAGTTTATTTTGGTGCATTATTTTGGCACACATAGTAATGGAGAGGTGGACAAGAAGGTTGTGGATGTAGTATGCAGTCACATTAAACAGTTCAGGCAAATAATTACCCCAATCATAAATGACACAGAGGCCCGGGTTCTGTTTATTGGTGAACAGTGATCAGAAACATAATATGATGTCAAGGTCTGGGGCAAGCAGGTGTCAGGTGAACTGCAAACAACAACAGACAGGGAAAATCCAAAAACACAAAACAAACACACAGTCAAGAGTTAAAAGGATCATGCATGGCAAGCACAAACAGGCTAAGAGCAAAAACTAAAGAGGCTCAGTAACGTGGAATAATCATCAGTAGCCTCAGTGCCTCGCAAAGTGTGCTTAATGTAGGGAAACTGAGAACATGTTGAGGATGGAGTAGTGTGCCATGCCACTAATGCAGTATTGCTGTGTGCTAAAGCTGAATGACAGCATATACATTATTCTGTATTCCTCTGCACGAAGCTAACCTGTCACGTTCAATGAATATGTAGTTTTAAACATTTCCAGTCTTTATTTTTCAAACAAAAGCCCTATTATATGAATATATGAATGAATTTGTCTGACAATTCTACATATTCATTAGAAAGTGCAGCCTGGGTTCCCAAGATAAGGTGTGTTTTGGCTTAGTTTCTCTTTATTTTACCTCACTTCCTTTTTGAAAGATTTCCTTCGGTGACATTACGCTGTATAATTGTTTAAATAGAATCTGCCATGCTTTTCAAAAACGTTTTCCATCCATGTCTTCTTCTGCAAAGGCAAAAGAGGTTAATTATGTCTTGAAATTGTTTAAAAGTGCATTGTCTCTATGCCATTATACAATGCTTAAATTTAGATGTCCCAGTAATCCAAGTCATCTTTTCTTATTTTATTGCAGTGCAAATTTTATTTTAATCATTGATCATATGAGTAAAACGTATCAAATATTAACATGCGGATCCACTGCTTGTATGATATAATGACTCAACAGTCAAGCAAGGCAGGGGAAAAGTTACGGTTTCAAAGGAAAATTAGGAAAATGTCAATAATAGTTTATACTGAGTCAAAGACCATACAAGGTGATTTCATAAAGAGTACTAGCACTATTTAGGGTTTGTCTCATACAGGTCACAGCTTCTGCTTTAAATAGTTACTGAAGAAGAATGGATAAATGAATTAAACTAAAAAGTGAAATGAAAGACTCTCTGGACCTCATGTGTATTTAGGGGCCATTAAAAGGAAAGTGGAGCTGGACTGGGGCACAGAAGACACTGAGTATCTCCAGAAGGTGGAGCTCCACTGTGAAGGCACACTGAATGAGATCAGACCTGACATAATCGTGTACAATGCAGGTACTGATATTCTGGATGGTGATCCTCTTGGTGGCCTGGCCATTTCCCCTCAGGTACAGAACCCCAGTTATAATGTAGTTTCAAAAGTAGTAGTTTTATAATAGCTTAGCTGTATGTCTAGGTGATTTTATTGAACCAGGCAAAGTATTGGGTTGGATATTAATATAGAGACAATATTGAATTAGGTTTCTGTGTAAGAAGCTGTTTCACACGAAATGTGTTTCATTAAATTCTACCAGGCAAAGATTGAGTACATGAAAGAAAGTAAAAATTATATTTACAGAAAAATATATTTTATTACAAACACAAAGGGAGGCAAAGGCCAAGAATGTTCAGTAATAAATCATGATCTGAATCATTAAGAGTGTATGTTGTAAATATCTCCCTTGAGTTGGAGTACATTTGATACCATGATGTACAAAACCTGTAATGTTATTGACTTGTATTGGTAATCTACTGAATACAAGCTGAGCATTCATGTTTATATGAATGATTGCTGCCTCTAACATAACATGTCGAATACTATATTCGGATCGGTCAAAGGCCATTGATTGCTCAATAATGTATAGCTAGGTAGTCATTATTGTGAAATAAGCCCCAGCAGGGGGATTAGGATCCTGACACAAAGCAGAGGGGTCCTAGCTCACTCTGAAGTGATGTATTTAGCATTAATAACTTATATGGCTATTTACAACATTTGAAATATATTTAGGTACATATTTCATATTTAGGTACTTTGGTTTCCTCCCACAGTCCAAAAACATGCATGGTAGGCTAATTGGCTGTTCCAAGTCACCCCTAGGTGTGAGTGTAAATGGTTGTGTGTGTGTGTGTGTGTGTGTGTGTGTGTGTGTGTGTTGTCCTGTGATGGCCTGGCAAGCTGTCCAGGGTGTACTCCTCTATCGCCCAGAGTCGGCTGAGATGGGCGCCAGCCTCCCCGCGAAACTAATTAGGATTAAGTGGCTTATAAAATGAATGAAGGAATGTTTTCTTTGTGGAGATGTTTAGTGTTGATGGATGGAGTCTCCAGTGTGAGCACTTCGTAACACAGGTTTAAGCTGTACCTTTATGTTTTCTAAAATAGGAAACTCTTAAAATAGAGGAGCTTACACTTTGTGCCTTCTCAGTAACACAATATTTTTGTCATATTAACATCAAGTGGGAAAAATTGCAGTTCTATAATGATTGTTTATAGCCGCTATTTTTTAAAGCTGGGTTGATAAATTTTAGCTGTGTACAGAAATTGTTATATTGGTTGAAATGGTCTTTACCCCGACATCAGTCAGTAACTTATGAGATCTGAAAAAAGTATGAAAAAATCCATCATCTGTGGACTTTGTAATTCTGTCACTGCCTCACGGTCTGCTGGGAAATATCCAATCAAATGCTCCTGTGTTTCCCTACCCGTGCATGAACCAGAGCAGAGCTCATGAAAAGGGGGCGTGGCTTTGGAAGGTTCTCCGAGGGCTGCTGTGGAGGGCTTAACTGGATGCTACTTGAAAATGTTTTTCAGTTTGTCAGCTTAAAATGATAACAGGAACACAAATGTCTCATTGACATTCCACATCATTAAACATAACCATAAGTTTAAAGTATTCTGCATCTATTAAAAGAGGTAATAGGTATGATGCATTATTAATATTAATAATGATAATAATAATTATCATAAAAACATTGCAGTCATAGGATGTAATTATTCTTTGGTAACTTGCTTAATGCAAAACAGGATTGCCTTTGCCTAGTGTTGGCTGAGATAAGCCCCAGCCTCCTTGTGACCCTAATAGGAGTTAACAGTTTGGGGGCAAAACAGGATTGTTGAGTGGTTATGGCATGTGCCATTGGTTATTTTCCTGAACCATCCTGAGCACATCTTTAATGTTTTTATTCCTTACTTAATAATTATTGAGTCACTCAGACATCTAGACAAGAGCTATAGTAAGAGTTCTGACAGGTTTTTGCTTAGCTGGTGTTGCCACAGTCATTATATCAATATTGGCATTGTGTTCTTTCTCTGCTCTCAGGGCATCGTGAAGAGAGATGAGATCGTGTTTAGGGCAGCACGGAGGAGAGGGATCCCCATTCTCATGGTCACATCGGGTGGTTACCAGAAAAAGACGGCACGTATCATTGCTGACTCAATCCTGAACCTGCACAGACAGCATCTGATTGGTGGAGAGGTGTTGGAAGAGGGAGGGCACTCGATGGTGCCAGTAATGATGAGCAAGTCTGTGTCAGCAGGGCCAACTTTCAACGCCATCTGATGTTTACATCTAGCTCTCACTGGCCTGCTTGTATAAAGTTAGCAACATTGTCCTTGTTCTTGTTTACTAACAGAAACATTAAATACTAATTAGTGGTAGGGTGAGCCAAGGCACATTTATTCTTCAGTTTCACTCAGCCTAAACTACTTCAAACTGTGGTACTTTAACAACGAATTCAATCTTTTAGATGAGATTTGAATTGTTTTCATTAATTCTTTATGCAATGCTTATTTGCACAATTTGAAATTTTTTTTTAAAGTTAAAACAGTTCCAAGGGAGGAAGCAGTTTCTAAATTTACTGTTCTCTACGAAATTGCCAAAAATCATTTGGTACAAAGTGCACCTGTTTATTATAAGTCTATCCTGAATTTTTACATGCATTGCTCATTTATTTTTAGTTTTATTAATCTTTTTGCATACTGTTCTAAATGTATAAAGCCATAAATAATGCACATACTCCATCCCCTAGGTCCAGCACAATCCAACAGTCCATATTTTTAGATAGTTAATCAGCAGGTTTATTGGCTTGGCTTTGTGGTACTAACCAAAGGAATGTGCTCTTCTTAAGAGAATTGCTTGCTTCTTACCTAATGTGACCTTTTTCTTTTAAATTTTTTTATCAGACTTTATTTAAAGGTGTTTTTCATGTACCATAACCTTTTCCATGCCCCCAGCAAGTCTTTGCGAGTTCTTTTTCTTTATGCAGTGAGGGGAAATATGTGCCCCCCTCTGGCTTGGTGATCTCAATCCACCTCAGTAAGATTGGTTGTTCCTGGCCTCTATTGACCAGAGAACTACAGTCATGGATTATGGCTTGGATGGTTATCCCATGTCCTGTCTGGTGTCCGCGTGTGCCCACCACAGGAAACTCAATAAGGCTGCCATGTTGCTGAGTTGACGCTGTTATGTATCACTGACTTGAATGATGATGGGCAGCAATTTAAAAAAAAAGATTTATTTTTAATAATAAAACTAAACCTTAAAAAGAGGGACTCATACACCACTGCTCAGATCTAACTCAGGTAAACGGACAGACTTGCAGGTAAATAAATGTTTCTGGAGCAAATGCTAAAATTAGAAGCCTGACAGAACATGAGCTTGTTAAAGGGATAATTAACTGGACAGGTAATACAAATGAATGTGGAAATTAACTAGTGAAGGGCGATGAAAAGCTAAACCAGTGTTAACCTTTCCTGCTTTTGCTCCAGTCCGTAGCCAGGAAACCCAAGGGAGACGTATTATTTATTTATTTTCTCGGGGGCTGAAGTTGATGCTAACTCTGGGGTTAACTCGCTTATAGTCAGCTGTGGAGAAGCAAAATGCAGACTTATTGGTGCTGAGCAACTGCATCATTTATTAATAAGCAACCTGTAACTTTACTGTACATTCACCACTACTGAAACTTCACTGCCACACTTTCTCTGTCTGCTCTAAACACCATGCTAGCCTGCCACTGCAGTCACTTCCTCTTTCTCTCTCACTTAACCATACACTCACCATGTGCATGTGCACACAAGCTGTTCCATCCCTTAAAGGAGCCACTCTACTCTTATAGCACCAGACTTGGATACCTATTAGTAGAGATCTCTCTCCGGAGTTCCCCTCTTAGGCAGTGCCTAAATCTTTATATTTTTCTTGCAACCACAGTGATTTAATTATTCAAAAAACTCATAATGCTGCCACGCCAATAAAAAAATATTCAAGTAAAGTTAACAAGGTTGAGGTCTGACAAGCAATGATTTTCTTTTATGCAAACATAAACATTTCCTAATGATTAATAGCCATCGAAAACAAGGTCTTTTAGTAAAGTTTAGCTAGATCTGCTGTTGTTGGGTTTGGAGCTTGGCTGCTGGAGTTATTGGAAGGGCTACTAACAAGTGTGAGGAAAGCTTTCTCCACATTGTTCTTTGTTGTAAGGGATGTGTATGAGAATAAGGCGAAAGGTTGAAATACTTTAGTTTGCAGATAGATAGCAAAGGGTAGTCTTATAGCTCATTTGAGGAAGGTGGTACTTTAAATGTGACCTTTTAGCAGGAATTTGCTCAATAGAAGTGTCATGCCCACTATGTAGTAATGCACATTAATATGATTAATTCTGTTTCTGTTTTATTTATTTAGGTGATATGTACTTTACATACATGACTATACTATGTACTTTAAACCGATTCCTGCACTTATACCCCTTTCAGGGGAGTCTAATCTGATGTTATTGGAGGTTTATTCAGGTGTGTGTGTTTAAAATACTCATGTAACCTCTTACTGTACTGTATATCCACACACTACATGTTGTGGCGCCTAACAAAAGTGCCATGATATATGCATTCTTAATGTTTTTGGTATCTGGCATTCTGATTTAACCCACTTCTGTGTGAGAATGGGCCAAATAAATCAAATCTAATTGCACGATTATGGCTGTGCTTGTGTTCGCTGTTCACACGATTTATATAGCTTTTCTTCTATTAGCATACTACCTCGAAAAGTGCCCCTTTATTGTTTGAAAGCCTCTCCATGAGAGGGAGGAGAATGTGATTAATGAAGAGAGCACTTGTTTTTTGAGCATGGTGAGAAGATGAATGACGCTCTTTATCATCATTTCTCCACCCAAAGATTTTGTCTTGGTGCTGATTCTTGGTGTGATTTAGGTGTACATTCTTTTATTTAATTTTTCCCAAGGTGCTCCACATGGCACCAGACATTAGATCACTGAACTGATCTGAATTAGCCTTGTGCTTGTGCAAACAGCTTACAAAATGGTTTAAAGAAGCACACTCTAAGGTGATGTTATGGGTTGTCTAAACAAAGAAACATCTGAAATCCTTTATATCACATAAACTGCTAGACGGTTAAACAGTCACTCAAATATTTAGTTGACGGTGTTCTGTGCTGGCTCACTTTTATAGACATCATTAATGATGTGGGCTTAGGTAACAATTTTTCCATCTGACACTGAACTCATTTGCACTCACATTATAGCATTGTCCACTGTGGTGGAACAGTTAAAACCTGATATGGAAGTAATTACAATGGATCTTTTTTTCCCCTTTAATAAAGGGTTTAAACTTGGAAATAATTCTAGAATATTAAATGAATACCTATTCCGGGTATACAGTTGTGCTTGAAAGTTGGTGAACCCTTAAGAATTTTATACATTTCTGCATAAATATGACCAGAAACATCAGATTTTTACACAAGTCCTGAAAGTGGGAAATTAAAAATAAAAATGAAAATGAGGCAAACATATTTTACTTGGTCATTTATATATTGAGGAAAGTGATCCAATATTACATATCTGTGAATGGCAAAAGTATATGAATCTCTAGGATTAACAGGTAATCAGGTAACACATTGATGAAAATTTCTAAATTTCAAGGATACATCAAGGACATGGACCAAAACCATAACATGCTAAATTATACAGATTACTGAAAATATGGAGCCATAACATGATTTCATTTGAAATATCACACATGAATGTGAATTTGCCGTTTCATCATAGATGGGTGGCTATCCAGCAGCCTTTACAAAAAGGCTAACACTAGCACAGTTGGAGCATACCTGTATGAAGGTCTGTGTGCTCAGGGGTTTTGGGTTCAGGATCATTGCCATATATCAGTCATTAATCTGCCTGCTGCTCTTAGGGGCCAAACCAAAAAGCACACATGGCTGGGAGTGCCAAACCACTCTATTCATCTGTGACAGGAGTATCCCTGATGACCAATCCTCTTCTGAGTTTCCTCTGGGTACTCCGGTTTCCGCCCACAGTCCATAAACATTCACATTAGGTGAACTGACCCTTGATGTGAGTGTGAATAGTTGAGTGTGTATTGCCCTGTGATGGTCTAGTGAGCTGTTCAGGGTATACCCTGCCTAAGCAAAGTGTCAGCTGAGATAGGCACCAGCCTTGCCGTGACCCTAGTAGGATTAAGCGTATTGGCAAGCGAGTGATGAGATGTATGATGAGGAAACTCCTAGGAGAAGTAGAGTATCTAGTTGAGCCAATGCATTCTACATTTTAGGATTTACATTTTAGGATTACTTGCTCAATTTTGTGTAAAGGGGGCAGGATCAGCAAAGGAGATGTATTTAGTAGGCTGCAGGGCCAGCTGCTTTTGCCTCCTGTTCCATAGGGCTATTTGGTTCCACTAAGTAGAATCTGTTTTGAGAATGAATAACGTGTGTGTAATACCCGATTGACATCAGTGGAATTGACATCTGTGTAAAAGGTACATCTGGCATCATGGTACAGGGGTGTGACATTTTTTACCTTGATATTCCGTATTCTTTCCTATTTTACAGCCTGTTGAGTCTTGTGTCTCAATGCCTCGAATTGCTTTTCACTTCTACATATTTCAACATACAAAGCAACAAAAAACAAGTGAACCCTTGGGAATAACCTGCATTTTGTATTAATTTATTTTAAAAATATTGTCTGGTCTTCATCTAAGTTACAATAATGAACAAACACAATGACAAACATAGAATTATAGTCTTTTTTGTCTTTACTGAGCACAATTGTTAGTGAAAAATGTAGGTGAACCTTTGGAAACTGTGCATCAGACTTGCTGATATTCAGGATGAATTTTGTCACATTGTTCCTCACAGAACTGCTTCAACTCAGACATATTGTTAAGGTGTTAATGGCACTGTATTAGGTGAATGTCTGGGCTCTGTCTGGATCACTCCAAAAGGAGAATTTCCCTTATTTCAAGACATTTTTTCCTAGATTTACTTTGATGTTTAGGTTCATTGTCCTGATTCATCACCTAACTTCTACTTCAGCTGGTGGATGGTCACCATAACATTATCCTGTAGGATACGTGGATTAATTTACAAATTCATTTTCCCCTTGACAATCACAAGCTGTCCTGATCCTGAGGTAATAAAACAGCCTCAAATTATGATGCACCATCCACCATACTTCCCCAAGAGGATGATATTTCCATGTGCCCTTTTTACACCATGCATAGTGCTGTGTGTTGTTCCCGAATAATCCAGCATTTGTTTCATCAGTCTACAAATTATTTTCCCAGTAGCGCTGTGTAGTGTCAGTGTGCTCTTTGACAAATTTTGGGCACACCACAGTTTGAAGAGTAGGGGTTTTCTGCATGGTGTCCTGCAATGGACATCCTGTCTGTTCAATGTTTTTTGTAAGGTAAACTAATGAACATAGACAATAACCAGTTGCAATGATTTCTTCAATCTTTTAGCTGTTACTTTTTCTTTAACGCATTGAATATTCTGCACTGAGCTTAAGGAATAGTCTTGGCTGTATGCCCACTTCGAGGGAGACTAGGCACAGTACTGAATCATTCTGTTTGTCTAACTGTGGACTAATAAATGTCTAAACTCTTTTGCTTTGTAAGCCTTTTCAGCGTTATATAAATCAACAATTCCTGATCTTAGGTCTTTTAAGAATTTTTTTGCGAGGCATGATTTACATCAGATGACACTTCTTGTTAATAGCAAACTCAAAATGTTTGAGTGTTTTTAGTCAATCAAGTCAATATTTCAGTAATTGGTTTGCTAATTCCTGATTACAAATAGACTTTGTTGAAGCCATTAGCATGGGGTCATTGTTGTAGCTTGGATAGAGATCAGACCATATTTTAAGACAGATTTACTGTATAGATAAATTCAGGTAATTCCAAAGGGCTCAATTACTTTTTCTTGTCCCTGTATTTGATTACACAAGCATGTTGTCAGAAGTCTTATTTGCATTTGACAAGTTGTATAAATGTGCACAGCTAGCAAAAGCACCTCAGCACTCACTTCACCTGCTGTTATTATTGTGAAAGTAATGCTGATATGCTCAGATATTCATACTTCCAAAAAGTATCCTGACTCCAGCTTCTAACGCAACATTAAAATTTTGAAATATTTATATAGCAAGTATGAGCTCATTAGTTTCGATAATAATAATAATATAAATTTAGGTTAGTGCAATTTTTTTTTTTTTATTAATTAATTAATTTATTTTTGGACAGAGCTTTGTTCTGCTTTGATTATACACTAGACAGAAGTTGCCACTCCCCCTGTTGTAAGTAGAACTCTATGCCCAATTCTTCTGAAACTTGGTCCATAAATGGCAAAACAGTCTTCATCTTCATCTTCAGCTCCTTAATCCAGGGTCGGGTTGTGGGGACAGCAGCCTAAGCAGTGAGGTCTAGACGTCCCTCTCCCTGGCCATTTCCTCCAGCTCTTCCAGGAGGACGCCAAGGTGTTTCCAAACCCGTTGAGAGACATAGTCCCTTCAGTGAGTTCTGGGTCGACCCTGGGGTCGCTTTCTGGTTGGACATGCCTGAAACACTACACCAGGGAGACATTCAAGAGGCATTCTAATCAGATGCCCGAGCCACCTCAACTGGCTCCTCTCAACGCGGAGGAGCAGCGGTTCTACTCCGAGCTCCTCCTGGATGACTGAACTTCTCACCCTATCTCTAAGGGAGAGACCTGCCACCCTGTGAAGGAAGTTAATTTCAACCGCTTGTATTCACAATCTTGTTCTTTCGGTCACTACCCAAAGCTCATGACCACAAGTGAGGGTAGGAATGTAAATCGACTGGTAAATTGAGAGCTTTGCTTTCCGGCTCAGTTCCCTGTTCACCGCGACGAACCGGTACAAGCTCCACTTTACAGCAGAGGCTGCACCAATCCGCCTGTCGATCTTCCGCTCCATCCTTCCCTCACTCGTGAACAAGACCCTGAGATATCTGAACTCCTCCACTTGGGGCAGGACCCCGGAGTGTGCATTCCACCCTTTTCCGGCTGAGAACCATTGCCTTGGACTTGGGGGTGCTGATTCCCATCCCGGCCGCTTCACACTCAGCTGCGAATCATTCCAGTTAGAGCTGAAGGTCCCGGCTTGATGAAGCCAAAAGGACAACATCATCTGCAAAAAGCAGAGACGAGATGCGGACCAAGCTCTGGCTCCGGCAATACAGAGACGGAATGGCTCATAGCAACAGGTCCGGTATACCATATTCCCGGAGCACACCCCACAAGATAGCCCGAGGGACACAGTCGAAAGCCTTCCTCCAAGTCCACAAAGCACATGTGGACAGGTTGGGCAAACTCCCATGCCCCCTCCAGGATCCTGTAGATTGTGTAGTACTGGTCAAGAGTGCTGCGGCCAGGACGAAAACCCCATTGGTCCTCCTGAATCCAAGGTTCAATCATTGGTCGGATCCTCCTCTCCAGTACTCCTGAATAGACTTTTGAATTATTCCCTCCACCTCCCGACAACATCCCCAGTCAAGGTGAGTAGCTCCCCACTTCCACTGTAAACAGTGTTTGTGGAGTACTGCTTTCCCCTCCTGAGGTGTCAGATGGTGGTCAAGAACCTTTTTGAGGCCAACCGATTTGGCAACCTTCTTTTTCCAGGCCCTCCCCGAATGCCTCCCAAACCCGAGATTTTGCATCGGCGACAGCCCGGGCTGCAGCACGTTTGGCCTATCGGTACCCGTCCGCTGCCTCAGGAGTCCCACAGACCACAAGGACCCGATAGGCCTCCTTCTTCAGCTTGACGGCCCCTACAACAGGCACCAATGACCTTCTGGCCACAGCTCCGGGCTGCCGCTTCAATAATGGAGACACAGAATATGGCCCATTTGGACTCTATGTCCCCAGCTTCTATTGGGATGTGGTTGTAGCTCTGCCGGAGGTGGGAGTTGAAGGCCCTTATGACAGGAGACTCCGCCAACCGTTCTCAGGAAACCTTGACTACACGCATGGGTCTCCCAGGTTTGGAGTGCAGCCTTCTCTGCCATCGGAGCCAGCTCACGACCAGGTGGTGATCGGTTGACAGCTCAGCTCCTCTCTTCACCCAAGTGTCTGGACCTTCACCTAGGACCTGTTTGCCTTGGGTGACCCTACCAGGGGCGTAATGCCCCTGAAAACATAGCTCCCAGGATCATTGAGACATGCAAACCCCTAAACCACAATAAGGTGGCGATTCAAGGAGGGGTAGCAAAACAATGCCCAAGTTAATATCATTTGGCTTTGTCTTGACGAAACATATAGTCATGGTAAACTTTCATCAAAATGAATGAGAACAAGCCATTGGGGTGTTTGTCAGTGGAATGTCGCAGAGACAAGATGCAAGAATGTTACATGTCAACGTATTCACAATTTCAAAGCTTTGGAGATGGTACAATGACACAGGCAGCACCACTGAACGACTACATGCTCACAGACCTCTAGACAACATGACCCACCATATTAGTCTCCAGCATCTTCGTAGTTGTTTCCATCATGCTACAGTTAGCAGACCAGCTGAACAAGAGGTCATCACCAGAACTGAATCGATGCCCAACCTGTTCGCAATTGGCTACGGGAAGCAGATTTACTAAACCGACATCCAAGTCAAGGCAAGAGCATACCTGGGCTGGAATGCTCTCAGGTGGACCAGAGCTCTGTTTCTGACAAATCACATTTTAAGATGAGCGTTGCTGAAGATAGAGTGTGAGTTTGGTAAAGGCATGGGGACTGTTATGTGGATGCTATTGTTTTGGAGTGAAAACAATGGAGTGGACCAGATGTCATGGTTTATGATGGAATCAGCAGCAGACAAAAAACAGAGCTTATTTTCATAGCTCCAGTTGTGGTTCCTCTCATCACTCAGTATTGGCTAACTCTCCAGCAGGATATCACAAGACCATATAACGCCAGGATCCGTCACGAATATTTGAGGAAGAACAATGTTCAGTGTCTTGATTGGTTGGCATTCTTTCCAGATTTGAATCTGATATTTGAGTGTTGCTTTAGAAATATTAAGTCAGTATAAAATGTCACTCTAGATGGTATAACATTTCTAATTTTTATGTCAGCATGTTAATCAGCTGCCCTGGTCTTTACAGATGTTGATACTTTTTTGTGTAACATTGTGAGGCTTCAGTAACACTGGCTCACTTTATAAAAACATACAATTCCAAGGCTTTATGCTGACTATGTTTGGTTCAGTGTAAAGAGCCAAAACAGGCCTAATGAGGGACCTTTTTATGCCAATATTGTGGGTTGTAAAATGAACGTATGAAGGCTGTGGCTGGCTATCAATGAGGGTAGTCTGCCAGTTAACAGGGGTTTGAAGATTACTTTGACTGTTTTTGGGGATGCAGAAACAGGGGCGGGTGGCACGATAGTGTACTGGTTACAGTGTCCGCCTCACCGCAAGAAGGTCCTGGATTTGACTCCTGGGCTCGGGCGTTTCTGTGTGGAGTTAACTCTTAACTCTATTAAGCAAAGAGGAGGAGGAGGCTGGAGCCTATCTCAGCCAGCACTGAGTGAAGGTGGGGTACAACCATTGCAAGGTTAACAAACACAATCATTTACACTTACACAAACGTGATTTGCAACAGCCAGTCAGCCTAATGTTCATGTTTTTGGAATGTGGGAGGAAACCAGTGTACCCAGAGGAAACCCACACAAGCGTGGGAAGAACATGCAAACTCCATAAAGAAACGCCCTTGCTGAGCCTGGGACTTGAACCCAGGACCTTCTTGCTGTGAGGCGGATGTGCTAACCACTACTGAAATACCAATACTGAAAACTATTAGTTAACTGTAAAACAAATCACTGTGTGACAAACCCTCTTAGGGTTTGGATTGACATGATTTAAGCCTCTTTATATGAGAATTTATTGCTATGAAATTAGAGACGGTGGGGATATTAGATCTGTGTATATTCAAATCCTTTTTCAAGTCTGTGCGAACATTTTAATTCCAAGGACACACTTCTTCAATCCTACCATTAAGAGTTTCATAATTGAATCTACTATAGCCCACTTTTTCTATAGTATAAATAAAAGAAATGATTGTGTATGGATTTCAAAAAATCAGACGGGCAGGAAATTCATCACTTGCACACATCTGTTTGCCATACACAGCTCTTTATCATTTATGCATGTCTTTCCAAGCTATCCTAAATGTAAGTTTTGTCAGTAGCAGCTGACTTCAGTTCGTCATTGGATCCCATGAGATTTGTTTTTTCTGTTTGACTTCATAATATGCCACAGGCTACAGATCTTTTTTAGACTGTTTATGCTTCCATCTATTCCAGTAATTAAAACAGCCAGTGCTTCTCATTTTCCACATAGTCTAAGCTGATGCAATTTAAAAAAACAAAAACAACTCCCTTTATAGGCCTGAAATCCGCCTCAGAAATCATCCGTTGGTATAGTGCAGACCACCGTGAGGAGAGCATAGTGCTGTAATAGCAATGTACTATAGATGGAAATGAGATTAGATGTTTTATTAGTTCTCTCATTTCCAGTTCAGGCTAAGCCCATGGGTACTCTTTTGCTTCTTATACAGTAAGTGTTTCAGTGAGTTCTCTGAGAGGTAGCAGGTGCATAATTTATTGTTTAGATTCAGTCTCTTGTTACAGGTAAACACAGTCTTGGAGTATTATTTTTTGAATTTGAATATGTCCATACATTTCAAAACAGGCTTGCTTATTTTCAAAGGAATTCCTCAAAGATTTTTTTTATAGGCAGAGATTTAAACTACCACACAGAGTTAGAATACACAGCTAGACTATAAATGCCACACTCATTACTGATGCAGATGTAAATGGAACATATATACTATTATCATCATTCATTTATTCATTCAATTGCAGAAGTGCTTAATCCTCCTAGGGTCACAGGGAGGCTAGAGACCATCCCAGCCAACACTGGGCGAAGGCAGGGCACACCCTGAACAGCTCACCACACCATCGCTGTACCAATACTAACCCAATCATTCACACTTACACTCACATCTCAGGGCAATATGGTACAGCCAATTTGCCTAATGTGCATTTCTTTGGACTGGTGGAGAAAACCGGAGTGCCTGGAGAACATGCAGACTCCACACAGAAATGTCCTCACCGAACCCAGGACCTTTTTGCTGTGAGGCAAATGGACTAATCACAATGCCACCATGCTGCCCAACAGTCATTCAGCTATTCAGTAATATCGTAGTACTTTTCATAAGTGCGTTTCATAATTTTTTTTTCATAAGTACGTTTCATAATTTTTCAACACTTCTGTGCAGATTTTTTCTTACCAACCCTTAAATTCTAATATTTCAATTCATAGCTTTGACCTTGTTTATGCAATGCAGACAGCTGTGGAATGGACTTGAACAGCTGGGATATAGTCAGATGCATCAGTTGTTTGCAGACAGTCAATCACCCACAGTAAGTAGCATCTCTGCTGCATGGGAGTCCGACCACCGAAGCTGTTAATAAAATCCTGTCAAAGTGAATTTCCTGCAAACAGATATCTAAGACAATGACACCTATTTGGCAGAGGCAGCACTCACCTCCAATTGTGTATTGCCTGAGGAACCAGAAGCCCCCTGGTTTTACTGTACCTAAGTGGAGGTCTTAGAGGCTTTTTTTTCATTGTCACTTTGAAAACGGCTCAAAACTTTCACATACCTTTGGACTTAACCAAACTTAGCCTGCTTAATTTCATTCATTCATTCAAACCCATGCAAGCACGGGGAGAACATGCAAACTCCACACAGAAACACCCTCAACAGGGCATGGGGCTTGAACCCAGGACATTCTTGCTGTGAGACGGATTTGCTAATGCCACCGTGCCACCCTGGTGGTGAATTTAATTTATTTAACCATGTAATAGCATCTGAAAGGGTAAATAAAAACAGCACGAGACCTATACAACCACAAAAAAGCGAAGCAAGGCTCACTCTTTTTTTAATCGTCAGGCTTAAGCAAATGCTTACCAAAACCAGCAGGAAAAAAGTAAAGCCGTTAAATTCTGTCTTGCCTTTTCATCAGTAGAGTTGATTTAGTTCCATTTAAATCCATATAATAGCTGGAGGCATGCATGGTCGCTTTGAACTTGAGATTCCACCACCACCATTCCATGAATCAAACCATTTTCAACTAGTAACAGAGCACACACAGTGAGCGCTACATCTAAAAGCAGGGTGAACTGCTTTTTTCCCACATCAAAATTTAAACCATAACTTTGACAGTTTTTAATAATTTAAAATTGTCTGGGTAATTAATAAAATTTTTTGTGGTGTGGTAAACTTAGAATATCAAATAAAAAGTTCAGGCACCCAGCTTCCTTCAGTATCAGCTTCAATGAATGTTTTTGTATAACCCCTGTGCATTGATGTCTTTATAGGTAAAAACCTCCCTTAATTTATTGCCCCTAGAGGAATAAATTAAATTGTTTGAATGGAATTTAATTGAAGTCTAACTGAAATAAATGGTTTTGCAAACATTTAATGATTCTATAAAGTTTGCATGCATTGGTTTTCATGTACTGGTTTTCATTTATTCAACTTATTTGATTAATTGTTAAAATGATATATGTGCAGTTTGTTTGGGATGAAAGCTATAGCTACAACAACTCCTTTTGGAAAAGATAAAGACCCCTGATTTAAAGAGTTACAGGATACCATGCTTTTCACTCACAAGACTTCCACATGTGATCGTTTCAGGGACATTTATTATAATTATTATACTTATTATTATTATCCCGCCAAGGAGGTTATGTTTTCGCCGGCGTTGGTTTGTTTGTTTGTTTGTTTGTCTGTCTGTTAGCAACATTACTCAAAAAGTTATGAACGGATTTTGAAGAGATTTTCAGGATGAGTCAGAAATGATCCAAGGAACATTTTGATTACATTTTGGCAGGGATCCAGATTATGATCTGGATGCAGGGAATTTTTAAATATTTTTTGCGGTTTTGGCGGAGGTCTGCGCTCTCGGAGTGCTTTTCTAGTTATTATTCTTCGTATTATTATTATTAATTTTTGTTTGTTTGTTTACAAAGGATGATATAAAGAGATGTGGTTAGTTTAAATGTTTTTATGGTGATCCACAAGTGGGTGGATTTAGGATTTCCTGTTGATACAAACAGAATAAACTTTTAGTAGATTTTGGCTCTACATGGCACTGTATATAGAATAAAGTTTCTGCTTGATTTCTTTCTTTATTATTTGAAAACGTAATCATGAGAGATGCAATATGTACAGTGGACCAGCAGGTGGCTGCAGTAGAATCATGTGTGTCTGGACTGGTCTATACAACACAGAATAGCACAAGTTGTCCATATATACCGACAAAGGATTTTATTTCTCTTAGAAGGCTGAATTACTTAATAAATTGGCACAGTACATAGTAACAAAGACATTGTGCTTGGGATTAATCCAAAACCATAAGGGTTGTACACTGTATGTTCTATGTATTTTAACTGTGCAACATTGGGAAATGGAAAACTTGGCATATATTAAAATATCTTCTGTACTTTCCCCCCAACGAGTATATATTAACAACTTCCAGAGCAGTCAATTGACTATTATGCTTTTTTGGTGTGTGTGTGTGTATGTGTGTGTGTGTGTGTGTGTGTGTGTGTGTGTATGTATGTAGGAGAACTTTAACTGTAAAATTTGCTTGCTTCATAGAGGAGCACCCTGTAGGCAAAGCAATTTTTTATGGATGTTATGACCATATAAATGTCTATCTGTACTACAGGCTCCTGCAAACCAGAAAAATTCTGTTTAAAAGTTAAAAACGGCACCAAATGTGAAACATTTGGCTTCATAACTATTCAATTCAGTTTTATTTGTATAGCGCTTTTTACAATTGACATTGTCACAAAGCAGCTTTACATAGTAAAATTA
>JBCNYH010000023.1:12379795-12402484 GCA_039654325.1 Tandanus tandanus | reverse complement strand
TATATACAACACAGATCACAACAACTTTAGTTAAGATTTCACCAATCTGAATTAATCACTGTACATTTAAGGCTTCCATTAGGAACTTTGTAGCTAACCCTAAAACTCAACTGAAGGTGTAATTGGTGTGTGCACTGATAAGGCATTTGAGGGATTGGGCTAATTACAAGAAAATCTAAAAGCTGTCATGCATCCTTAAAATTCCACTGAAGGCTCACTGGCTCTGATCATATCAGTAGCTTGTGATCAATGTTACTGCTTTTTCTGTCTGCTCTGTAATTACTTGTGATTTATCTTTTTGCAGTCAAAGCCTGTCTTCATTTAATTATTTTCACATAAATCCTCTGGTACTGTAATGATATGTTTAATGTGCCATTTGTATGTTGTAAGCTTTGTTCTAAAGAATGTACTCTCTCTGTTGACAGATAGCCATGGTAGCAGGAAGAAAACAGGGGCATAATTCATGAAAACTGTATGAACGCCAATGTGTTGTTTCAAACACTTGACAATTCCATACACGTATGAACAGCTTGACTTTGATAAACAGAGCAACAGAGTAAATAGTTAACAAATGTTTGCAACCGCCCTGTGATGGCCTGGCGAGCTGTCCAGGGTGTACTCTGCCCTCGCCCAGAGCCGGCTGAGATGGGCGCTAGCCTCCCCGCGACCCTAATTAGGATTAAGCGGTGCAGAAAATGAATGTATGAATGAATAAATGAATGTTTGCAACTTCCCATATTTCAAAGCTAAAAGAAAAAGAAATGGTTAAAGATAATCAAATTAGTATTTGTTGTTTGCAAATAATGATGGCTAATAAGTGTATTGAATTATGTTTCATGTGTGCAAATACACATTTGGTTATCTTTAAGAACTTTTTATATATTTACCCGTGAAATGTAGGAGGGTTTTTGGGTCACCTTGTATATAGATTTAGGCACTACCTAAAAGTGGAGCTCCCAATAAATATCTCTACTGCCACATGTTTTAAGAGTAGTGTGGAAAAGCATAGAACAGCTTGTGATTGTGCATGTGCATGGTGAGTGTATTTTTATATGTGAAAGAGAGAGAGAGAGAGAGAGAGAGAGAGAGAGAGAGAGATGCTAGCATGATGTTTGGAATTGAGTTTTAACAGCAGTGATTATACAGTCAAGTTACAGGTTGCATATTGATAAATCCTGCAATTCCTTAACATCAATACTGCTGACTGGGTAATTCCAGAGTTAGTATCAACTTCAAAAACTGGTTTGTACATGAAAACATTTCTTGCTATTCTTGTGTTCCATCCATCATCTATGTTCCACAACCATCAGGGTTGCAGGGAAGCTTGAGCCAATTCCAACTGATTCAGTTGGCTGTGAGGTTCAAACCCAGAACCTACTTGTTGTGAGGTGACAGCGCTTTTAACTACACCAGCATGCCACTATCGCCTTTCTCATTTTAAGTTTTTTTTCCAAATTCCAGTTTGCCTGATACTTTTACTCTTTCTTGGTTTATTATAGATCTGGACTTGGATATCTGTAAGGCCGCTTTGTGCCTAAAAAGCATTATATTTTGAATAATGAAGTCAACACAGAAAAAATAACTAACACTAACTTCTATTTAATGCACTGTATATTTAGCTACAGAACTAAAGTATATAACATAAGAAATAACATATCGATATATGAAAACAAACCTGACACAAGTATGGCATATATAACAGCCATCTGAAAGACCCACAGTTTCCACTGAAACCAAATTCATATCTCTGCTTGATTGTCCTTATTAGTATTAACTGAATTACTAAGACAGACTGAGTTTTTTGGCAAGTGCATTTACCACCATTGGCAGACAGACAAATAACTTGTCTTGTTCTGATCATCACGGTTTACAGACTGGAAGGAGCCAGTTGCACTGGGCTCCTCAACATTTACACTTCTTATATGTTTACATATGCATCTCTCTCTCTCTCTCTCTCTCTCTCTCTCTCTCTCTCTCTCTCTCTCTCACACGCTCTCTCTCTCTCTCTCTCTCTCTCTCACACGCTCTCTCTCTCTCTCTGTCTCTCTCTCGTTGTCTCTCTCTCTCTCGCTCTCTCTTTCACTGTCTCTCTCTCTCTCTCTCTCTCTCTCTCTCGCTCTTTCTCTCTCTGTATTTCTAGACACATCTTTGAGAGGGCAAATGCAATTACACCTTTTCAGTAAAAATGATCTTGATTGATTTCTATATAATGTTTATATATTAGTGATGACTTATATGCATAGACTTAATCACTCATCAAGGTTAATCAGTTGCTTAAAAATGTATGTTGGCATAGTCACATAATTCAATAACTATAGTTAATGAAACAATGGAAAATGAATTCATTGAGAAAGTGGAAAAATGTACAATATGGAAAAACAAGTATTATATTTGAACAGTAAAATACAGTGAGCACATATTAAAACAGATCTTATTGTGTGTATTTCTGAACCCCTCCCTGTTTCCTGCGTCTATTGTCAAAGTGATGCGATGGCAGATTTGCAACAGATTTGTGACTGCCTGCTGTGATTGATGAAACACTTGATGGATATTCCATACTACTCTACTGCACCCGCTTCCTCTCATTCAGGAAATTCCTGCCTTTTCCCTACACCATGTCATTAAACAGAGCTGGACAGCCAACTTCACAGCCATTCGACAAGAAACGTTTAACATCAAGAGGAAATTTATGTAACTTTCTGGACTTTGTACATTTAAAAAAAAAAAAATCTTTTTGTATAGCAACAGTTCCACAGCATGCTACAGGTGGATAGTTACTAATGTTTATTTTGAATGATTATTTTAATTTAGAACTTATGTTCCTTACTTGAAAGCTCAAATGCTTAAATGCATGTTCCTAACAAGAGAGACTTCACATAATACACACAGGTGCTATATGGGTGGGTCCCCACAAAGCCACCAGAACAGACAACTACTTCAATGCACCGTGATATGGACTCTACAAGCCCCTACAAATCTATTGGAGGGATGAAGCATAATTGTTCTAAAATACACTTCCTCCACTGGTGTTTTGATGAAGGTTGTGAAAAGAAATGTCTTAGACCAGAAAGAAAGCTCTCATTTATAGATGTTCAACTGGACCAAGAACTGGTGTTTGTGAAGGCCAGCATATATGATCATTTTATCCTAAACGAATCATTCGTTGAACTCTCATGTCCTGAGGATGGGGCCATTGTCATCCTGAAAGTTAGGGGAAAAAATGTTTCATCATGGTATAATAGTCAGTGGTACAGTGAGGCAGTAGTAGCATTGCTACCTCACAGCTCCAGGCTGCCTGATATGATCCTGAGCTTGGGTTACAGCCTGCGGGGAGTTATGCATGTTCTCCCTCTGTGCAGAGGGTTTCCTCCAGGTTCTTTGGATTCCTGGCACCTCCAAACACATGAAATAGGATTCCCTATTGTGTGAATGTGTGTGTTCATGGCGGTTTTTAAAGTGTTTCCTAGAAATGATTGCAAAGATGAATGAATGATTTGAAATAATATCAGCAAAAAATGACAAAAAAAAAAAAAAAAAATTGGGAAAGTTGTGGCAGCATGGTGGCATAGCTCGTCCACCTCACAGTAAGAAAGTCCTGGGTTTGGGTGCTGGGCTTGGCCATTTCTGTGTGTTAACGTTTTCCCTGTGCTTGTGTGGGTTTCCTCCAGGTACTCCGGTTTCCTCCCACAGTCCAAAGACATGCATATTAGGCTAATTGCCGGTTCTAAATTGTCCCTGGGTGTGAGTGTGAGTGTGAATGGTTGTGTTCTTGTCGTTTGCGATAATCTGGCGAGCTGTTCAGGGTGTACCCCGCCTTCACCCAGTGTCGGCTGAAATAGGCGTCAGCCTCCCTGCAACACTAATAGGAGGATTAAGCAGTTTGGCAAATGAGGGAGTGAGTAAGTGAGTGTTTTAGTTGTGGAATAAACTCATCATCAGTCTCTAGTAAATGACAAAACTATAGATATTTATTTAATGAAATTGAGTTATATAAATTAAGTTGTTCAGCAGATGGATTTAATAATAGAATCAAACAAAGTTGTGCAATGAGCATCTGGGTGTATTAAGTGACTCAGAAGGATGGTCATGTTGATTAGAATCAAAAGCCTGGACACACACCAAAAGACTTAATGAAGTTTGTTGATATCTTCGCCACTGACCTCACTTTAGGTGATGTATAGAACATTTCAGAGCAATTCAAGAAAAATATTTTTTTTCTTTGTGCTTTCCTTCTTTCTAAATCATGGTCAAATTGCACCTAATGATATTCTGTCAAGTGCAATTACATTCACTTTTTCTATATATGGTCTTTTATAGTCTTTAGAATAGTTTGAAAATGGATTAGCCAGGCTTAGAAGCGGCATTTAAGTCAAAAATAATGGTGCTCCATTTGAAAACCTAAAATGCAGAATAAATGGCATCAATCCACAAATGGGGAAATGAGCACAAGCAGGAAACACAAGCGTATGGTAAGGATATAGTGTTGCCTGAAATGACATATTTGCTTAGAGACTGAATAAAAGTTGAATGGTGTCCAGTGGAAGATTTAATGTGAGCGCAAGAAGCCTCATCCTTATGTGACTCATGTTTGCCCCTACATTACATGAGTTTTGTTCACAACAGAGAACAGAGAGAAAGCTGTGTGCTGTTCAAAATTCCCATATGACCCTGTCGCTGCCATCTTCTTTAAAAGACATTCTGTAAAGGATAACTCCTCATTCCCCAAATCGCACTGGGATTCCACAAATCTCACCTTTCTGCCTTGGAGCATGCCTGACAGTATTATGCAAGGAGATGCCCCAGCATGCACACTCTTTACACCATCAAAGCTGATCTCACAACTATGTGGGTGGGTTATTTATCCAATAACAACCCACAAACTTGCTGTATCTTAATGCATATACACTAAAAGTTGCTAATGAATATTACCCTATGAAAACATCTCTTGTCAAACAGCTTTGGAGGTTTGTCTGTGTTGCCTCATGATTTCCACGTTATTTCTTGCACTTGAGTTTAAAATGTAGCCTTGGTTCACTTGTCCAAATCAAAGAAAGGCATTTAAATGCACTTAGAAGAAAACTTGTTTCTTCTGCTCATCTGCCAAATATATGGTCTGCTGGAAAGGCAATGTTTAGATTTAACAGAAAAACATGAATTACATGGATCAAAGTAATGTTCATTTGTCTTTGTGGCAGCCAGCCTGCTCTGGATTTCTGAAGCCATGTCATTAGACAAGCCTCATTTAACATAAGTGTCAGAATCGAGGTCACTTTTCCAAAACGCTATTTCACCATTCACATTCTTGATCACCTGATAAACAACATCAAATTAAATTCATCTAGGATTACAAGGAACGAGTAAGAAAGACATACTTAAAACAGTGCGGAATGTTTGGGCATAGCAACACGTTCTGGGAGCCATGTATTATCATGAAACCATTAGAATGTGTAATGAAATATATTGTACATATTGATGCTAGAAGGCATCCCTGAAGCTTATGGATTTATTTTCCATAGACACACTGTTTCTTTGTTGTCCCTGTGCCAAATGTCTGGAGCTTAGCTCATGCTAAAAGTAAATGTGCATTTTGTTGAATTAATTGAATAATGTCTGTTATAGAATTTTACACATGCGCGCGTGCACACACACACACACACACACACACACACACACACACACACACACACACACACACACACACACACACACACACCACTTGTATCCAACACAAGACATAAGAAACACAAGTCTCACTCTTAAGAATAAATGAAGGAAGAACATTTTACTCTGGGTTTGTAAGCACCATGTTAAAGAGGATGGAGCTCAAATTCGTCACATGACATTGTAAGCATTGTTATCAATGTTAGCAATTTTTCTTATTTTAATCCCACAGTCTACATCCAAACTTCTCTCCAAAGCCCATCCCAAAAACATGTATGAGCACAGCTCAGTACTCTGATGATGTTCCACCTTGATCCAGAAAGTACTGGTGTGACTGAAAGTTTTTGTTCTCTGCAAGCAGTAACATGATTCCAGGGCATAACGGTGTTGACACTGATTTTTGAAGTTATATAATTAGCTAAGTGTGCAATTTCTTTATTTAAATAAAAGTAGTAAATTGCTAATTACAGAACACAGTACAGCTGGAGAGCAAGTCAGAGCATCTATGCTGGAACTGTGAAGGACATTTTACCCTATTTACATTAATAGGCGACAACCTGACTGGTTTGAGGCTAGGCAGCCCCATATCCAGGAAGCTGTAATGAACTGTGTGTTGACAACTTTCAATCATAGTGAGCATTAACAGTTTCAGTAGTTTGTTCTACAGTAACTCGTCTTCACTCCCATTGTGCATCAGTGAACCTTGGGCACCCATTACACTCTTGCAAGTTCATGGGGTGTCCTTCCTTAGACCACCTTTGGTAGGTACTTTCTACTGTATACCAGTACATCACAGTATATAGACACAATATATTCACATCTATAAGAGTGTGTAAGCATTTTTTTTGGTTTTAATGATTAAATAATGCATGACACTCATCACTGATTACAAACTGAGCTGATTATATTTACTTGCATTTCGCCAAGTTCATGATATCCAACGATGTGATCAAATCGTGAGATAATCCCTATTACCTGGCAAGGCTTCTTAAGGCAAATTGACTATTATTGTGTTTGTGATACTGACAGAAATAAAGAAATCACCCCCCCCCCCAAAAAAGAAACAAACAAACAAAAGCAAAAAAAAAAAAAAAAAAAACCCAACTGACGAATTAAGTTATAAAAATAATGTTTTTATATTTTTTATATTAATTAATTTTATTATTTCATTCATTCATTTTTTTGCTGAACCACTTAATCCTACTAGGGCCGCAAGGAAGCTGGAGCCCATCTCAGCCACTCTAGATGGGTGCACCCTGAACTGCTCTCCATTCCATTACAGGGCCGACACACACACTCTTCACACTTCACACTCACACCTGGGGCAATTTAAAACAACCAAGTCACCTTATGTGCATGTCTGTGAACTGTGGGAGAAAACCTGAGCACCTGGATGAAACCATCACAAGTACAGGCGGAACATGCAAATCCCACACAGAAACGCCTTCGCCGAGCCCCTAACGCGAACCCAAGACCTTTTTGAGTTATTTAAATTTTTTTTATATGATCCTATATCATATTAGTCATGGTGGTGTAGTGGTTAGCAGGTCCGCCTCACAGCAAGAAGGTCCTAGTGACGGGTCTCGGTCGTTTCTGTGTGGAGTTTGCATGTTCGCCCTGTGCTTGCGTTGGTTTCCTCTGGGTACTCCAGTTTCCTCCCACAGTCCAAAGACATGCACATTAGGCAAACTGGCTGTTCCACATTTGCCCAGGTGTGAGTGTGAAGAGTTGTGTGTGTGTTGGCCCTGTGATGGTCTGGCAAGCTGTTCATGGTGTACTATGTCTTTGCTCAGTGTTGGTTGTAATAGGCTCCAGCTTCCCTGCAACCCTAATAGGATTAAGCAGATTGGCAAATGAATTTGTGAGTGAGTGAGTGAGCGAGTACAATTAATATTAGTATTTTAAGATGACTTTGGGCTTGTTTCAACCTAGTAATACATTTCAAAGGCATTTGGGGTGGGATCAGATTGAAATGTTTTTGCTTTATTGGAGTGTTTGTACTGGTTACAGTGAGTATAGTAGTATTCCCCTTTTATCAAATAAAATGTGTTGGGGAGAAAAAAAAGATGAACGATGTATTTGTTTAACAGACAATAAAATTGCCTGTGGGATTTCAGGAAAAGAACACAAGTGGAATTAATTTTCTTGGCTGAAGAGATATTGTAGGGAATGGTCTTTGTGTCCCTCCCCTTTTGAGTTGAGGTAGTGGGGTCGTGGTGCGCAGCTGTGTGGAAGCTGGAGAGCTCTGCACACACACATCAACTCACCATTCAGAACTCTGGCTCTGGACTGGCAGTGTGCGTGCTCCCTCTCCACACACTTTCCTAGGTGGGTGAAAACTTGTTTATTGTGTCTCTTCTGTTTGCTTGCTTTAAGGATACTGTATTACTTTCTGACATCTGGTGTGAGCACTTGCGGGTGGGAGTTTCTCACTTTTAACAGTGCGCATTTATGAATGAGTTTCAACCACACACACACACACACACATACACACACACACACACACACACACACACACACACACTAGGAGACAAGTCAGGGTATTGCAGTCCACACATTACTATTGCACAGCACATATTGCTATTGCACACATTGCAATCTCATTACAGTTTTTCTGTCCGTGTATGATGAATAAAAGTCATTATCCTAAGAAATGATCTGTCAGTGTAGCCCAGGACTTCAGTCACTCTATTTATTTAGCACTTTTCATTTTCTCACTACTATTCATGTTTTATATGTGTCATGTTGTAGCAAAACTGTAGCTGGTGTATAACATTACATCTTTTTTCATGCATTTTTAAATAATTCATATTATGCTTAATATAATTCACCCAGATGAACACAAGTCAGTGGGAATAGCTTACACGTACAACATTTTGAAACATAAAAC
Source organism: Tandanus tandanus (assembly GCA_039654325.1). Classification (NCBI taxonomy): domain Eukaryota; kingdom Metazoa; phylum Chordata; class Actinopteri; order Siluriformes; family Plotosidae; genus Tandanus; species Tandanus tandanus. The sequence goes on along the minus strand of JBCNYH010000023.1, from coordinate 12,393,933 downwards.
TTGCCCTTTCATGTTTAATGTCTTTGGATAAACTGCTTGGTAGTCCAGACTCTTAGTTCTAATACATTGCTTTGGGAACTCTTAAACTGTTTGTCTTTATCTGGACAGAAATCTGAAAGTTCAGATCCTTAGGGCTTGAAAAGTCTCCAGAAGAAGTAGAATCTGTTCCCCAGATGAGTCTCAGGGCAGAGTTACTCCATACAAAAGCAGCTTAACCAAACACTGGCAAAGCTTTCTGTTCATTTTCAGTGGTGGTCCAAAGCTCCACTTGCCATACCTGACATTATTCCAGATAAACTGGCCATGTTTAATTATTTTATAAGTTGTTATTATGATAAACCCATATTATACCTCAGCAGCAAATTTCCCATATCACTATTGGACATATACAAAAACAATCTGTAGTATACAATGTCTGTCCATAAACAAACAAAGGAATAAACAATGAATAAATTCTAAAACAAAAATAGTAATAACAAAACAATAAAGTCACCTTTAAATAGGCAAATACTTAAGAGCTTGGATATATTTCTGGATACGTGTCTGGATAAATTTTATTGGATAAATGACTGCAGCTGAGAACAATTATTTTAACCTTTAATTATTTTAACTGATGCAGTGAGTAGCTTCTCATTTCTGAACAAACCATATCAGAAAACATTTCCTGAGGCCATAGTAAAGGTGTTACTCTGTTTCGCAAGGGTCAAAATACTGGCCTGCCTCAAGCCAGGAAAACAAATAAACAGATTGCTGAATTTCTTAAATAATGTAAAATGGTTTAAGAACTCTCCAATGCATTATTAAAATTTTGAAATATAGTGATGGAGCGTCAACTTCTCGGAAGAAACGTGGTTTTGACTGATAGTAATTAGAGAGCACATAAATGCTTGGTGAAGTTGAATCATAAAAAATTAACAGTGGAACTCATGGCTATGTTTAATAATAAGAGCTTTTTCACACACATAATGTATATTTGCCGGGAGCATAAAGATTGGACTCTGGAGCAGTGTAATCCGATGGGTTCAGATTTACCCTATCCCAAAGCGATGGGTGCTTCAGTGTAAGAAGGGAAGAGCATGAAGCGATGCACCTATGATACATAATAACAACCGTACAAGCCTCTGGAGGCAGTGTTATGGCTGCTTTAGCTGGCTTAACTAAGCAACATTGGGTAGCAATAAAATTATTTCAGCTGACTACCTGTGTGTACTGAATGACAAGTTATCCCTAAATTCTGGCCAAGCCGGGGTATACCCTGAACAGCTTGCCAGACCACTGCAAGTCCAAAACATACATTCACTCACTCACTCATTCACTCATTTGTCAAACTGCTTAATCCTATCAGATTTCAGTCAACACTGTGAAAAGGCAGGGTACACCCTGAACAGCTCACCAGCCCATCACAGGTCCAATACACACACAAAACCATTCAAACTCCCATTCATACCTAGGGCCAATTGAGAATATCCAATTAGCCTAATATTCATGTCTTTGGACTGTGTGAGGAAATCAAAGCACCTGGAGGAAACCTACACAATCACTGGCAGAACATGCAAACTCCACACCTTGCCGGGCACAGAGCTCAAACCCAGAATCTTCTTACTATCTTAATGTTATCATTTAAATACTAATTCAAAAATTAAATCAGTTTAAAAATAAGTATTCTACTTATTTGTACTGATTTCATTAAATTATAGCTATATAAAATATTATAAAAGTTATAGGTATAGTTTATTTAATGACTTTTAAACAATGTGCTCTGTAGAAAATTTCAACTGTGTGTAGAATTGCCAAACTAACCACAAATATAAAATTAATAATTTTAGTAATATATATATATATTATATATAAATACCCTCTAATCTAATGTGTGAAGCTTAGTGTCAGTGGCCCCATTTGCTTGAATAGCTCCTCTTGTCCACCTGTGTAAATTTGAACCTGAGAGAATGAGGTTTATTTTGAAGCCAGTGACTTCATGCTAATTGAAAATGTTCCAAAGGAAATCTGCAGCACACTCCCTAACATGTTTTCCCCCTTTCTTAACCTACATCTATCTCGCTTTCTTCTAGGGTTCACTGACTTTTCACAGTTGGAGTCGAGACAAACTTGTTGAGAGACCAGTACCAACTTTGTCTGCTGTACTAAAACTACTCTATAATCATTTTTGAAGAACTGACAGCCCATTTAGCCATAATGAGGCTGTTGTTGTTAATACTTTTGCTCTATGTGAGTAGAGGTTTCTGTCAGAGAGACTGTACTGGTGTGGAGTGCCCACTTCTTAACAACTGCATTGAAGAAGTTTTGGAAAATGGTGCTTGTTGTGCCACTTGTCTACAAACTGGCTGCACATGTGAGGGCTACCAATACTATGACTGTATTAATGCTGGCTTTAGATCTGGCCGAGTGCCCGAGGGAGAATCTTACTTTGTGGACTTTGGAAGTACAGAGTGCTCTTGCCCACAGGGCGGTGGACGGATCAGTTGCCATTTTATTCCATGTCCTGAGCTTCCTGCTAACTGCATTGAAGTATTGGAGCCAGCTGATGGGTGTATTCAATGTGAGCGGATAGGCTGCGTCTATGAGGGACACAAGTATGAGGCTGGCCATTCATTCCGCATGGACCAAGTCTGCCAAGTCTGCCACTGCCCCAATAATGGCGGCAATTTAATGTGTTCCCCGATCCCAGACTGTGATCTGAGACAAGTCCATAAGCCTTTGATTGCAACTACCACAGAGGAAAACATGCCGTGGGAACGTCAAAATAAAATCCAAAATCTTTTCAACCATAAAGGATCACGGAATCCCCTCTCGAAACCATTTCCGCAGTCATACCATGAGAGTCTGTCTTTGATTAAACCAACCCCAAGCGATGTGGATGAAGAAGAGGAGGAGGAGGAGGGCTATGACTACACTACTACAGATTCCTCAAAGCAATCTCGGCATGAACTACCTTCTCCAGTGGAGTCCTACATTATCTCACATACTGAAAGCAATCCCTCCGCCCAAGCAAGGGGAACCAAGCAGGAGCTTAAAGAGAGATTTCATGTTCATGAAACATCAAGAGAGAGACCATGGTTTTCCATTCCTGAAGAGAGAATAGATGGGGCAAAATATAGTCATCATAAAGTGAACTCTACGAACGACACTTCAGAAGTCTCTGAAGACAATATTAGAGGGGCACAAATTTACATTCCTAAAATTAGTACCAACAAAGAGAAAACCCCCATTTATAGAGATACCACCCATGAAGAACAATTCTCTATTTACAGAGACACGACTGTAAAAGAGAGTTTCGGACCCTATAAAGACAACAGCAACATAGATGTTCTTGATGAACATGACAGAGACGGTCTGAAGAAGGCACCAGAGAAGATTTTTAAAGAAACCACTGACAGTACTGAATTTGATTCATATGAAGACACCACATACAGTGGAACAGTCACTGACTCTCTGGTGACTGTAGTACCAGTGATGCCTCAAACTACAAAAGTGACACAAATGACAACAACATGGCAGACAACCGGTGGCAGTTTTTCACCAGAGCAGGTTCACTATAGCACACCAGAAACTATGGAATTTTACAGCACACAAAAGGAAGAAGTGAAAATAAATGAGCAAAAAGACTCATTAAATAATGTCACAGAGAGGGGAAACAATCAGGAGAAAGATAAAATGGTTGATGTACAGGAAAAATACACCGTTAGCAGCTCACAGTCTATAAATGTAAGCATCTCAAACAGTGACTATTCATCTTCAGCAGCACCTGACAAACCTTTAGGAGAGCATGAAACCGAACCAAACATAAAGCCCGAAGTATACACAAATCCTCCTGTGATATTCAGTCCAACCAGCCAATCACTTTTAAAAGTGAATGCAGAGAATGGACAGCATGGAAATAAACAGTCACAGAGTCTGTTTGAAGTTGCAGAGGACGACAAGGAAGAAGAGAAGGACGAAATTGTAGAGAAAGAAAACACACTCAGTTCCATACCAAAGGCCACCGAGGGTGAGTGTACACATACTTAGGTCCTAGACCACCCTACCATGGGTAAATTCATTTAGCCTTTTACTTAACACTAAAAACAGACCTTTGGAAATCTTTGCTTAAAAGTGGTTACATAACAGATGATTTTCATTTAACCTCCACAATTGCAGGATGGCGGTGGGGCAGTGGTTAGCACGTCCGCCTCACAGCAAGTAGGCCCGGGTTCGATTCCTGGCCTTGGACGTTTCTGTGTGGAGTTTGCATGTTCTCCTTGTGCTTGCGTACATTTCCTCTGGGTACTCTGGTTTCCTCCCACAGTCCAAAGACATGCACAGTAGGCTAATTGGTTGTTCCAAATCGCCCTAAGGTGTGAGTGTGAATGGTTGTGTGTGTGTTGGCCCTTAAGTGGTCTGTCAAGATGTTCAGGGTGTACCCCGCCCTCGCCAGAGTCGGCTGAGATGGGCGCCAGCCTCCCTGCGACCCTAATTAGGATTAAGTGGCTTAGAAAATGGATGAATGTATAAATGAATTGCAGGATGGTAGAAATTGCTGTGATGTTGTCTGTGCTGCTTTGAATAGGACATAAAGGATTCTGGTATGTAAAAGAAAACATGCTTTATGATTATGTTGTCAAAACAAACAGCAAAAATGATCTAAAGGGAAATATGTAGTATTTTTTGGAAATGGACTGAACATGCTGCTGCCAGAAAACATCAAAACTGCTTTTCAGAAAATGTGTCTGTTACTGTGGACTTGCCCTTAATCTCATTTAATCACTGTTTATAATGAACACGTGTCTACAACATCAAGAAGATGAGAATTTAATTAATGCATACTGATTGCTGATTGGCATTGACTAGGCAGTACTCATCACTGATGCTAGCTTAAACACCTGTGATTGCACCTGTGTATAAATAATGGATATGTGTAATTACAACTTTTCTTTTTATGATGTTTGCTATTCAAAGGAAACATGACATGAACCCAATACGTCATTATGATCTTGAACCTTTCAAGTATGCAGCTGCTTATCTGCCTGCTTACCCAGATTACAGTTTATGTTTTAACAACTTTGCTATCACGTTGCACAAACGTTGCAGTAATTACTTGTACACTTGTACTTATTTGTAGACTCCTGAAATAACTTTGTTAAAATGTTGCAGAAAACATTTTTTTTTTTTATTATTAAAGTCTTAAAAACATTGTCAGAAGATGTTACAGTTCCATTAATTTTAAACTGTGTGCATGTATACTGTGGTTTCCTTTTCGGTACCTGCATGATTCACTGAAAATGAAACCCCAGTATGAATGTGCACAGTCCGTGCCCCATGCTAAATGTCACTGTACTGGGGGCCTGGATGTGTGCGCATATTGACAACATTAAAACAATGTTATGCATAAAAGTCATGTACATGTTCTCAAAAAAATGTATGGTTTAACAGTGTCACAATATTCAGCTAACATTTTGTGCATCTAACCAAATTATGACCTTTATGCAATGCCGCTGTAATGTTGCACCACATTGTGTGTTAGCTGGGTGTCTACACGTCATTGATGTCCATTCTAGTTTAATTACTACTGATAGATATAAGATTTTAGCCCAAACATTTAATATCTAATAATCAGCTATGACTAAGAGCCAATAGTCACTGAGCTCAATAGTTTAATCCATTATTTGCTGAGCTCTAAGCTTCTGCCAGTTCAGGATGCTGAGGGATATAAACATGGCATTGGCAGAAAGTGTAACTTTGAATCAGTTAGGGTTTATAGATTCAGTCAATGTAATTCATTTGGAGTCACATTATCACTGTAAGTCTGTTAACCATTGTACACATAAACTGCAGCTAGCCTAGAGTGCATGTGGGGCAAAGTGTATTTTGAAGTTCATACCAGGCAAATAATGCCAAGAATGGAAATATCATGGATTTTAATATAGAATCTTTAAGCTCATCATCAAATTTCATTATGAAAGGCCATGCCATTTTCATATGTACTTCCTTTTAAGAAAAATATGCTATATATTATGGACATAGCTTTCAAACATGGGTTAAAATTAATCTTCTGGTTCTCATTTGTATTTGGCATCTCACTCATGCTGATACAACCCGTTCATTATTTAAGCATTTTAGCTGTGCCGCCATCCATCTTGTTAGGATGAAAAACGTCAGCAATTTTTGTGTGAAGACCTCTTAGAACAATGAGACAAACATTATCCTTTCCTTCCTGCTTGTGGAACTCGGTTTATACACATTTGTGGAAGATCATTATTACATTCCTTATCCATTAAGAGTAATGTTCTAATTTCTGTGGAGAAGTGAAGATTTCCCCGAGGTCTATGTTGAGTGGTGTCTTTCTGGAGCATGTTGCTCATGTCCTGCTAGATAAGCAGAGGAATTCATTATCTTGTTGAGAGCCAGTTGGACACAGCTCAACATAAGCCACTCTCTCAAAATAGGAACACTTGGGGATTTTAACAGATAGTTTTTTCTCCTATGTAAGATTCCAGGGAGAAGAGAGAGCTATCTGTCCATAATGCATGTTCCATAGCAAAAATGTTTACAATTGTACATTCTTGGTCACCACCAAGCCTACCTGTTGATTTACCCCCTAAAGACTAACAATTTAAAGGAATGATTAGATAATCAGGTGGACATGATTATGGTTAGAGTTAAAGGCTTCCTCCAAATACGCGTAGTACCATACTATAGGTTGACAAAAAGAAATATGGAGGATTTCCAAATACTCGCTAGGCATGTAATAGTAGTTAAATGGTACCCGGATGATTTAAATTAATAGTATATTAATAGTATATAAAATAATAAATTAATAGTATATAAATGTATAATGCTACACTATCCCTTAAGTCAGGAAAAGCATGCAAATTGCCTAAAATGAAGAATTTCTCTGGAGAAAATAAAAAGACACTGGCGGCCCCAAAGGAAGCTGGTTGTTGCTGCATCCATGTAATGTCCTTAGCAACGTACAAAAGGAACAAACATTTATGCTGTTTGTTGAAACATTTCTTTTGTGTGTTGGTGGGGAGATGGCCGGGTAGTACATCTGACTCATGCCCTTAGAACTCATCTGCATCCTCATGGAACACACTACAGGTACATTTGGGCAGTAGGCACCTAACCAACTTTGGTATGTTCACTGCCCGGCCAAATAAAGTTCTGGACCCTTGATTATAGCAAAAGTGGTTGAGTGATATTCCCAGCCTGCTACTTATATGTGCAAGTGTCACAGCTTCTCCCCGTTGGTGCAGCTGTACTCACAGCGTCATCTTCCAGGGTTCTAAGGCAGAAGAACAACAACACACCCACAATGTGAGCCATACATATGCAGAGGTGATCGCACTAAACTTGTAGACAATCTGAGCTACATTTAGAAGGACTATAAATGTGTGCTGTAGGTCTAATTCTCTGCAAAGTGTTTGTTATTGTGTCATTGCCCCCAGTACGTGCCAAGCCTTGTTTATGGTGTATTTAGAATCCTGTGTATGACCTGTTTTTGCCAACCTTGCTCATGAACTCTGCATAGGCTGTGTTATTGCCTGTTATGTGTACAATCTCTGCCTTCTGGATTTTTGACCATGAGTTCAGTTGTACCCTTGATATTTAGCTTTCCTGATCTCTTGACCTACTGCTTATTTCTCTGTCTATGACATTGGAGTGTGTTTCTGGATTTGTTTGCCTGGTTATTATAATAAACCCATTTTTATTAGTTCTGCATATTTCGATCCACCTTCACCTTACATAGACAATTTAGTTTAGCCAGTATTATTGTGCTACTTATCATTTGGAGCAAGCCTTGCTCATATCAAAATCTTTATTTTAAATATAAAGTTTGCTTGAAATAATATTTTCAATGTGTTCTTTCTGTTACATATAAATGTAGCAAATCTAAACGTTTCTCCATTATCTGTCATCATCGTGCTTTTGTGGTCTGTGTTCAATTTGTAAATCAAACTGCTGCTTCCGGAGTCAGATAATGTGTGCCATCAAAAGGCTGACTAAAGAAACATAAAGGTGACAAAATTGGCAAAGGAAAGTTCATTTATTTTTATATTTTTAGTATTGTTTATTATGCGTGCTCAGTGGTACATTTCTTGTCCATTTGTACAACTTTCCTCTCTTGTTCAGTAAATTATGCCCACTCAAGACCTCATACCGTATTTACAATGCATTTGAGCATTTGGATAAATAGTAAAATATCCCCCTCAGAGCTACAAAGATAAAATATCTATCCAGGCCTTAAACCCCATCCGTTATATACATCAACACGGCATGCAATAGCACTGTCCCTCAGAAACACACACACACACACACACGCACACGCACGCACACGCACACACACACATGCACACGCACACGCACACACAAGCACACACACAATATGAGAAACATATGTATTTAACTAACTACATGTAAGTCATTGTGTCTATGTTTATTGGTTCCCTGGTTGTGATAAATTGTGCAATAATGTCACAGTTTATCCTGGTCCCACCTTATTGTTTGGCCTCAGTGAGGTCAAGGCTAGAGTAGTGTTGGATTTCTGCCATTAATTGTTGATATTGGACAGACCAAAACTGACTCTTCCAATCTATTGAAAAGGGTGGGAAAAGCAGTTCAGCCAAGGCTAGAATATCTCCCCTGATTCAGTCTGGATTCTATAATGCTACATTACATTATGTCATAATAAGCAGCACATCATTTCTCACTTACTCATTTGCCGAACCGTTCAATCCTATCAGGATCGCAGGGAGGCTGGAGCCTCAGCTTACACTGGGTGAAGGCGTGGTATACCCTGAACTGCTCGCCGGACAATCGCAGGGCCAACACACAACCATTCACACTAACAAGCACAGGGAAAATTTGCAAGCTCCACACAGAAATGCCCATGCCCAGGACCTGAACCCAGGGCCTTCTTGCTGTGGGGTGGATGTGGGAACCTTTGAAACACATCATAATGTTTTGATCATAATCAATTTTATTTGTCTTGTATATTTAACAGTCATCTTGCCACAAAGTAGCTTTGCAGAAAACTCAGATACAGATTTAGATCCATAAAGAGCGAACCAGAGTTGACAGTGAAACGAAAAATTCCATGAGACAACATGAGAAAAAAACCTTCAGAGGAACCAGACCCAAAAGCAAACCCATCCTCTTCTGGGTGACAACAGATAGCAGGACTATAAATCAAGTGTGTTGAGAGGATATTCGGTATGAGGAGTTGAGTAACCATAGCAACTTAAGCCCTTAAACTTATATAACGAGAAGATGGGTCCTGACTTACTTCTTAATTACATACAGTATATTATTAGCATTGCCGTAATTTATGGAAGCTACTGGACCTTTAATGGGGTTAAGAACACAAGAACTTCTTATACATTTTAAATACCTCTTATTACCTCCCATGCATGTTCAGTTGGGTTGATATCTAGTGAGCAAAAGCTATAGCATATGATCTGAGACATCGTTACAACATTCAGTAGATGTGGTCCAATCAGGATAGAAATATTTTATCACAGAATGAAAGTGATGAGTCAGAGGCACTCTGTATTAGTTTACTGTGACTTCTTACTCTGAAGATACACGCTGACTAAAACCACATCAGCAAAATGTCACCACCATAGAATGCAATATATATATATATATATATATATATATAAAATTGCATTACACCGTCATAACTTCCTAGAACGGATATCACATGCTCACATTTGCTGGCCACATGAGCCAAGGTGAGGTCCTCTACTAAAATAAAGCGGGTGGGTAGTGGGGTGAGGTATCACCCTTATAAACATTGTTTGGAATGATTAAATAGGATTGTTATCTCCCTAAGCCAGGATGCTCCACCTGAGCTACAGTAATCCTTCTTTACACATCCAGGCCCCTGAAAAACTGATCACAAAAACCTATCCTGATTATGGACTCTAGCAGTAAACTGTCCCATCCCACCTCAGGGTCTCTTTCGTAGAAAGTAATGTAACACTGATGTAACAACAATAAATAATGACCATATGTATTCTCTGTTCATGAAAATGTTGTTAGTTCTATCTCAAAGCCTGAGGCCAAAGAAAATATTGAACCTATGACAGTGTGTCTGGTCTCTTAGCCTTGTACTGCCAAGTCAACCAACATCTGTATTTTTACTATTATTATTCTCTTCTTGTGCTTTCCAGTTGCTTCCTTCCTTCAAAGTAAGGGTTTGCAGAATAATTTTATGTTACATCAATCCATTATCTAGGAAACTTTTCTACCTGGTGAAAACCGTGTTATGGGGTGAACATGCAAACCCCAAAGAGAAAAGGCCCTTACTGGCTGCCAGGTTGGAACTCAGAACCTTCTTGCTGTGAGGAAACAGTGCTAACCACTGCATTACCCTGATCTTGATATAATTTTTTTAATCATTTAGGGGAATAGTAGTGGTTAGCACATCTGCCTCACAGCAAGAAGGTCCTGGGTTCACTTCCCGGGCTTGGATGTTTCTGTGTGGAGTTTGCATGTTCTCCCCGTGCTTGTGTGGGTTTCCTCTGGGTACTCCGGTTTCCTCCTATAGTCCAAAAACATGCACAGTAGGCTAACTGCCTGTTCCAAATTGCCTCTAGGTGTGAGTGTTAGTGTGAATGGTTGGGTGTGTGTTGGCCCTGTGATGGCCTGGCGAGCTGTCCAGGATGTACCCCGCCCTCGGTGCCAGTCTCCCCGCAACTCTAGTTAGGGATAATCTGCTTAGAAAATGAATAAATGAATGAATAAATGGGAATATTTGGCAACATTCACTGAGCCTAAGATTAATAACTGTTTTATTAAATACTGCATGGGATGTAATCAAAAAAGCTCACTAATATTAGTTTTTTTTTTATTGTTTATTGTCTTTAACATTTTTAAAATCATGACAGATGCATGAGCTCTGAGTGTGTGTGAGCAGATGCATAAGAGCATGAATATGAAGCCATCAAATAAAGCTGAGCCAATTGAATTTTGCTCCAGCAGTGGCATAAAGTCACCCAAGAGCAATGTAAAAGACTGGTGGAGAGCATGCCAATACGCATGAAAGCTGTGATTAAGATGTCTGGGTTATTCCACCAAATATGGATCTCTGAACTGAGCCTAAGTTCAAACGTTAGTTTTGTGTTGCTTAAAATAAAATATGGTTTGTATGCACTTGCTTTTTATTTATTTATTTATTATTAGGGATCGAAGGGAGGCTGAAGCCTATGCTAGCTGACTCTGGGAAAAAGCAGGGGTACATCTAGAACAGGGCATCACGGGGCAAAACAGACACACACAACCATTCACTCTCATGTTCACATGAAGGAGCAATAGAAAATATCCAATTAGCCTAATGCACACGACTTTGGGCTGTGGGAGGAAACCGGAGCACCCGGAGGAAACCCATGCAGACACGGGATGAACATGCAAACTCCACACAGAAATGCCCTGGTTGAGCCCGGGACTGGAACCCAGGACCTTCTTGCTGTGATTCAAAAGTGATTCAAACACTACGCCACTGTGCTGCCCTCTTTATGAATTATTCAAGGTCTGAAAACATAGCATCTTTTTTTTTCTATTTTTCTATTTTTGACCAGTTGTTATTTCCTTTAAATAAAAGGCTTTAAGCAACAATAATTTTATGTGGAATTTAGAGGAAATGTTGCCAGTAGTGTGCCACACACACACACACACACACCCACACAAACTAATACTTTTTTATAGCTTGGATGCTTTTTTCCATCTTAATTTATTCTCTCTGCTCGTCTCTGTCTTTCTTTTGTTCACAGACTTTCAGTGCTCTTTTCAAGCAGTGATAAAACCGGACAAAACACTGTGGATACTTAAAATTTGCAATTTAATGATAGTATAAGTAACAGTGATGTCTGAATGACATTTTTGTGATTAAGACGGCAGAATGATTTGTGTAACCAGGGGTGGAAAAAGTAAGTACTGTTAACGTATAGGCGCTCTGTTAAAATCGTACTCTGTTAAAAATGGAAGTATGAAAGCAAAGAGAGAAATTTAATAGTGTTTATATTTAAACTCAAGTATTTAAGAGTAAATGGTTAGTAAGTTAGTAAATAAAACTGCCAGTTCATGATGCTTCGCCATGTAGGAATCAATAGTCTTTTATTTAATCAAAGGCTTATAGTGGAATTCTATGATCCAGTGTAGTGGTACAGCGAGAAAAAAATGACTTGCCTTAAAATAACTCTTAAATTGATTTGTACTGTGAGCTCCGGTGGACTTGTTTTCTTTGAGGACAATCCTCTTTCACTGTCACCATGACTAACAGTAAGTTATTTTACTGCTTGTTTCAGAAGCTTCTGCTTCTGCCCTCTTTTCCCTCTGTCTTTCCCCATCTTTGAGATTTAAGCTATCGTATATTATGTTTAATAATGTACCTTTTTAGTAGAAAATACTCGTACCAGCTTGAGAGCACTTCATGCTTCCTATCAAGGGTAAAACTGCAACAAGCAGTTAAATCACTTGCTGTTAGCCATGTTCACAGTAAAAGATGATTCTTTGAGATGAACAGTATAACCATGCACCGAATGACACAGTCAAAAAGCTTGTGTGATAGGTGATCTACTTTGAGCTCTGTTTAAAGAAAAACGCTGTTTGTCTATTTTCCAATAATATACCAACACTCTGATTTAAAGAATATAAACTTTAATATATAATACTGTTCAAACACTAAATGATTTGCAGCTAAACAACATTTCTGTATACACATACATATATACAACAAATTATGTTTTATAAATCGTACACAAACAATTTTCACACTATCAGCTGCACTGTTTTTGGCAAACTAATTTTAATGTTTGCTGCAAATCTCCTGCAATCATTTTGCTTTTGTAAAGTGGTTTATTCCTCTCATCCCCTTCGTAGTCGCCAACAATTACAATATTGTTATAATTATAATTAATGCCAGATAATATAGTTACTGTTTACAGTTACGTTTAATGTCTGTGAGACAGCTTATTTTCTTCATCATTCTTTACGAGGAGATTTTTTTTAGATCCACCCAAAACAGTTTTTGTGGTGGTATTGTAATCACCAGCATTTGTGAGTCTGTCGGTTTGTCAGTGAACAAAATCGTAAGCACAGCCATAGACAGATTTTCACCAAACTTGGTAGGGACACTACCCTACCTGAGGCCCACAGATTATTTAATTAAACATTTTCTGGGTCAAAGGTCAAGGTTAGTGTAGGGTCACATATTTTTGGAGATAGATATTTTCCATGTTAAATTGCTTATATCTCAGAAACATCTCAAACATACGCCCACAGATGCAATGAGGGTCAAATAGGAAACCATATACACCCTTTAAATGACATAACTTTTGACTTTTAGTGACCCTGAAATCTTTAATCAGTCTTGATTATTAACCGAAGCATATCATTTTAAAAAAGTTACCATTAAAATAGTTTCCAGTTACCCTGACTCTGCATAACTTTTATAATTAGACAGTTTTTCAGTGTTTTAAACCCATTGGAGTCTCTCTTATCTGTTTGTCCAGATGGCTAAATAAGCATGCTTAAGACTTTCATTCTTTTGTTCAGTCATCTTTAAGAATTTCATGACTGCCATGTTGTGTGTGTACATTTTTCCTGCATTCTTTTACAACAGCAAACTCAAGCTGCATTTACAGAGGGACTAGGAAACCAGGTCAGAATTGATAACTGTCTGGAGCTCCTATTTTGCTGGGTGAGAAGTCTTGTTTGGAAAAATATAATTGAAGGTCATTCATCAAGAGCTATAAGAGTCAATAGAATGTACTTTTCCCTTACAGGCGGGTAATGGAACCACATTGCTATTTTCGAGACTAATTATGATAAAGATCTTTGACAAACATGTGAAACAATAGCAGGGAAGATATAGCTATTATAGTCTACCAAGAACAGGAAAAGAAAAAGACAGGAAGAAAGAGAAATAAGCAAAGAAATAAAAAGATTTCAGTTGATATACTGTATGTCAAGTTTCAAGTATTTCTTTAATTAGTTTGCATCAGAGTAAGCAGCATGTACACTAACACTAGAACCTCTTTATTTACTGTAACTCATTGCCACTTGGTCTGTGTGTGAATGGTTGTGTGTGTGTGTGTGTGTGTGTGTGTGTGTGTGTGTGTGTGTGTGTGTGTGTGTGTGTG
>JBCNYH010000023.1:12302512-12317651 GCA_039654325.1 Tandanus tandanus | reverse complement strand
GAGTAGCTCCTCACCCTGGAGATCTCTTCAGAGCCACTCAGTGATGCTGATTCACACAGATCTGTAATGTTTGTACAGCAGCATCTCGTCAACCTTTTTTTTTTTTGTTTTTTTGGTTTTTTTTTTGTTTTGTTTTTTGCTTTCTGTACCTATTTCTCTATGTTATCTAATCCTCTCAGGGTAAAAGCATCAGATACATTTCTTCATCCTGTCTTCACAGTAAATACCAATTACCACTAATTCAATAAACAAACAATAAATAACAGACCCACAATGAACATTTTTAATGTGGAAGTGATTTGTCACAAATAATCATTTTACAGCTGGGTTCTTTGGGACAGTGGGTGAAGACTGCCACCTGCTGGTAAAAAGCAAAACATTTTGCACATTGATTTCACTCTCACTCACTCACTCATTTGCTGACCACTTAATCCTGCCAGGTTCATGGGAAGGCTGGAGCCTATCTCAGCCAACAGTGGGTGATGGTTGGATACCCTCTGAACAGCTCACCAGTCCAACACAAGGCCATCACCCACAACCTTTAACACACGCACTCACACCTGGGGACAATTTGGATCATCCAATTAGCCTAATGACCATGTTTTTGAACTGTGGAAGGAAACCGGAATACTTGTGGGAAGCCTATGCAAGCATGGGGAGAACATGCAAACTTCACAGAGAAACACCGGAGCCTGGGACTCGAACCCAGGAAATTTTCTATAATGCATTTTGTTTTGTCCAACAACATATAATGTGAATAAAGATCTATTTTTCAAGGTCAAATCCAGGTTGACCAATAAATTGTCTTTTGCCAGATATGAACCTCATCAACCTTGAAGGTCAAACAATCTCAACTTATCACATGTTGGAAAGGCAGTCTGTTTTTAGCTCATTAGACCTGCCTTTAAAATGAAGGGCTGTGTAGGCCCACTCCTTGAAGTCCTCATCAGCCTCTGTGCTATCATGTACTGGTCCACCCTTGAGGCCACTCAACCTTCCCTCCCATTGTGTGGGTATCGGAAAAGGGTGTACAGCTGTGTGAGTTCTACAGCACCTCAGATAACCTTAGACTGCTGCCTCGCTATGTAGGATGCGAGATGCCAAGCCAATTTAATAGTATTATGCTAGGTTATAGTGTTTGAAAAACTGTACTGAAATGAATAGGAAATAGCAATGAAGCATGTACTAATAGCATGGTTCTTACTGCTAGAATTCTATGAAACAAATTCACAGTACTTTGGATAATTTTTAATGTTAAGTGAGAAAAGGCATTGTATTTAGCATTATTTATCCATATAATTGACACAGTATGTTCCATTAAACCACATCCTAGGGATGGTCTTTTTTTCTCCTTGTCAATAAAATTGAACCTCAAACCACTTCCTGCTATTCAGGTGGCGTCCTACACACATTTAGGAGTGTGCAGTCTTTGACTGATTATCGTCTTTCCCCGAGTTCTCTTTATCAGCATGGCTAAATATATGTGACTATGTTCCAGGAAAGCAAGTGCTTATTCTGGTGATAAAGATACTAAGGGGAAATTATGAATCTTCAGATAAAACTGACCTGGCTGTTATGGAGCCAGTGGACACATCTCAAATTGATGCCTGTGAAACCAGAACTTGTGTGTCAGATATTTTATGGGCGAAGAAATTGTACTAAAGCATTGGGATTTTAATTCGCTGACAAAATTCTACGATGCAGTTCAAACTAGGGTGGCGCGGTAGCATAGTGGTTAGCACATCCACCTCACAGCAAGAAGGTCCTCGGTTCAAGTCCTGGGCATTTCTATGTAGAGTTTTCATGTTCTCCCTGCATGGGTTTCCTCAAGGTACATGTTTCCTCCGACAGTCCAAAGACATGGACATTAGGCTAAGTGATGGTTCCAAATTGCTCCTGGGTGTGTGTGTGTGTGTGTGTGTGTGTTGGCCCTGCGATGGTCTGGTGAGCTGTTCTGGGTGTACCCGGCTTTCACTCCAGCCTCCCTGTAACCATAATAGGATTAAGTGGTTTGGCAGATGACTGTCTTTGTGACTGAGTGAGTGTTCAGGTACCCACATACTTTTGGCCATATAGTGTCTGATTTGTAAAAACGTTTATGAATGTTATATTATTGTGATGATGGAAAAATGTGTAGTATGCTACCACTCTTTTGATACCCATCACCTTATACTGACATATGTGTAGGCAGGTATTGATATGTATGTGGGTAAACCACCAATAAGCAGTATTAGGCATGCAACTTTGCTATCAAAGCACTGCATTTTGTTCAGAGGTCTTACATACACATAGTTATTCAGTACAACCCTTTTCCTGTATGGAACTGATTATTTCAACTGACATACTGTATTTAATCTAAGGCTTGTCACCAGTATTCCCAACATAGGCTCCTGAATTACCATGAGTCTGACCATGATAAACTAGTTGCTGAATATGATTAAATGAATTAAAATTTAACCTGTCAGGCATTATTTTGTTATCAATTGTTATCAAATGATCTCATTAAAAGTCAACATCCTCTTCCACTGAACTGGGCAAATCCTCCCTCGTATGATTAATAAAGCATAAAGGAGGTAATAATTACATGAAATAAAACTAGGCTGGCACACAGAGCTTTGGATCTTGTGCATCAGCGTGTAGAGAGCTGGCACCCATGCAGTATTTATCTCAGTTCTCTACCACACTTTGATCATGACTGGGAACTTGAAGTTAAAAGATGGAGATGATCATTACCTTGCACTGGGTACAGGGTCAAGTCGACAAGGCTTTCATCAGTGAACAGTGCCTTAGGATTGATCGCTGGTCTTCTACTTCAAACACTGTTGCACAGGCAGCCGGTCTCAAAATTTAACCCTCTTATGCTCTACAGCTTAACATTAAAGTTAATGTGAAATCACCTGTGCTTCATTATCACACTTCACTGCCGATCTCTTTCAGCCTGTGCCCAGCCACATCAAATATGTGTATTTCGACCTGCTGACATTGTTATAGAAAAGGCAGAGCACTTGAAATTGTCACATGACACAAATTAAAGTAGTGATTTTATTTTAGTGGGACTTTTGATTCAGGCAGAAATGAATCCTATTAGTTAAGTGAGAGGGTTTTTAAAGCAGTAGTTCAAAGCAGTCCTGTGAATTCAAGTCTGAATCATTTAGTTACTAGCACAGACTCCTAACAGTGGCATTATCCCTAGACCTCACTTACTCACTCACTCATTTGCCAACCAACTAATCCTACTAAAGTCGCAGGGATGCTGGAGCTTATCTTAGTTGACTGAAGGCAGGGTACTTATCCCTAGACCTTCAGAGTAAAATTCTGATGCTTTACTAACAGAGCTATCTGTGCATAGAACATGGGTGTCAAACTCATTTTCACTGAGGGCCACATCATTAAATTTAAAGGTGATCGACGGCCGAATAATCACTGAACTATTCTAAAAGGTCAACCATGAAATCTGCATGGCAAAATGATTCGTTTAGGCATTTGCCCTCTTTTTCTTTATTCACTTGCATTTTCTGACAACGTGTAACAGCAACTAGTTCGCATGAAATCTTTCTTGAGTCATGAATGACTAGCTGTTTAATTGAAATAAGCTGCTGCCACCTAGTGGAAGAATGATGAATTAAGTTTCATGGTAATGGTCGATGCAAAGAATGTACGATAATCATATTCTTTGAAAGCTCTTGCAGGCCACATAAAATGAGTTGGTGGACCGAATTTGGCCCACGGGCCTTTTTTTTTTTTTTTTTTTACACCTGTGGCATAGATGATCACAAATGACAAGCTGCAATCAAATTATAATAGTAATTACACTTGAAAATAAACCCAACTCTTCTGTATGACAAAGCAAAATCTTTTTTTATTTCTGTGCTAATAACCATGCATTTATCATGCATATATGTATATATGTACATTTATGTACATGTTTGTATATATTTCTGGAGATAAATTCAGCCAAGCAAAACATCGAATAAAAACTGGGCAGGCCTAGCTGTGACATCGATCTGGCCGACCATTATAAGCGGATCCATTGTGTTCACTCTGCATTTCACATCGTTTCTATTTCAGATAATTTCTTACAATGTAAACTTTGATATTTCTGTGTTAATCTAACACCAGAGACCAGGACCAATGTTCCGTGTTAGCTTCACATGATTCTTTTGAATGAAAAAACAAAAAACAAAAAAACATTGACTTATTCCGCTGGGAGGCATATTGTTTTTGTGTAACCTTCTCGCTCTCTCTCTCTCTCTCTCTCTCTCTCTCTCTCTCTCTCTCTCTCTCTCTCTCTCTCTCTCTCTCTCTCTCTCTATCATGCACACACCCTCTCTCACCCTGAGAAGGAGTAATGAAAGCTGTAGCTTAATGGTTAGAAAAGCGGCTTTGGGACCGAAAGGTCGCTGGTTCGATTCCCAGTGAGTTGCACCTTCCCTTCCTCCACCTTCATGGCAACTTCATGGCTGAAGTACCCTTCAGCAAGAGACCTAACCCCCAACTGCTCTCCGGGCGCCCCAATGTGTGTGGCAGCCCACTGCTCTGAGTGTGTGTGTGTGCTCACTATTTATGTGTGTGTGCTCACTTTGGATGGGTTAAATGCAGAGGTAATAATTTCCCTTGTGGGATTAATACAGTATAGCAAAATAAAAAAAAATTCAAAATTCAAAAATGAACACTGCTGGCTGAAAACAAAGTGCATGGCAGCTTTGTAGGCTAGAGCATGAAATCTCTAATATTTTGCTTGTTTAGTGGAATAAAACAAACCAGAAAAATATGCACTTTTTTGCATTAAAACGAACAAAAAAGATACAATGACATCACTCATTTTACTTACAGTTAGCTGCATGCCTTGCTGAAAGAAGGCAGTTTAAATTAAAAACAAAATTTACTCATAAATAACAGAGCAAATAGTGCAGAATCGCCTAGCAGGGAAAACTGAGAAAAGCCAAATGACTGAACATGGGCCAAAAAAACAGAGAAGATTAAAAAACCTAAAGGGAGAACAGACTGTTCCCAACTATATACTATGTCTACTATTTTCATGTCCAGATTGTAATGAGAACAGGTACAACCTTATTAGCAGAGTTATGGTAAATCAAGGTGTCATTTAACATCATTTTTCTCTAAGAGCTGCCCTTCAATCCTTTATTTAATAAAAGCCGTCAGGAACAAACTGACAACCTCCCAACTGAATTCCTGATCATGGCTCCCTTGGCTGGTATGATGGATTTGCTTGTTTTTGTGGGCGCATGGTTATATAATGATAAACTTCTTGTTCAGCATTGTATCCACCTGCTTTTCATGAAATACAATTATCTTGCTGTCTCATTAAGCTTTGTTTACACTGTTTACTTACTGAAATAAACCCAACTTTGTTTTTTTTTTTTTTTTTTTTTTTTTTTTTTACATATTTTGACATACTCCTATTAATCATAATCTCAAAATCCGCTGTAAGGCTGATTACGTGTGATAGAGGAGCTGCTCGCACAGACACTTAGTAATGCTTTGTATGCAATCTCTCTCTCTCTCTCTCTCTCTCTCTCTCTCTCTCTCTCTCTCTCTCTCTCCCTCTCTCTCTCTCTCTATCAGCTGTATCTGCACTTACGTCAGTCTATCGCAGGCCCAGCACCCACAAACATTCACACTCACACCTAGGGGCAATTTTTTATTTTTCTTGTGCCTCTTTAAAATCATCCAAATTAAGAAATTTTTTCGGCCAATTAACCAGAAAGAACACCATGCAAAGATTATTCCTTGATGGACAAAGTGGGTAAATAACATCAGCCAGGGGACCAGCATAAGCTACAACAAGGCATTAAGAAGGGCAGATCACCGATGTGATTGGAGAACTGTGGCATCTAATCCTTCATAGGATGGAACCAAGAGAGAGCTAGAGAGGATGTATGAAGGGTACTTGTGAAAGAAAACTATGGATTTAGGAAAGAAGAAGGTTATTCTGAGTTCTTATAGCTCTCACAATAGCTCTCTGTCTCTAATGACAAAAGAACCCCAATTAGAGAAAATGACCTGGGGGAGATGGGTCTGTAGTGATTTCCCTTCAGTTTTTCCTCATTCTATATGAATACAGGTCCGGGAGTAAGAACCTGTCAGTTTATCTGCAGCTCTAACAGTGTGCTGTATGAATATGTGATGAATGATTATGTGATGACTAAGGCAGATTGATCCAGAAACATTTGTGACAACCCAGAGTTCTTGAGATGGTGCAGAAAGTGCATGAATTGATAATTATGGTTATTTCAGTTGTAGTCTTGTTAGCAGACGGGTAGGAATTTGAGAGATTCTATGCTAAGCTAAGAGGGAATATGTTTTAACACAATAACATATAAAAATATGCTCATGGTATGTTCTTTTATTCTGTCTGTGAAGCCAAGTTTAAGTTCTAGCCACTGATTTGGTACTCTTACCAGAGGTCATAGGCGGAACTCATCAACTTTTTTGGTACCTATGAAGTTTTACCGAGTTGCTCTAATCATCACTCTCTATCATATTCTCATATCAATATTCTCATCACATATTCTTTATGTTATAGTTAGTGTTTATCCTCAGGGCTCAGTGCAGTAAAGAAAAACAATATATTTATAAATAATTTGAAAAACATAAATTATTCCCCTTTAAAAAATCATAATTAAGTTTGCTAATGTAAACAAAAATATACTACGCAGCCAAAAAAAAAATAATAATAATAATAGGTTGCACACACGAATATATTGGTGTTTCACCTTTATCTTTGCTTACAGCATGTGATCGTCATGCCATTGTTTCAACAAACTTAAGCAACATAACATTTATTTCCATCCAGTGTTGGGTTCATTTTTCACCGACGTCTTGAATTGATAAGGGGAAATATTGAATCACGTCCCGAAAACTGTCAATAGGGTTGAGGTCAGGACTCTGGGGTGCCAATACATGTGTGAAAATGATTCCTCATGCTCCCTGAACCTCTCTTTCATTATTTGAGTCCCCATATTATATCCGTGCCATCAGGGAAGAAAAAGTCAATTGAAATAGGTTGTACCACAGATGTTTTACATTTTATTAATTATTATTTATTTTATTTTGCTTTATTTAAGGGTAAATATACACCCACTGTCCACTTTATAATGAACACCTGCACTATTATGCACTGTAGTGGCATAATGCACAAAATATTAGTTTTGAAAGCTTGGTCAAAGGTTGGGATTTCAAGCCCCAGTACCACCAATCTGCCACTGTTGGGAATTTTTAAAAAAGGCCTTAACTCTCACCTGCTCAGTTGTATAACTTAGATTTTAAAAATGTAAGTCACTTTGGATAAGCGCATTTGCCAAACACCATAAATGTAAATCATGCAGATAGAGGTGAACACCTTCAGTTATTGCTCACCTCAAATGTTATGATGGGGAAAACACTTAATGTCCCCTTCAAAAATAGAATGGTTGTTGGTGAGCTGTTTAGGGTGTACCACGCCTTCGCCCAGAGTCGGCTGAGAAATTGAATGATTGAGGATTCTTGCAAAGAAGCGCAGAGAAACATCTGCAGTTGCTCAATGTCACCACTAGATGGCAACATACTGATATGAATAACTCCATTTGACTCGTTTTGTGACAAAAACTTTTATTGACAGAAATCATAATTAGTTTGTATATTTTGTCACACCAGACCAGGCTTCACAAGACCTTCATCATAGATACAGTAACTTTAATAAGAATTATTGGCTTGAACACCTGAGTAAAACTCTGATGCGTTGAACAGAAAAACTTTGCGAACAGCTGAGATAGATTTCTCGCAAATAAAGATTGCCATAAAATATTCCCATATTGTTGTTTTTTCATTCATTCATTTTCTATGCCGCTTAATTTATTATGGTCGCAGGAAGGCTGGCACACATCTCAGCCGTCTCTTAATGATGGTGGGGTACACCCTGAACAGCACACCAGGCTATCACAGGGCAACACACACACAACTATTCACACTCGCACTCACACCTAGGGGCAATTTGGAACAGCCAGTTGGCCTACTGTGCATGTTTTTGGACTGTGGAAGGAAACCGAAGTACCCGGAGGAAACCCACGCATGCACTTGGAGAACACGCAAA
Organism: Tandanus tandanus; assembly: GCA_039654325.1. Taxonomy (NCBI): domain Eukaryota; kingdom Metazoa; phylum Chordata; class Actinopteri; order Siluriformes; family Plotosidae; genus Tandanus; species Tandanus tandanus. The sequence goes on along the minus strand of JBCNYH010000023.1, from coordinate 12,309,559 downwards.
CTCCACAAAGAAATGCAAACCTGGGAATCGAACCCGGGACCTTCTTGCTGTGAGGCGAACCTCCTAACCACTACACCACCTTGTTGTTTCTTGTTCTCTTCTTTTAAACTGTCTTTCATTAAAGCTCATATACAAAAGTATATACATGAATAAAATGAATATTAGCAAAGTGGGGTTTTTGTATTTACTTGTTTATTAAATATGTTCACAGTAGGAATCAGCAATATCATTTGATCCAAAATTAAATAGCAAGGCTGGTGTCCCAGAATTATCTTATGTACTTTAAGTGATTGGTATATGAGAACATTTGAAATTCTTTTCACCATATAATTGCTCTAATATTTTGCTTCAGTGAGTAGAGTCTTACACAAAAGCAGCTCGTTAAGAGTTCTTCAATGGGTTCTTTGATGAAGCTACTTAGCTCTCTAAAAGGACTGTAGATCTGAACCTCTTTCAGAGGAAAACATTCTATTGCAGGGTTCAAAGAACCAAGAACAAAGAACCTTTAAGGGTTCCCTTAGAGGCATAAGCAAAGCAAACCTTTAAGACTTTTGGATTTAAAAGGTGTAGGCTATCAATCAGCCGATCCCTTGTAGACACTCGCCAATCACAGCAAGATACATCTGAGCTCATGCCTGATAGCTTTTGTTTTTCCACAAAAGCTGTGGGCTGTTAATGTGAATCCCCATGGGTGAGCACACTTTTTTCCATAAATTCGTTTTTTGTTTTTTTTTCCCCAGGCTTTGCAATGCTACTTTTCCATAGCAGGATCAGGCTTGTGGAAAATCCACCACCCAGCAGGAGTGGCATTGCTCATGATGCTGGACATGCACAAGCTATTTATGGATGTCAAAGCAGTACTTCTGTCACAAGCTCTTTTTGAATTTGAACAGACATGGTATAAGGTGTAAAAACCAGGGGTATGGACACAGCGGATCTTTGTCACAAGATGGCAGCGTTGCCAACCCAGATGTTACCATTCATTCATACATGCATTCATTCATTCACCAAACCGCTCAATTCTACTAGGGTCACAGGCAGGGAACACCCTAGACAGTTTGGCAGTTCATTGCAGTGCCAACATACACAACCATTACCACACCTAGGGGCGATTTGGAACAGCCAATTAGCCTACAGTGCATTTCTCTGGATTGTGGGAGGGAACTGGAGTACCAGAGGGAAACCCACAAAAGCATAGGAGAACATTCAGATTCTACACAGAAACACCTTCACTCATCCTGGGACTTGAACCCAGGGGTTTCTTGATGTGAGGCAGAAGTGCTAACTATTACACCACCGTGCCACCCCCAGATGCTACCTCAAATCTTAATCTCTAGTACCTCATGTTGCTTTCAGTGACCATTGTAGAGTTTTAAGAATATCCTGTCAATATTTAAAACAGAAAACAAGTACATATTAATACATTTCTGATGCTTTCATGCAGCTGTATAGGGACTATACATGTATAAAATTATGCTGTTTATTTTGCATACAGAAACTAATCAGATTTTCAGCAAATGCAACATTGGCCATCTATTTATCATCCATACCCCTTATATGTCAAGGCCAGGGAGAAAGCTGTCACTAGACCCAGTTGGCTTCAGGTGAGAGGTGGGGTACACCTTGAACAGGTCACAAACCCATTGCAAGTCTAATAAACAACTATTAACACTTACATTCTTACAATTTACAGTAGCCAGTTGAACCCAGAACCTTGATTGAACCACTGCCATCCAATGCATCATTGTCCTCTACCATATTGACTGAGAACATACCACACTAACCTACATCACTGATAGGAAATGTCTTGTAGAATACCATAGGGAACATGTAACTTATTTGCTAACACTTGGAGTCCCTATAGGCACAATACAAGCTTAATGAGTTGTAGATGCACAGTATATATACATATAGAACCATTTCTGTGCCACTGCTAAAATGTATTTACTGCACATAAATAAAACATAGTTTAAGTTCCTACTTCATAACAGTTCTGCAGCACACTGAAGATGAGCGATGCATTGCTAGGGCCAGGTATCTGTCTACATAACATTGCACCTTCTGCATTAAGCTCAGGTTGCAGATTTGTTTTTTTCTTGTGCAATCTCTGGCATATCTCTGCATGTGCTGTGGGCTGCCTGTGTGCTCTATCAACCTGATCTTCTGTAGCACAGTGAGCGGAAAGGCCCTGATGCCAGGCAGGGTTGAGTGACTTTGATTTCCATCTAGAGTTGTGTCTCTGTTGCTGTTCAAGAACTCTCAGGCACTCTATATAACTCCTGAGTCTCATTCGGTCTCATTGTGTTCCGTATTCACTTCGACTTCGCTGCAAACATTACTTCTGTGTTCAGTGCAATTTCACTTATCATCCTGGTGAAGACCAAGGTAGTTTGATTACTAAACATTTTCTAACTATGGAATGCAATTAAACTTGGCAATACTGTTCAGGTAACATAAAAAAATACCAGATGAACATTTAACTTGCACTGTTGTAACCACAAAAACTACTGACCACACTCCTACATTGGGCACTGGTTTTAATCTTTAAAATTCAAGGTAAAATACAGTAGTATATATTGCATTCTGTGTGTTGCTATTCTCAAAATGCCAAATTGGGATTTGTCAATTTAAAAAATCCATCAAGGCTTTATTTATTGTGGAATGTAAAAATATATCCAAATGATCCTACGCATACCTGGGTGGCATGGTAGCATGACTCACAGCAAGAAGGTCCTGGGCTTGGCTCAGGCGTTTCTGTGTGGAGTTTGCATGTTCTCCTTGTGCTTATGTGGGTTTCCTCCAGGTACTCAAGTTTCCTCCCACAGTCCAAAGACATGCACATTAGGCTAACTGGTTTTTCCAAATTGCCCCTAGGTGTGAGTGTGAATGGTTGTGTGTGTGTGGGTGTGTGTGTTGGCCCTGCAATGGACTGGCGAGCTTTGCCCAGTGTAGGTGGAGATAGGCTCCAGCCTCACTGTGATCGCAGTAGGACTAAGCGGTTCGACAAATGAATGAATAAATGGAATATACATGTACTTTAAGATGCCCTGCGATGGCCTGGCGAGCTGTCCAGGGTGTACTCTGCCCTCGCCCAGAGTCGGCTGAGATGAGCGCCAGCCTCCCCGCGACCCTAATTAGGAATAAGCGGTTCAGAAAATGAATGAATGAATGAATGTACTTTAAGAATATGTAAATTAGAACAGATTTTCAAGTAACAAATAAAAAAATATAGGGGTGAGGGCTTAAAGGAGTACTCAAGACATACACACAGTGTACATAGTCAAGCTACATCCACTCTAAATCATCACTAACTCGTTTAAATTAAAAGCTAAATTGGCCAATTTCACTGATTTCCTGCTCAAAACCTACATCTGGATCATATCCAATATTAATTTTCTTAAACAAATACTTTCAGAAGAAATGGAGTCAACTATGCACCTAGTAGAGGCTATGTATCTGAAGCCTTTAAACTTGTAGCTATTAACCCACTTATTTAAAATCCTGACCTCAACACTTCTAATGTGTCAAACTTTCCCTTTATTTCCTAGAGAATGTAAGTGCTCAACAGATAAACTAAACTTGTACAGGAATTACATACAGTACATTGAATTGTTCAGTCGGTACAAACATCTGGTTAAAGCAGTAAATTATTTTCTAATGGCTATTAATTTTATTACATCTAGGATGGACTGTTGTAATGCCCTGGTGTGTAGATGTTTTAGCATGTGCTTAAACAAACTCCAGTGTAGTCCAGAATGCAAAAGCCAGTGATTTTTTAAAATTATTATTTTATACTGTAATATTCCGCAAGGGAAATTTTGACTTCTGCATGTAACCCAACCAAAGTGAAAAAAGTGAGCAAACACACACAGATAGGAGCAGTGAGCAATGCCACACATTGCAGTGTCCAGACAGCAGTTGGGGGTTAGGTGCCTTGCTCAAGGGCACTTCAGCCCTGAATGTGCAGATCACCCCCACCACCACCACACATTTTTCCTGCTGAATCAGGAATTGAACCAGCGACCTTTTGGTCCCAAAACTGCTTCTATAACCTTTCGGCCACGGCTGCCCCATTTTTTCTTTTTAATTTTTTAATTTTAATTTTTTTCCCATTTCACATATGAAAAAATTCATATGTTTTCTCATTCTCAAATGTCGCAAAACTAGGCTCTGATGCGGAGTAGTCTCAAACTCTTCTCAAACAGTCCAAACATGTCGTGATGAGGTCGCAAAGTTGTCTTTTTGCTTGCAAATTATTAATTTTTTGTTTGCAAGGAAAAGCAACAAGTTTGAGACTAGCTGGCATCAACCATATTCTGTATATTTTGTCATCATTCACATTTTATTCACAAATGTTGTTGTTGCACAATTAATGTGCAAATAAAAAGCGAATGGTTTGAGCACAAAACACGAATGATTTTCACAGGAGATTTGATTTTTTTTCACCAAACATCCACAAACCAATCGCAAATCACTTGCAAATCAGTCGCAAAAATTGTCACGCAACCTTGTCGCAACTTTCGCTCGATCAACGTATTTAACTCACAAAATTTTCACTTGCATGTGGAGTAGCAAAACATCTATATCAAAACATCAACAATTTAAAAAATTCACCAAAAAAAAATAAATAAATCAATTCCCATCAGTCGCTTTTCTATCGCACCTCTACTGTGATTACTAAAATTAATAAAGGATGACAATATTTCCCCTTATTATCTATATTTTATCCACACAAGTTTGGGTCCCAATAAAATTTGCATTGATTATAAATTGCTACGAATGACCTGTGCTGTTAAAGGTTTCTGGATACATGACAATTACACCCATATGTAGCCCTTCCCCAAACTGTTGGCACAAAGCACACAATTGTATAGGAAGTCTTTGTGTGCCGTAGCATTATGAATTTCCTTCAATGGATTGAAATGGCCCAAACATGTCCCAACATGACAATGTCCCATGCACAAAGCGAGGTCCATGAAGACATGGTTTGCTGTGGTTTTGTCTTGAGTAACTGAATGGGCAAATACCCATAGTAATGCTCTAAAATCTAGAGGAAATTTTTCACACAAAACAACATTATTCGAACAACAAATGGGATTCTGGAGTAATCTTAAAGACTGTCTTGTGCACTAACCAGGACTCCTAATCAAACAGACGTCCTTGGTTAGGGATTGATGTCCTTGGTTAGAGTTGATGTCTTTGGAAATGCAGTCTTGCAGTTAACGAATAGTCATAACCCATGCAACAACAAGAGTTCATGCTGATCACATGCCAAAATGTATTTGTTGGCTCTGAATAAAATTTTTCTCACTCACAACTCACATTTGCTGAACCACTTAATCCTACTAAAGTCACAGGAAGGCTGGAGTCTATCTCAGCTGACACTGGGCGAAGGCAGGGTACACCCTGAACAGCTTGTCAGACCATCGCAGGCAACACACACAACCATTTACACTCACACTCAAACCAAGGGCAATTTGGAACAGCCAATTAGCCTAACGTGCATGTCTTTAGACTGTGGGAGCAAACTGGAGTACTTGAAGAAACCCACGGGGAGAACATGCAAACTCCACATATGCTAACATGATATGCTAATTGAATTTTTTCATTCGCTATAATATCTGTGACTATAGTTTTTACATACAGTAGTGTTCAGTGATGATTATACACTTAACAAAATGAAGATAAATCAGGAACTAAGTACTATTCAAGTATTTTTTTCATGTAATATTGGATCACATTGATGAGAATAAGTAAACAAACAACAATATATATTAATAATAAATGTTTTTTTTTTTTTTAAGTCAATATTTGGAGTGGCCACCCTTTACTTTGATTACAGCATTGAGCCCTTCAGGCATAGTGTTCACATATTTTTTTATTTCTTCACTCGCTAAATCATTCCATATGGTTTGAAGTTCATTCATGCTATGCAAAAGTCAAAAAAAATTTACATTTTCCTGAAAAATTGGTATTTTCAGTGTTTTTGTTTATTAGTCATACTTTTACCTCAATATACTTGTCGGGATTATTTTTTGGTTCTCATTGCCTAAAATAGCATTGTTCAATACATTTTCACCAAAAAATTATAGAGAAGTAATTTTTTACTTCTTTTTATTAGGAGCCCTTTTGGACAAACGTGGTGGTGTATAATCTTCACTGCACACTACTGAATTTAGTAACCATTTATAGTGTATTTGAGGTTTTGAAACTCAAATTGGGTGGAGGAATCTAATGATGTCAAATATTTAATTGAATATTCCATTCCATTAAATTATGCTGGCTAATTTACCTCGGATCAAATTTATTTTTGCCTGCACATATTTCAAAGACAAAATAAAAGCACAAGTTAAAGTGGAAGTGGCATGAATCCAGGCTTCCAGTCTGTCCACAAACATCCTCTGCATCAAGTGCACAAGAATATAGGAAGCATCTTTATAAGACATTCTGCACCGACAATTTTTTTCGCTCATGGGCATCTTTGTAAAAGATGGGGTGGGGAAGGGAGGGTTGGGGGGGTGGGGAAGGGAGGGTTGGGGGGGTGGGGGATTGCACCAATGTGTTTCTGAAAGCAAAGCGATTCAAGCCCTAACGTGTGTGCATGATGTGTGAGGGACTGGATCATCAAAAGAAAGCACATTTACAAATACCACCGGTGGAAGATCAAGAAGGATTGCGTTACATGTTGTTGACTGATAATGTTCAAAATGTGACATTCTCCTCAGGAGAAAACCGTATAATAATAATTATACATGAATTCCATGTTTTGAAGATGATAAGGGGCTAGAAATTCAAGATGGCTTTAGATAAAAGAGTGAAATGTTTGTTTTTCAGCTGTGGATAATGTATGTTTTCCAGGGCTCTATATGCCTTGTTTTGAAATGCACTGACGAGGGTATTCACTATGATTACAGCGGCATTGCCCCACTGCATGTGGTAGACACTATGGCTCATTATCTAATAGCTGCTAGAGATTTGTGTGTGTGTGTGTGTGTGTGTGTGTGTGTGTGTGTGTGTGTGTGTGTGTGTGTGTGTGTGTGTGTGTGT
>JBCNYH010000023.1:12269642-12284037 GCA_039654325.1 Tandanus tandanus | reverse complement strand
AAAACCTTCAGACACACACACACACACACACACACACAGAGACATATATATATATATATATATATATATATATATATATATATATATATGCATGTATATATATATTAGATATCTGTATGTATATTTGTATATATTGATATAAATAATTTTTCTTAGAGACTTTATCTTTATTTTATTCTTTACTTGGTATGGAGCAACTGTGTGCACACAATTTCCTCCGGGATCAATAAAGTGTTCTGATTCTGATTCAGAGGAAAGGAAACCCATTTTGTTATATGAAATCAGACCTTATAGAAGGTCTCCAGGCAATATCCACATAATACTTCCTTTCACTGAAGAATTTCTATTAGAAAATTATCTATACAAAGACTGCCTTCTAAATGTGTTTAATTCTGATTTGGTATTGTAGTATGTATAGTTATCTCTGTTTTTAGTCTTTTTTTCTAGTACAATGAGGAGAGCCTCTTGTGGTACAGGTGCTACGTGAGTAGTATTTTCATTAACTTTCATAAGCTGGACCCAAAGAGAGTCACAACTCAGGCAGCTGTCTAACGCAGCCTCCAGGGTCATACTGACTACTTGCTAATTTTCCTGTTTGTCTGGACTGATTGTGCTTCTGAAGACATAATTAGCCATGAGCACTGGATAGGTTCAGCTTCCATCAAGGAACCACAGTTGCTTTGAAGTTCTGACTCATTTCAGATAGGATTCTGCAGGTTTGTGGTCAATGGTTTTGTGTTTCTTCAAATTTCTTCAAATTTCCCCAAATTCCAGTCCCACTTTGATCAAAAAAGTTGTCAAAATACTGACTGAAAATGTACCTGCCTTTGGGCAGGCCATGTTAAGGAGATAATTGGGGTTTTCCCAAACTTGCCAAAAATCCACTTTCGGGATAAACTGGAATGGGAAACAATTATTTTACAAGTGCTGAATACTTAAGGAAAAGTGATTTATTCTCATGTATTTCATTGTATATGACATGTTCGGCTCTTAAATTAAACATTACTGTTAATGTTGTGCTTAGTGCTAGCATGGTCTTATATCTAATAATAAATACGAGCTAAGAGCAGAATGCAAAGCGTCATAACTATTACTAACTGGCTGAATGAGTGCAGTGGAAAATACAGGGCTAAATATTTTTCTTCAAGGTGTGTTAAGCTAACAATGCAACACCTCTCCTCCTATTTCCCCTGTCACAGCATTTTTGACTGCATATCTGCAGAATCACCAGTTGATTCCATGACTTCATGTGTATTTTTAATCATAAGTGTGGCTGATATGCTTTAATCCATGGGCTTTATACTGTACAAAGGTTTTTATGAGTCTGTATGTATCTGTGTGTGGGCGGGGGGTTGTATTTGGATGTGGGTGTGTGTGGGTGTGTGTCCAAATGTTTGCACGTGTGTGGTTATGAGGTAGGAATGTTTAAGCTCACTCAAGTGTCCTTATTCAGTAGTAAGATTACCTAAATCTACCTGCGCTGGTTCTCAGGATCCAGTACCACTCCCTAATGGAAGCACTGAGAAGAGACTAAAGGATGAGTGTCTTTCTTTAATATATTTTTTTCCCCCGTAGATGATATCTATGATGCAGGGGGAAAAGTCCTGATGGCTTTCTTGGCTGACTTCACCACTTAGGACAGTGCCTTTTGGTACTGGGCCATAGCACCTCCAAAACAAACTGTGATGCACCCTATCAGTAGGCTCACCAAAGCACCACCATAGAAAGCATCCTCTAACATGTGGGAGATAACTTGATCCTGACTAAGTGATAAAGGAGCTGCCACATCTTTTTCACCATGCTGATTGTGTGTGTGTTCTCCTTCTGTGAGAAGATATTTAAAGCTGTCAGCTCTTCCAACTGTAGCTTAATTGATCATCAAGGGACTGCAGAGCTTACCTTTGTAAGTGAAGCAATGGTCGTTGAAATGACATTAATAATACGTCATAAATGGCATAATGTACTGTATGTACTTCAAACTGCACAAAGAATGACACATATGAGCAAGCCCAACTTTTATGTACAGTGCCACTGTTGCAAATCCAAACATTTACATTTATGGCATTTGGCAGACACCCTTATTCATAGAGACTTTTTTCATTGTTATACAGCTAAGCAGTTGAGGGTTAAGGGCCTTGCTCAAGGTGGCAGTTTGGCAGTGGCAACTTGGTGGTACCGGCGCTTGAATCCTCAATCTTCTAAACAGTAACACTTGTCTCATTCATTTCTAGAATAGGAGAAGAGGTTACTGTATATGGTGCAGATTCTTTTTGTTCAGTAATGCACTTGAAATCAACAGAAAACACAGAAGATGAATCTGTTTTCTAGTAGAAAAGCATTCAAGAGATTCTCACCTGATAACCACAGATTAATCAACATGTGTTTTTGTTTCTTTTTTTAAACATGTCATACAGGCAGCAAATACCTTGACACACACTACAATAATAAAGATCATTACATTCCTAAAACTAGGCAGGATCCTGGTGTCATGTCTGCGATCTCACTCACTTTACGATCTCATCCATGGTGCACTGCCAAGTACAGTATCTACTTCCCAGCTCAGACCGCCAAACTCCAGTTCCTAGGATGTGCACCAAGGCTCTGTGGAGTGCAACAAAACTGAGCCTCTTTATGGCACTAATAATTCTGGGTATATAGGGCTACAGTTTGTGTACTCTATTTGTGCAGTATTATTTAGGAATAATGCTCCTTCAGACTGAGGATTCTAAAACCTTGCATGCTTCTGAAACCTGTTTGTCATTCTGCATCTGTTTGCCTGTTTTTGCAAATGCATCCAGCCTACCTTCTGCCTCATCACGGAATTCTGAGTCATAATATGGATGCACAGAACCATATGGGTGGCATGGAGTTCATCTCAGGAACGGGAAGGGCACTGATGCCTGCACTGAACCAGTAGAGGCTAATGAGGCAGCCCATAAAGTGAGCAAACTCCCACCAAAAGCTAACAAGACTGCTTATATTATCAGGGCTCATGCAGGAGACCAGCAAAGTAAATCTCAATCACTTAGTTCTCCAAATCCCTAAATTCAATGACGACATCGCTGCTGCACGTGCTGACAATAGAGAGGACATTCCTGCTTAGACTGCTGATTTTAATAAAGATGCCATGGCTTCACCTCCATGTCTCAGTTCAGATGAAGACCCCTTCCAGCCAGCCACCATTTCCCCATGGTCTTGCTTCCTGCTCCCCACTGAGTGGGAATTCAGACAAGCACTAAAGACTCCAGCATATCATGTTCCACCTGAATCTGTTACCCAGAGGAATAGGCCCACCCAAGTATGGTCTTGTGGTCACTGTTGGAGTGGTGTCTTTGGGAGGGTTCTCTCATGTCTTGCAATCTCATCCGTGGGGCACTTTGCCTCACAGTGTGAGTGGCGACTTCAGGGTTCATAACACCAGAGTCCAGTTCCCAAGATGCACAGAGAACCATGGAGCACAACCCAACTGCACCTTATTATGGTGCTAATAATCATGTGTGTATAAAGACTCGGTTTTTGTACTCATGTTATAAGTTATCAGTATTTTTAGGAATGTTTTTCCTACATACAATGCAATCTTGAACTCTGCCTGTTTTTGAAACCTGTTAAATGTTTTGCATCTGTTTGCCTGTGTTTGGACAGTGAACCCTTTTCTGCAAATGCATCCAGCCTATGTTTTGCCTCATAACACCTGGAAAAGTGAGGATGGATGGATACGATGGATGGATATGATTGTGACTATCAGTTGAATATGTATAAGCTTAAAACTGAAGCTTATTAAAAGTTAGGTCCATAAGTATCTGGTCAGTGTTACAATATTTTGTAAATTTGCCTCTGTACACCACTGTAGTGGATTTGGAATGAAGCTGTGATTGAAGAATAGATGTACAGATTTAATTCTAGGGTTTTAACAAAAAACTTCCATTAACAATTTAGGAATTACAACCATTTACCAAGATGTCTTACATTACTGTTGCTGTCCATCATGCACTATGATGTCGGACATTAGTACCCTCCTTTGAACGGTGGGAATAGCTAAATCACTGCTGGAAAAAGGTTTATTCTTAGACAATTAATCATGAAAACTCAACATGAAGTGAGGTGCTAGTTTCTAGATTGGTATTACTGGAGGGGAAGCTCTGGGCATACATACATACAGTACATCTACATATACAGCATAATGTTTTTGTAGTTTATAAGATACACTAAGTGGGTATTCATCCACTAACACCCAGAGTGTATATGACACTAGTACCATGAACAAACTCTAACAACAGAGCAGTTATCAGGGTTCCCTAATGAGTTATGCTATATGGAGCAGTGCTTCTCAGGTGTCCCGTCTACAGGCTTTTACCTGGGCTGTTGATAGACAAACCACACCTTCTGGGAAGTTCAAGTTAGCACCATTAGTCTTTCAGCATCGGGGCAGAGCTTCAGAGATGCCACTCCTTCAATGCTCTGTGTTGACTGTCCTGCTTAATTAAGATCTCTATGTCTCTTAGCAAATATTTCCTTGTTCTCTGTTTCCTCTTGCCTCTCTGTGAGGTATAGTCATGCATAAGTTTTATTTTGCTTACAGCAGAAGAATGTGAAGGAACATTTACCCACCATTAGCATCAGGAAAGGTAGAGTTAATGTACATGAGGTGATTACACAACTCTTCATGCAGACTAACAAAATTAATTGATGGAAAATTTATATTTAATTTGTATTTATATTGGTGGTAGTATTATTTATTATTTTTTTTTTTGTTGTTTTTTTTTTTTTTTACATGATAATATTTGATATTTAATATTCCGTCCAAATAATAATTATTTTAACACTGGTTAAAATTCACTTATTTGAAATTTGGATTTTGAAATTATAAAAAATAGCTAAAAGGTAGATAAACCTTTAAACAATTCCAAGTTCAGCAACATAAACTGTAAAAAGACAAATTCAGATATAATTATGAATGCAGTATATCTCACTGCAGTACTTTTTTTTTTTCTTTTTAGAAATTAGTAATCAAAATGTTTTTAAAAAATGTTTATTCTTGTTGTACAGCTATCATTAATTGAAAAAAAAAAACTCTTTGCTTCTCTTATTTTGAAATACCAACAGTGGTTAGCTAAATTTTTAGGTTTCTAATCAAAACATGGGTTCATTGTTCATATGGAATTTGACGTAATCAAGTTTTTAATTACTAGTCTCTACATTTCATATAGCATTTAATTAGCCTGAATAGATGCAGGTCTGTCCTGGGTGCAGTCTTGTCTACAACAGCAGACATGTTGACAGGGTTTTTCATCAAGCAAGAAGGTCGAATGTGAGTGTGAATGGTTCTGCCCGGCCATGCAACTATGGCAACAGTAAAAGATGGACCTGGCCGCATACTCTGTAAAAACCTTGCAGAGAAAACTCTATGATAACAGCGTCGCCAAAAGTCAGATTCAACTGAAGATGAAGATGGTAAACCAGGTTTATAATTTTTCCGGTACATGATGATGATAAGAATTACAGGCAAAATAAATTACAATTTGTTACACTTTTGCATATTTCTCATAACAGAAACATCATGTTGCCCTTGTGCATTACTTAATTTCATCATTTTCTAAGCCGCTTAATCCTAATTAGGGACGTGAGGAGGATGGCGCCTATCTCAGCTGACTCTGGGTGGAGGCGGGGTACACCCTGGACAGCTCGCCAGACCATTTCAGGGCCAACACACATCCACACTCACACCTAGGGGCAATTTGGGACTACCAATTAGCCTACTGTGCATGTTTTTGGACAGTAGGAGGAAACCGTAGTATCTGGAGGAAACCCCTTGTCGATTACTATTTTCATCAAATTTTAGATCTATGGCTGACAAAGAAAATGTTCTGAATGTTTTCGCTAACACCACAGCATGTATAACATTAGAAATGACTCCTGCTTAACTACAATCTGTGAAAATATCTCTCCATATACCTGAGCAGTAGCTGGTCTTATGTGAGGGAGATTTTCCTTGAAAACTTAGCTAAGGTGATTGGCAAATTTGAGACCTGAACTTGTAATCCACCTTTATCCGCTGACAAGAGTATCTTGCTGCCAGTCGGATGGTAAGAGAAACTGAATGATTGCAATCATATCAACATTGTTAATATCTCTATACTATAGCATAAAATAATGACTCACTTGAATGTGAAACAATAATTGGAATTTAAAGAGCTCCGTAGTAAATTATTCATTGGATCTTTGTAGAATATTGTTGATTAAAAAAGTTTTAATCACTGGTTTCAAGAAGATTGAATTAATGTTTTCTTGGAATCTCTTCTTATCCTTGCTAATCCCTATCCTTCACTTCCTAAGCTAAATTGTAATAACGTTGGTTATTTGAGCAGTCAAGCCATGCAAATATCTCCTGTGTGTAGATGCCAAGATAATTTTGTTGAAATTTGAGTTACAATACTTGTTTATTATGGAAAGAGGATTAATGATTCGTCCATGTTGAAATTCCATAATTTTAGATCTTTTGTAAGATAACACCATTTTTTTCCTTCAGACTTTTAGACAATTTCTAACCATGTGTAGCGCAAAGTGCTTTACATAAGACATCACATAATAAAACAAGCAGAAGCAACCCCACCCCCTCCACACACACACACACATACACTCACACACTTTCTCAGTCCTAACACTTAAAAGCAGTGACGGCCTAAAAGGCTTAAAAGAAGAACACTAAAAACTCACTGTCTTACAGCTAACAGCAGGCAGGTGACAGTGGACACACAACTTACCACATACACTGGGTCCTGATATCCTGATATATCTGATTTGATATTCCTTTTTTATATAATTTTCTGAACTGTTCTATCCTTTATCAGGGTTGCAGGGAGGCCGGAGCCCATCCCATTCGAATCCTAGGCGGGGTACACCCTGAACAGCTCGCCAGACCATTGCTGGGCCTGCACGGATGCACAATCATTCATACTCACATTCCCACCTAGGGGCAATCAAGAAATCCCAATTCCAAAATTGTCTTTTAACAGGGGAAGAAACCCAAGCAAACTCACTGAGAATATGCAAAATCCCAGTATTGGTATCCACAACATATTTCCAAACGCCTCCCTGGTGTGGTGGTTCGGGCATGTCCAACCGGGAAGAGACCCCGGGGATAACCCTGAACACACTGGAGGGACTATGTCTCTCGGCTGGTCTGGGAGCACCTCAGTGTCCCCCCAGAAGAGCTGGAGGAAGTGGCTGGGGAGAGGGACATCTGGACCTCACTGCTTAGGCTGCTGCCCCCGCGACCCGACCCTGGATCAGGCGGAAGAAGATTATGATGATGAACATATTTCAAAGCAAAAACACGGAGAATATTATAGACACTTGACTATTTCTGAAATGTGTGCACACACTCCATGGAGATAGCAATCTGTATAGAATTCCTGTTAGTATATACAGTAACATAACACTTTTTAGCATCTGTAATGGTTAACAACAATCCAAAAGACCCCATTACAAAGAAAATCCCAAACTGAGGGTGGCATGGTGGTGTAGTGGTTAGCACGTTCGCCTCACAGCAAGAAGGCCCCGGGTTCGATTCCCAGGCTCGGGCATTTCTGTGTGGAGTTTGCATGTTCTCCTTGTGCTTGGGTGGGTTTCCTCCAGGTACTCCTGTTTACTCCCAATGTCCAAAAACATGCACAGTAAGCTAATTGGCTGTTCTAAATTGCCCTTAGGTTTGAGTCTGAGTGTGAATGGTTGTATGTGCGCTGGCCCTACGATGGCCTGGCGAGCTGTTCATGGTGTACCCCGCCTTCGCCGAGTGAACTGAGATGGGCACCAGCCTCCCCCAACCCTAATGAGGATTAAGGGGCTTAGAGAATGAATGAATCCCAAACTGATAGTGTAGCAAAAAAAATTCTCTTAGTAATCCTTATTTGCATGTTATTATTCCGGCATTTATAACTTCAAAGAAAATCAGAAGAAAGTGCTGAGAAAGTGCAAAGAAAATGCTGTCAACTTTATTTCAAAATCCTGTGGATTAAGATTACATGAACGTTACATGTTGTGTAATGGTGTATGCTTAATAATTGAATTGAATTGAATCTAAAAATTAGTGTTTCTGTCATTACCTCCAGTATACTGTATTTGACTGTATGTGTTCAATGTATTTGATGTTGAGATCATCAGGAGTACAGCACTATTCCTGAAGCTCATAAATACATTTCTATATGAGCTGGATAAGGATGCTAATGTACTCTCCATTTCAAAAATTCTAAGCATTCTAAGTGGAGTTGTGCAGCACTGTTTCGAGTGTTACCATGAGAGCCTGCAGGTGGCACTCTTGGTCCTGAGCCTCTTATTACATTCATGTTGTTATTTAGATATAAGATGTAATAGCATCAGATTAAAAATATATATATAATAACAATAATAATTATAAATAATAAAAAAGAAAAAACCCCACACACAATTACTAAGATGGGACTATCTCTGCATGTCTAGACTATGCAATATTTGCCCACACTTCTTTACAAAACTTTTCAAGCTCTGTCAAATTGGATGATGACCACTAGTGGACTGCAATCTTCAAGTAATTTCATAGATTTTCAGTAGGGTTTAAGTCTGGGCTCTAACCAGGCCACACAAATATATTCACCTTTTTCTCCTTTAGCCACTGTGTGGTCAACTTCAGGTCAATGTCACATTGAAAGGTGAACCTTCTTCCCTTTGCCACTTTCAAGCAGAGAGCGCCAGGTTTTCCTCAATAATTTGATGGTACATTGCCTCATCCATATTTCCTGCTATCTTGACAAGTGCTCCTATCCCTGCTGCAGAAAAACACCCCAACAATAAGATGCTACCACCACCATGCTTTACTGTAGGTATGGTGTTCTTTGGATGGTAAGCTGTGTTGCCAATATAGTTTGATTTGGTCTCATTTGACCATAACATCTTTTCCGATTTGGCCTCAAAATCTTCAAGGTGCATTTTGGCAAAGCTCAATCGTGTGTTTTTTCTCCTTCTTGAGTTTATCCCATACAAGTGCATATATTGTGCATTTGCTAAATCGCCTAATCCTATCAGGTTTGCTGGGAGGCTGGAGCCTATATCAGCAGACTCTGGCTGAAGGGTTCACTCTGAACAGTTCGCCAGTCCACTGTGGGGCCAACGCACTCACAACCATTCACACTCACATCCACACTTAGGGGTAATTTGGAACAGACAATTAGCTTGATGTGTATGTCTTTTGACTGTGGAAGAAAACCAGGGTACCCGGATGAAACCCATGCGAGCAAAGGGAAAACATGCAAACTCCACACAGAAATGCTCTCACCTGAGCCAGGACTCAAACCCAGGACCTTGTTGCTGTGAGACGGACCTGCTAGCCACTAGGAGTCCAATCTTTGAAACTTCATTTGACTTGCCAAAAAAAACACTCAAACATTCTGTTTGCTATTCACAAGAAGCATCTGCATGAATCACACCTTGCAAAAAAGAGAAAAAGAGATCTCAGTAGATCTAAGATTAAGAATTCTTGATTTGCATGAAGCTCAAAAGGGTTATAAACCCAACTCCAAAAGCTTGGATATTCATCAGTAAACAAATGACACAATTTTGTACTCTGGCTAGACTCCCTAAAAATACACACCAGCAAAGATTACTTCAAAGCCACAATGCAAAGGAGAACTGGCTGAAACTGGCTAATAGTCCGTTCATGACTCTATCATCCACAAAACACAGAACAGGTATGCCATCTCAGAACACATCTCTTTGTTCTCCAGGAAAAAAATACAAATAAAAGACTGATGAATTGGTTCAATTATTCAGCAAAAGCTCTCAGTGCTATGTATGGCATTAAAAAAATGACAATGTTTTTTAAAGAGTATCGGTTTTTGTCATCCTTACAGCATAATTTGTTCGTATGTAATATGTTTAAGTGATACAGATGCTTAATTTAACAAAAATGACCATAAAAAGCTCAAAACTGGGTAATTTTATCTCGTGAATTACTAGCGGGACGTGAACCAATGGTTAGCAGTCGTTTTTTTCCCGGAAGTGACGTGAACTCTTCGCAGCGCAAGTAAACAAGCAGATCTATTCAGATGCAGGATACAAGGACTGATGTTGCCAGAAGGATGTCATATGTGATAATTTTAAAGAGCTAGTAACACTAATTCACCACAGGTACCCTTTAAATGGAAAACTACCTAAACATATACATAAATGCAAGTAAACTTACACATAAATGCAATTAATACGGGTTACTTTTTCTTGCTGTAGAAATGGGTTGAGTTTAATTTAATTTTCATTTCATTTAGTATATTCCTCTAAGGCCAGATGGTTTCCATCCACTTGTGCACTAGTGCTGAATAGAAGACTTTTCTAGACTTTTCTCACAAAATATCTCCATTCTATATGTCTCCCACACAAATGTGTAACTCCATGTTTTGGACTCTGCTTTTGTTGTATGAGGATATCACCACTGAATTCAGAAAAATGAGGGTGAATGTTTCATACTATGGGCCCATGAAATTGCCTCTGTGAGGTTCAGGACATGGCCAGTAAGAGTGGCTCACATTTCACCCCTTTTGAGATCCTTCGTCTTTGTGTGTTACCATCCTCCACCCATTTTCACCTCTTCTCTTTTCTTTTCTCCTCTTCCTATTGTCTGTCTGTTTTCCCTCTCTTTTAACAGAGTCTTGCACCCATTGTGAAATTTGGTGATGATCTGGAGGTGTTTCAGCAGGGCTGAAATGGGGAAGATTTTTGTTTAAGAAGCCCTTAATCAAGCACTGTACAAGGTTATCCTGAAAGAAAATTTGCCTTGTTTTTCCTCCTGGCAATGTTCTCTAAATCTGAGGATTGGAATACCATAAAGTCAGGTCAGTCAAGGTGTGGATAGAGGATGACAAGATGAACACCATGTCATTGCCAACCCAATCTCAAGGCCTGAACCCCAGTGAAACCTTCTGGAATGTGATCAAAAAGAAAAATGGATGTTCACAAGCCATCAAACAAAACTGAGCTCATTTAATTTTTGCACCAGGAGCAGCATAAATTTATCCAAGAACAACATGAAGGACAGGTGGAGAATATGCCAAGACAAATGAAAGCTGCGAGTATAATTTCAGGGCTATTCCACCAAATACTTTGCCAGAAGTTTGGACTTTAGCATTGTATTTTGTTTAAAATTTAATATGATCTTAATTTCTATTTATTATTGTAGGTCCAAAACCAGTGAATTAATATTTTTTATAAATAAATTTCTGCAATTAAATGCTCTGAGTGACAAAATTGCTCCGTGGAATTTTGGGGAATGTTGTCAGTACTTGTCAGAGTATGAACAAAAGAAATTAATCCTTTATCAGAGTTTGTTACTTTTTTGTGGCTGTATGTGTCATCTTCATTCACTCATAACTGTATCATAAATAAATGACTTAGTGTCTGGTGATAAACGACTTACATTGGAATTGGAAAAACCCCATTGCATGCACTGCATTGGAAAAACTGACTCAGTGACAAACAAAAGTCATTCATAAGCAGACTTAACTAGGTTCTGAGTATTTAATTAATCATTTGATTATTAATTATAAATCTAATAATAAAAATTCTGTCTGGAAATCATTCATGCAGTAGTATGCATGATCGTACTAAACAGCTGATTCATTAAGGGAACAATCATTTGGTAATCAGTTATTTAGTTACCTACCATTGGGCTCCTATTTAGAAGGTGAAAACAAGCAGTTTAATTATTGAATGATCAATATACTTTGAAGTTAAATGTAATCTGAAGCATAATCAGAATGTTGCTGCTGCACAACTTTGTTAATGATAATAAGGTGCAGTACACATGCACGTTTAACATATTACACCATCTCGTTATATGGCATTATAAAGTAATGGTGTTCAAGACTTCTGAAATGAAAGAAGCAAGCTAATGTTAAGAGAAAGACCCACTAATTGGGATACATTTTGAACTAGAATGCTCTGTGAATTCGTAAAATTTACAGAAAATTGAAAACGTTTGACCTGTTTAGAATTGTTAATGAGTATTTGATGGAATGCTGGCATCCTCCATGTCTCTCACCTTGTGCCTGATCAATTTCCATGTTGATCTAAACGAGCCTGGACAAATTACTAAGTCAAACTTTCCAGAGATTGTATGCATCTTTTTGCATTTTTGTATTTTAGACATCTCACAGGATGTATTTTGCTGTATTTTTAACTACAAAAGTACAAAAACAAAAGTATTCTGATACAAAATTTGAAGCCATTTGCATACAAAATCTTGAAATTAATGTATCATAAATACCTCCCATCCCTGTCCAGCTGTTTCTTTTCAAATAATCTCTACACAATTTAGACAAATGTTTGGGATTGTCGTCTTATAGAGGTGATTTTTTCGTTCTATTGGCTGTGATTATAGAGTCCACAGCCCAAAAAAAGTTGCATTTCTCTCAGTTGTGTCAGGTGGTCTAATACATTTTTTAAGCACTAATATTTCACAGTAACAGAACGGCATAAAGACAATAAAATAATAACATTGCCCTGACTTACTTAACCTTACTAAAAGGTACTGATGCTAATAAACAAAAAGCAAACACCCATAATAAAATTCAGTTGTTAGAGGGCGTGTAATTTATGAGAAAACATGTGTGGTGCAATGTTGGGGGATACATTAAGAGAAAGAGAAAAGATCACTGGCAGACTGCCACTGAGAACTGAAAGCTGAAAGGCACAGTTTTAAAAACACTCAGAGAGGCCTCTATCTCTCTCTCCCAACCGCACACTCATGCACAGCATCTTCCTGGCAGGATTCAGTCACTTCAGCCTAATCCAGTTTTCCACCCAGCTGCAAGAGAAAGTCACCTTTTGGTTTTTGCACATTTGAATGCAAACAAGAGGGTGGCTGTGGGGCAGTTTAGGGCTCACTTGGGTCGGGAGTGTGAATGGGAGCTGCTGTAGTCAGGGAGAAAAATGTGACAGGCAGCTTTATCACTGCTCGAATGCCTGAGCAGCTGAAAATTATAGCCTCCTTTGAGTCGAGATCACCACAAACACCCACAGCCACACTGTAAAAGCGCCTTGTGCCACGGCTCTTTCTTAGCATATGTGATTCTCATTGTGGACTCCAAGTACTGTTTCGTTAATTGGAGTTCAACTCAAAATGACAATTTGTGTTCTAGTTGATAGTTCACATGTTTTGCTTTTCCCACTAGGGAGGCACATCCACATACTGATAACCCCTTTCTTTCAGCCCAAACTGCTTTATAACAAGAATGGGGTGACATTTAATTTTTTGTCATATACATCAGGCTTATAGGCATTGAGTCATCATATCCACCAGTTACACTCGTAAATAAGTCATCTGTACAGTGAGGAGAAGCTCTAAGGTAGCTACCAAGGAAAGCATTACTTGCTTTGAAAGAATGTTTGCATGTCTGACAAAATTGTAATTGTATCAGCAGAATGATGAGGTCATGAGTTCATTTGGACTTAATTGAGCTGCAGATGTTCAATAGTTGAATTAGGTTTCAGGAAGTAAAACAAATCTTTGCCTAGTGGATCAGCAATCACATGTGACAATAAAAATCCTTTATTAGTATCCTTTATTGTATTTATTAGAAGAGACATTAGACAAATCCTTAATTCTGTTTAAACCCAACATTATTATTTAAATAATAATTATTTAAAATTTCCTAACAAACTTTATTATTGCTAAGTAATAATAATAATAATGATAATAATAATAATAATAATAATAATTAAAAAATATATAATAATAATATTTATAACAATAATAATAATATATATACGTGTGTGTGTGTGTGTGTGTGTGTGTGTGTAAATATTACTATAAATATAAATTCTAATCACTGTAGGCTAAAATAGACTTATTTCAAATTAACATACTCATTTTAATTTGCCATTCAATACCATAAAAATGTCTATAAATAATTAAAAAAAATAAACAGAATAGTTCATTGTATAATTATAATCTCTACTGGCCGTCCTCATGAACCCCATTCAATTGCTTACTAAATAATTAAAATTTGGATCCCAGTGTTATTTGAGTTAATTTTAAATGTGATAACTTTTCATTGAATTTTTATTTCAACAGTTTTTTAGTTTTCTAATTTATTTTTATGCGTCATAATGACTTTAAACAGAAGCGCCAAGACTACCCAGGGTACGCTGATGTACAGAACCAACTACATTGGTTTAATATCAATTTGCAGTACTCTCCAAAGTCACGAGTGACTGTAAACTGTTTAATAAGTTTGTTACTTAAAGGACACACCACCAAGAAATACTATGTAGTCTAGGTTATTAGTAATAATACTTCTCTCTCTGTCTGTCTGTCTGTCTGTCTCTCTCTCTCTCTCTCTCTCTCTCTCTCTCTCTCTCTCTCTCTCTCTCT
>JBCNYH010000023.1:12252059-12267114 GCA_039654325.1 Tandanus tandanus | reverse complement strand
TATGTAAAGCTGCTTTGTGACAATGTCAATTGTAAAAAGCGCTATACAAATAAAACTGAATTGAATTGAATTGAAAGGCTCTCTCACCTTGCAGAGGACAGGGATAATTGGAGGAGAGGTGTTTATTCTTGGGTGCACCAATGTCCTCCCTAGGCTATGGTTCTGATGATAATGATTACGTGAACTTAAAAAGAAAACCAAAAACCTTATTTATTTAAGGTTACAGGAGGCAAACACAGCAGTAAATCCCATGCTGAAAAGCACCATAACCCGCACTCCCCAGTCTAGAAGCTTTTATTCTACAACAGGGACCTGGAGCTTTTAACTGTCTCTAAATGACTGGGGCAGGTGCACCTCATCTGGTAATCAGGTGTAGCACAATCTATACTGAGCAACAGATAGAGGGAGAAAAGTACAAAGAAAACAGAACACGTGTGGCTGTAGGATGTGGGGGCAACCATAGCCTAATCGTTAGAGAAGCGGCTTTGGGACCGAAAGGTGTGGCGGTGGGGGAGAGAGCTGCACCTTCCCTAACCCCCCAACTGCTCTCTGGGCACCCCCAATGTGTGTGGGAGCCCACTGCTGCGACTGTGTGTGTGCGCTCACTGTTTACGTGTGTGTGTGCTCACTTTGGATGGGTTAAATGCCGAGACAATAATTTTCCTTGTAGGATTAATACAGTATAGCAAAAAAAATTTAAAAACCACTGGTGTCACCCAAATGAGGATGGGTTTCCCTTTTGAGTCTGGTTCCTCTTAATGTTTTTTACTCATGCCGTCTCTGAGAGTTTTTCTTGCCACCGTTACTACAGGCTTGCTCAGTAGGGATGTATGGGATGTATAGGACTTATAGAAAAGTGTTTAAATTCATAACCAACTGTATTTGCTCTGTAAAGCTGCTTTGTGACTGTCAATTGTAAAAAGTGCTATACAAATAAAATTTAATTAAATTGATTTGAATATATTTTATGCACGACAAGAGCAGGTGAGCTTCATGCGGTCTGCAAGCAGACCATGCAAGTTTATACTAATGTCTATTTTTATCCAGATAATAAACTAATAAGATTGTGCAAACATAAATGTCAGATATGTCCAACCATACCAGAACACAAACTCTGGCAGCTTTCATATCAAAATAATAAAATAATTTATTATGCATGAAACCATTAATATTGAGTTGTAGAGCTGAAATAACAAATATTTCATTCAATTCTGCCCCTATGTGGATTACAACTTCAGTCATGGTTGATTTGGATAAATAAATACCAGTTCCATCAACACTAGCATCAGAACATGCACCTTTATCACAGATAATCTGTCATCTACACAATGCATTTTGTTATTCCCTTTCTCCTTGAGATGGTGAGTCATGCCCTGCTGCAACCTGAGCAAAGTGGCAGAGTGTGATGGTGTTAGAGCTCTTCAGTGGATGGTGTTTGATCTTTAGCGCCGTCTTTTTTGCAATGCCAGAGTTGTCAGACCATCTGACACACACAGATGGTAATAGGTCACTGACTGCCAAGTCCATCACCCAAGCCGTCTACCGTTGTATTGTTCATCCTATCTTGAAAGAGCCTCTCATTTGTCTGACATTCACCTTGTAATTCTGTTTCAGATATGTCATCAGATGTTACATATATGCCTTGTACGCGTTTATTCATTGTGTAAAGTACTAAGTTGCACACCTTAGCAGGAGTTTCTTGGCACCAAGGCAAATGGAGGTCTTTTTCCCTGAAGAATCCATGTCTTGTCACTTGTTCAAACCTGTTTTTGAAAGGAGCTTGGCAGATTCCCAAGTTCACTGAAACAGTCCTCAGCTGGTGTTGCCAGTTTATTAGACTAAGCCACGTAAGCAGAGTTATTTTGCTTCCAGAGCTCCCAGCAGGCTGTGTCATAGATGTGACCTTACACTGAACTAACACTGGATATTGTTGTAATGTTTATCACCATAGTGTATTCTTGTGTCTTCAGTCATGCATGGCAACATGACAGCAATATTTAATACAGTATATATTATATAACATGTATGATATTGTTGCAGAAGTTACTTATAGGTTGGGTTTATACAACCTTCATGTTTCATCTATGTTCTCCTTGAATACTGAGCGAATTAGAGTCTGTTTGCAGTGTGAAGCTTGAATCAGGTTATGTTCTACACACTACAGGTGCAGAAAGGAAAAAAGAAAAAACAGGTAATAAATATTGATAAGAATCTAGTTGACCACTCATCACTGTATGGCTTTCAAGACATATTCTCCATGTCAGACATATGTAGAAAAGATGCATAACTAACTCGAAGTAGAAAACACTACACATGTTCCTGTTTGTTCTTAAAGCTTATGGGTGTGAACAGGCCCAACCCAAGTCCTCCGAAGCCCTCTGGCTCTATGAAAGTCTTGGCTGGGCCGAGATCTTCCTGTCACGGGCCGTTCAGGCTGGCCTAATACCTGTAGCTTTGAAATCCAAAACTTGGCCTTAAACAAGAATGAACCCTTGCTCTAGTTAATGTTCTAATTATCATTGGAGTATGTTAGGTCAGCTAGGCATGGTGTCATGTCAGCTTTAGCTTCCATGTGGATCATGATCTCTCACTGGGAATTTCATTGTTTATTTTAGCAAGAAATAATACATCAACTGTAAAATATTACAATTCTGTCATGAACAGTATAATATATTGTGTATGATATAAACAAGCAAATATTATTCACTTTAATATAAGTAGGCATGGCGTGGTAGCATTTATGCCTCACACCTCCAGGGACCCTTGAAATTTTTTTTTTAACTCTACTTAATTCTGAACTGTCTGTGCAGTATGTTCTGTCTATGTGAATCTCTGGTTTTTAATCCCACCTCACAAAAACATGTAGGGGAATTGATTATGATAAATTGCCACTCTGTGTGTGTGTGTGTGTGTGTGTGTGTGTGTGTGTGTGTGTGTGTGTGTGTGTGTGTGGACTGGACTGAAACTTGTAGTCTCTGAAACGAAAACAGAGATGATGAGGAACAATGACAAATTAAAACCACTTGATTAAAAGCACTTTTAAAGCTCATTTCACCTGATTTTGTTGCCAAGTGTCTTTTAAAGTCACCTGAATAGTTTTAATAGAAGTGATGCAGAGTTAATCTGTCATCAAATGGTTCAGGACTCAGCTTTCCCTTCCTCAGGTCTGTCACAACATCCTAACTGTTGTTATTTCTTCTTTCAAGGAGACCATCAGAGATGATCCACTACATTCCTTTCCCTCACTGGGTTTGGCTGGAGGTGATGAAAAAGATGAATTAATAATTCTACATTCATGAAGGCATATTATGCCCGTGACAAAGTACTGTCATCTCAAACCATTTGTCTGTTTATACTCTCTTTTGAATCGCATGCATTTTGTATACTGTTACACATTTCTTTCCTCACACATGCTCACTGTATTATTGGATCAGTGCAAAAAAAAAAACCGTACATATAACATTCTACTATATAGAGTATTCAGTCTGTTAAAAATTAAATTCAACTAACTTTTGTAACCAAATGATTTACAATAAACTTTCCAGCACTTTTTGATCCATAAATACTACCTGTATTACCAAATTACCAAAAAAACTGGAATCATTTCCAAAATGCAATAGAAATTAATATCTGTGATTTGTAATTCACATGACATAGGTAAAAAGAAATCATTTCTTTTTAATTAATGTTGCTGAGCCTCGACCTGACCAACTGGAGCAACAATGCTGTGAAGATTACATGCTGTGAACAAGGCTAAATGCACTACATGAAAATATTAAAGTGTGCCACTTTTTTTGGCTGAGAAGTGTATAAGCAAAGATAAAATTGGATGCCTGAAACACCCTCAACAAAAGTTGGGACAGAGTTATTATTAGTTAATATTCAAGGAACAGTCTTTAAGTATTTGGGAGCAGGTGAGGTTTTATGATCGGTTATAAAACCAGCATCCATGAAAGGCTCAGTCTTTGTAAGCAAGGATGGGTCGAGAATTCATGAGTGAATTGTTATTCATTTCAAAAGGAATATTTCCTAATGCAAGCTTGCAAAGAATTTATCTAGAATAATCTGTAGTCTACAGTAAAATATATTGAGAAAAGCTTCAGGGAATTCTGACACATCTCAGTGCGTACAAGGCAAGGTTGAAAACCACTGATGGAAGTGTGTGACCTTCGAGCCCTCAGGCAGCACTGCCTGAGAAATCATCACTGTATGACAAATATGGCCACTTGGGTTCAGGAGTACTTTAGAAAAATATTGTTACTTAACACAGTCTGCCAACACATCCAGAAATTTAGCCTGAAATTATATTATGCAAGGAAGAAGAACAAACATCAATTATATGCAGAAATACCAGTCCTTTGAGTTAGTGCTCATCTCAGATGTGCTGTGGTCAGATGTATTTATGTGTATGTGTATACATAAGTGTGTGTGTATTATGTATGTGTATACATAAGTGTATAAATGTATACCTTCTTGTCACTATCGAGAAATTTTGTTATAAAAAATACAACAATCTCAATTTGTCTCCTCAGAGTTAAAGCCACTTGCACAAATCTATACGTCATTTAAACTGATTTTTTATGAGGGTACGGGGAAGCTGGACCCAATCCCTCCTGACTTTAGGTTAGAGTCGAGGTACACCCTCAACAGGTTGCCAGTCTATTGCAGGGCTAACAAACAAACACTCTCTCTCCTATTCCCATCTTTGGGCAAATTAAGGTAGCCAGTTGACCTAATGTGCATGTCTTTGGACTGTGGGAGGACACTAGAGTACCTGGAGGAATCTTAGGAAAGCACAGGGAGAATATGCAAACTCATCAGACCTCATCACTGTGAGGCAACAGTGCCAGCCATGGAGCAATCATGCCCACTGTGTTTTTACAAATATGGGATTCACAGGCTTCAGGTTCTGCTTCCCGTCTGCTCATCGGCCTTTGTTTGTAAGCCAGTTCATCTGTTAAAATAGATTTTAGTTTAGGTGCAAGTCTGAGCAGTGGTTTGTGAGCTTCTCTTTTTTGCCCCATTTTCTATTGTATACTGTTTCACTTTCTCGGACTTCTTTACCTCTGTGTGTGTGTGTGTGGGGGGGGGGGGGTGTTTGTAGCCACTCAAACCTTTATTACATGTTTAATGTAACAGCTTTGCAATGCCTTTACAATATGTTGTTAAGCACACAGCAAGAGAACATCTACACTTATCCTCACTCCTTGGGCAATGGACATATGGCTGCTTCACTGCAGTAATCCTCCTATTATTTTGCTTCTTTCTCAGAAAATTACAGTTTTCATTGCATTACCTGGAAAAACTAAACTATTGATGTGTTCATTATGTGCATGCTGGTCCTCAGGATCGTTTTTGATTGAGTGTCATTACCACATTCTTTGCAATCTAAAAGGATGAAGAGAGAAAGTACAGTGGCCTCTAATGTCAGGTTTATGCAGGAACCGTTTAAGTTTACCTCTATCTTGGCTCTGTGCTTTAATTATCCCGGAATATTGTTCTTCCTTATTCCACAAATTGGGTGCAGGTTGCAAGCTGGTGCTTGTCATGGAAAAAATCTTTGAGAAGTGTAATTTTAGACAGATGCCACATACAAGGAAGTGGGGAGGGAGATCTGTAATTAAGAGCAGTTTGATAATATTTCCTTTAGTTGCAAAATGGATCCGCTTTATTGTCAGTCATGGCAGGCAAACACAAAAAGGCTGTGTGGACCTCCAGAGTTACATCAGTTCACAAAGGCTATATCTGTCATTACTGTACAATACAACTTATGGAATGTCTGCTAAGTGATACCCTAATTGTGAAAAAAAAAAAACAGACTATTAAATTATAGCCTTTGTAATAAATGTATTTATGAGGATTATTTTTCAGCCTCAAAATACATCTGATGTTAGAAAATGAAATGGTTAAAGAGACCAATTAGATATTTATTAAAATACTTTGCTACTTTTTGATACTTTCTGATTTTTACAGTTGTGCTTTCTCGGTGTTGTTTTTTATGGTGTACCTGGTGCAACATACAGAATGTTCAGAGGAAATAAGTACTGGTGCACGTTTGTTTTGGTATTTTAAAGAATGAAAAGAATGGCAGTATATAATTTGATTAAGCATTATAATGTATTTCTGGTAAAATCAGAAAGCTATTGGGGGAAGATTTTTGAGGATATTGATTGGTGTTTACAGTAGCCAATAGGGCGGCACGGTGGCATAATGTTAGTACATACTTTTGACTTTAAATATTTTAAAAAAATTCATTGTAAGCGTCAATAAATATCTAACAAAACATATTTTTATTTTTATCTAAAAAATTTGATAGAGAAAATTTATTCAGACAATATATTAGAATACCAATGAGCCGCGACCTGACCCCGGACTAAGCGGAAGAAGATGAAGTTGATGATGATATATTAGAATATATACAGTACTGTGCAGTCTTAAATGAACTTAAGACACAAGGCAAGAAATGCTATAAAACAAAGATACTGGGAAAATAATGAAAAAAATATGCTACAGAATATTAAACATTTTAAACAAACTCAATATTTGTGCGACCACAACTAATAAAAAATAAATAAGTAAGAAACCCAAAGGTGATGGTGGCAAGCTAAACCTGACACAAAAGAAACCTTCAGAGGAATCACACTCGAAAGGGAACCCATCCTCTTCCACGTGACCCCAGATGGTATTACTATTAATTACTATTATTACTAGTATTACTATTAATTACTATTATTACTAGTAATACTATTATATCATTACTTCTCCACAGCTGTATACTGTAAAGACAAGAAGTGCTGAGTGTATTGAAACAAACTTTTTTTACTTAATTTTCAGAAGGATTTTTCAGCATTAAACATGTAGTATCAACATGATGTTATCCACTCACATCAGTATCTCAACAAAGCAGCAGGAGCATGATGTGTGGAGAGAGATAGAGAGAGAGAGAGAGAAAGAGAGAGAGAGAGAGAGAGAGAGAGAGAGAGAGAGAGAGAGAGAGAGAGAGAGAGAGAGAGAGAGAGAGAGAAATACATAAATTCCCATCAATGTTACTATTTAAAGCCATTCAAATATCTGGCCAACAGTGTAGTACATCATGTTTCAGGAGACTGTAACATGTACTCATATACTGATCATAACGGTACGGATCATTCTGACTCTGTTCTCTCTTTGACATATGCCTGTGAGAGTTTCTATCAAAATTGGTTGGTTCTATTTAACAACATATAAACAACAGTTTAACTCAAACAAGACCATCTCTAGGTGAATGAATGAACCATGATGTGCACGTGTAGTCTGAAATAGATGTTCTGTTAACATTTCTGGCAAGTCTTCTAACAATGAATATTGCTCCTCCTATTAAATAAATTATTATAAATGTAAAATAATAAAATAAAAATTCTTTGTCTGTTTAGAACACTATCTGTTTAATCTGAATAATGGATTTGCATTCAGTTCTGTCACTACTACAATATCTGCAGGTACATAATTGTGATCTCTGCTTGTGGTAAGTGGGGCACAATGGCACAGTGGTTAGCACGTCCACCTCACACCAAGAAGGTCAGGGGTTCATGTGGAGTTTTCATGTTCTCCCCTTGCTTGCGTGGGTTTCCTCTGAGTCCTCTGGTTTCTTCCCAAAGTCCAAGGACATGCACATTAGGCTAATTGGCTGTTCTAAATTTCCCCTAGATGTGATTGTGAATGGTTGTTTGAGTGTTTTACACTGCGATGATCTGGTAAGCTGTTCAGGGTGTACCCTGCCTTCTCCCAGTGTCGGCTGAGATAGGCACCAGCCTCCCCGTGATCCTGCGGCAAAGTTAGTATGCGAGTGAGTGTCTGTTATGTACTAAGACAATGACAATGGCTTGTTCAACATGAACTGTTCTTCAAAACAGCTTTCTGTCTTACATGCTTTCAATATCATACTCTGTACGGTCAGCTGTAACAAATAATTTCTGCTATTAATCCAAGGAAAATTTCCAGTCATGCAAAATAGCTGAAAAGGATTACAATAATCTTTGTTTTAATTAATCGGGAAGGTGGTATGAGCATGAGGGACCACCATACCCTCTCTCATGCAAGATAAATAGTCATATTACTCAGGAGTCACATACTCCATCATACAAACAAGTTTGCATTCCACTGCTGAAAGGAAAGCAACACTGTGAGGCAGATAACGATTATGTGTCTTGACTTATAAAGGAGAGGTTCAGTGATAACCAGAAGATAATTTGGAAGGGGATTTTGGTTTATGCAAACAGTAATAGGAGCTGAACTCCAGCGCAAATTTTTTTTTATTCATTCATTTTCTAAGCCGCTTATTCCTAATTAGGGTTGCAGGGAGGCTGGCGCCCATCTCAGCTGACTTTGGGTACACTCTGAACAGCTCGCCAGGCCATTACAGGGCCAGCACACATACAACCATTCACACTCACAAATAGAGGCAATTTGACCTACTGTGCTTGTTTTTGAAGTGTGGGAGGAAACTGGAGTACCCAGAGGAAACCCACACAAGCAGAACATGAAAACCCCACACAGGAATGCCCGAGCCTGGGAATCGAACCCAGGCCTTCTGGCTGTGAGGCGAACGTGCTAACCACTGCGACACCGTGCCACCCAAGTTTCTTTAAATGAAGATTAAATCATAGCATTTGCAAAGAAATGCTTTTATTTAAAATTGTATGTTTTTGTATGTCTCAGATGTTGACTGTGTAGACATGCTCACCAGTCCCTTTGTGAACTTTTTTGGCCTTCTGATTTGACCTTTCTCATAAGCAAAGTATTTATTTCTGAACAATTGCAGAGTAGTTTGCATGTTCTCTTCATGCTTGTGTGGGTTACCTCCAGGTACTACGGTTTCATCCCATGGTCCAAAAACATGCACAGTAGGCTGATTGGCAGTTTCAAATTGCCCCTAGGTGTGTGTGAATGGTTGTTTATGTTGGCCCTGCAATGGCCAGGCAAGCTCTTCAGGGTGTACCCAACCTTCGCCCAAAGTCGGCTGAGATGGGCACCAGTGTCCCCCGCCACTCATGAATGAATAAGTTGCAGAGATTATTATTTATTTATTTATTTATTCATTCATTCATTCATTTATTTATTTACTTTTTACCAATCTGTGTAAACTTAAAAAACATTGACTGTGAGTAAAAATATCAGGAGAGCTGCAGCTTCTGAAATATCCAGTCCAGCCCATCTCACAACAACAATCAGTGGCATAGTGGTTAGGACACCCGCCTCACAGCAAGAAGGTCCTGGGTTCAAGTCCAAGGCTTGGGTGTTTTTGTGTGGAGTTTGCATGTTCCGGTTTCCTCCCACAGTCCAAAGACATGCACATTAGGTTAACTGACTGTTCCAAATTGACCCTAGGTGTGAGTGTGAATAGTTGTATGTGTGTTTAAGTGTGCAAGATTAAGCAGCTCCGCGAATGAGTGAGTAAGTGGGAGCAAGAAACTGACAAATATTGCCATTGATATTGATGTTAAAGACTATCAACACTATAAATGTCGATGATTAACTAAAACTTAACTGCATCTCCCCTCACTGGGACCAGCAATAAGCACCACATCTTGAATCCTGATTTCAACTCATTTTAAATCTAATTTAGCCTTCAATACAGTTCAAGATTTGGCAAGTTCCAGAACATTCATGAGCACTGATGTTAAATTCAGTTTTTTAATCATAGGACGTGAGGTAAAGAAGAAATCCTGCTACTTTATTATACTGGCCTTATGTAATTACCAAATTAATCCAAAATGACAGTTTTTGTAATTTACATGACAGTGTTTTAACTTGGCAGCACAAACAATAATATTAGCAATGACACAGCTATTGTTTAATAACTGGAATGACAAAGGAAGGTTTAATGTCCCAGCCTTCTGAGAAGGAATAATAACCATAAAGCTGTGTTTTATATCTAATAACTGAGAAAAGAAAACTAACTATATCAAGAATGATGCCATTGAAAATTCCCCCATTATCTCCTCTTTTAGACTTTTAGTACAGTATTATGTCTTAGTTATTAATATTGCTCTGTCTGTAACTAAATTAAATCTCATATTTATTAAGTAGAATAAAGGCTTCATGCTGTCATTAAACATGTTTCTAGACAGAACAGTCAAAACAGTTAAGATAGTCATTTGTGTTCAGACAAAATATGAGACCCGCCTGTAGATTTAGGTTGACTTAGCACTTGCAAAAGCACATTCATGCTCATTTAACATTTGATAATTGTATAGCACCACACCCTTAAAATGATTTCACTGCACTGCAGGATTTCATTTCTAAATAGTGTAATTGTACAGGACAGCTAGCATACTGTCTATTTCCAAATTAATAATTAAGTGGTTCTGTGAAGATTCAGTTCTTCCAAATTAGTCCTGACAGCCCAATCCAATCCCGCCTCCAGCAGCAGTTTCACAAATGGAGACAGGTAGGCAAGCATAAATCAGAACTGCTTGTCAAAATCCAGGTGTGCACATGTGGGCCAGAGCACTTAGGTAAGGAGAGAAGGAATGCTATCCACAGCCACCTCATATCACTGATGGGTACATTAGCAATGATATGATTGTTGTTTATGGGAAGGATTGAGCGAAAGCTT
The DNA here is from genome assembly GCA_039654325.1 of Tandanus tandanus. Classification (NCBI taxonomy): domain Eukaryota; kingdom Metazoa; phylum Chordata; class Actinopteri; order Siluriformes; family Plotosidae; genus Tandanus; species Tandanus tandanus. The sequence goes on along the minus strand of JBCNYH010000023.1, from coordinate 12,256,517 downwards.
AGTTCAGTAACACGCTAACCTAAAGTGAAAGGCAAAAAGAGAAGAAAACTTCAACCAGTGTGCTTCTTACCTTGCTGGACAACTTCTGAAACTCAGGTCTGGAAAGTTTCCAAGTTCTTTTAACAAAGTTCAATTCTGCAAAATACACTGCCCGGCCAAAGAAATGTCACACACGCTAATATTTTCATGGAGTGCATTTAGCATTGATCACAGCATGTAATCTCCATGGTATTGTTGCTCCAGTTGGTCAGGTCAAGGCTCAGCTGATGACCTGAATGTACTGAATGAGCAGGCTACCACATCAATGGACTTTTTCTTCCCTGATGGCATGGATATAATATGGGGACTCAAATAATGAAAGAGTGGTTCAGGGAGCATGAGGAATAATTTTCACATATGTATTGGCACCCCAGAGTCCTGACCTTAACCGTATTGAAAGTTTTCGGGATGTGCTGGAGAAGACTTTATGGAGTGGTTCAGTTTTTCCCTCATCAATTCAAGACGTCTGTGAAAAATGAACCCAACACTGGATGGAAATAAATGTTATGTTGCTTAAGTTTGTTGAAACAATGGCATGACGAATACAGGCTGTAAGCAAGGATAAAGGTGGAACAACAACATACTTTTTTGGGGGGCAGTGTACTTTTTTATACAGATATTAAATAGATGATGATATTTAGACTTTTAGACAGTGGCAATCAGGCAGAAACAGCATTCAGATGAGAGCCTTATGAATGAATGCCTGAATGAATGCACAAATGCATTTGTGGGACTATTTTTTTTTCAATGGGAGGCCTCTTAAGCAAATTTCCTCCATTGTGTAAGACTCCACAGAAGCCATACGAGATGGATGGGGCTGGACGTGGAGTCTGTCTCCACATAATTGTTTTTCTAACACTTCTAGCTACAAGTGTTAAGTTCTCCAAAAGGCTTGCTATTCAGAATGTCACAAACAAGATCAGTCAGAGCCAAAACGAAAGGGCCCCAAGTAGCTTTTTCAAAACAAGATATTGTGATTCAGCTCATGGTGTCTGAGAGCTGATGCCGAGGTTGTTTGGCCAGCTGCCTTTTCAGCGTAGTCACCTATTGAGATGCTTTTGCTAATTCTTAAAGCAAGTGTTTTGCACCAATTATTCAAGGGCAATGCTAAGATCTGCTCGAACCCTCAGTTTGAAATTCCTCTTGACACCATCCTTCAAAACTGAAAAGTTTTCTCTCTCTCTCTCTTTCACTCTCTGTCCTGCTCCTGGGGAAGAGAAAGGGGGGTTGGAACAGGCAAAAATAAATAGGATCCCAAAGTTAGCTGGATTTTGCATAGTTAACATTTCGCTAGCATGCAGAAGCTCTTCTCAGGGAGACTAGGCAGCATTTTTGGGGGGCCAGGCTCGTTGTTGTGGCGACGGCACCGAGGAGTGAATGAAGCAGATGTCAGTGTAATCCATCACCCCATCACCCCTCCTTAAACACGCTCCACCTCCCCCTTTTTTACCCAGTGTTGGGACACCCTCCACACTGCTACTCATCAATTAAAGCTTCTGCACAAGCCCTACCATTAACACGCCAGCACTTTCCTCAGTTCCTTCCCTGCCCCACAATCATCCTCACAGTAAAAACTGTCAAAGTCAGTGGCCAACCATAACTTAGCAGCAACAAATGTTTTGTGGTCGATGGCTTGTTACCACCTAGGTAATTTGAGGGATTGTCATACCACTGACGACTCTTTTTTATTTATTTTTGTTGTTGTTGTTGTTTTAGCTTACAAGAATCCTAGAAGTGTAGCTGTTTACTTCTTTTCTGATAGAGACTTACACAATAGCATCAGTAGACATTAAAATGATACTTACTGTTACACTAATTCACTGCCAATTTAGCCATAAAAGATGTTTTTTTCCATTTGCTCTCTTTTTGATTTAAATACAATAAAACAATTAGAAGCTCTTCAAAATGCAAACTGATGAGGTGACATTTATTAAGAATGTTCAAAGCACAACATACATTTTTGTTAAATCAGTTATGACAGTATAAGCATGCAGAGTGACCAATTTTCACAAAACACTGTTTGAAGTAATTGTCTGTTATTAGAAATAGAACTAAAGGCCTTGCATGGAGCACCATCTCCAATTCAGCTGTTCTTTGGTTAAAACCCACTGTCATGTTTTATGTCTTGGCTTAAATACCAAAGCATTCGGTACTTCAGTTCTTCAGCATTCAGTTTTTACTATTGGTCCTATATACAGGACTGCTGTCATCATGCTGTTGTTAAATGTCTGTACAACAATCATAAAACTTCAATTTTTGCAGTTTGATCAAATAATGTTTTCATTATTGCTGATTATAAATATCTAAATATTTTATTTTGACACCAAACCACTGATCAAGGTACCATGACATTATTAACCCTAATGCAGTTTCTAGCTTAGATTTCCTTAACTGTGGAAGATAGGGAAATTATGAAGCAGAACAGTTTATAACACAATAAATAAAACACTCATATAAAAATAATCTCTTGCAAAATATATTCTGTTAACTGCTGTTAACTTAGCACATTCACACAAGGTACTCACAGCGCATGTTTAGACAATATACACACTATACAGATTCCAAGTTGAGGTCTTGGGGAAAAGAACTAGCAGCAAAATTGGAAAGACATAATATTTAGTATACATATATAGCACAAACAGCATCAGTGACCTCAGCATTATGAATCAGTAGCAAGTGGAGGCATCTCCTTGGGTGCAAGCTATACTGTTCCAAAATGAATTAATCGTTATGTTGGCCTCTCTGCCAACTAATGAGACAAGAGCCAAGGGAGAGATGTGTGAGCTCATGAGAAGGCTATGTGTCAGGTAATAATATGTACAGGTTCTTTATCAAAAGATTTCAGCTCACTATTATTTCTATTTGTGGAATTCACTTAATTAATTTTAGAAGAAGTTAGCTTTTAAGAGAGAGATGCATATTTCCAGTGTATATTGCTATAAATATGTGTGGACTGTATTTGATGGAACTGTACTGCAAATGTTTCATACAAGTTAAAATCACCCACAACTGTTGTTTTGACTGTAAAAATGAAAGTTAAAAAAAACACAAAGTGGAATGAAAGTGAAAAAGCTGGTTAAGTTACTTCTACCATAATAACAAAATTGTTGCATGGTGTAAAACAAAAAACAAATTTTAAAAAAACAGACATAAAATCACATGAAAAATCAGTAGTTTTATTATTAAATAAATTAATGTTAGCCTTTCTTTTTGCTAAATAAAATGTTAAATATCATCAATATCATGTCCATATACAGTATGCTTTCATGATGTCCATAGAAAAAAATATCCAGTTTTATATAAGCTCACTGAAATAATTTTCAGGATTGCCTGTAGAACAGAACAGCCAAAAGACCCCATGCATTTAATCCTTTTATCCTGGACTTCAGGAACATTTCCACTCCACTCTTTAGAAGGCTCTAGGCATCCACTGGTACCAACCACCCAGTTATTCCACTGAGTTTTGAAACAGAGCGGAACACATCGCCCACACATGCTCCGGCTATCTTCCAGGTGAACACAAGGATCGTGCTGACCATAGAGACCCCTTGAATTGACTTGATCCAAAGTTTCTCCATTCTAAAGACGTTGGATCCATATCACCCCACACAGGTAGCCTCTAATTACTTTCAAAGGCATTCACGGACATTTAGTAATTCACATTCACAGACCCTCTGTTACATCCAGATCAATAAGGAATGTTTTATTTGCATGTGTATACCTCTGTCCTCTCGCTGCATGTATTGCATTTGACATAACAGCACCATAGGAACTTGCAGTTGCATTGCCACACGCGTGAATATTGGTGTGTGTTGTAGCCTCGTCCACAGCACATCAAGTCACAGCTATTGCCCTGCTGTGCTGTTTTATTACAGATCCTGCCCTGAGTGCCCACACTGCCCGTCACTGGGTCTGGCTCACAGTAATTAGGGGACTTTTCAATGTACACCAAGTCAGTGTCCATGGGTTTGCGATACGAATAGGGCTTTTTGATCTTCAGGAATGTGGGTCGTTTGTTCCGGCTGGCTCGAACCGGCTCCACATGCACGGCCTGGTAGTACTTATCCTTGAGGATGTAGCCAAGCTGACGGAACTTGGGGAGCGTTGTCCAGCAAGTCTTGGTTGTGCATGAGCCAGAGACTCCGTGACACTTGCACTCTAACCGCATGTTCTTTTCTAGGATCTGGAGTGGAAAAACAAAAATTGTTCAGTACCCCGAGGGATTTTACAGGACCCTGAGTTTTTATTCAGAGGTCTATAATTTTAGTCTAAGATAATTACGAGAGTAAGTGCTTTGATGATTCATAGGCTGATCCGGTTAGTCTATTTGGTGACAGCTTGATGCCTGGAGTGTTTCAATACAAACATTACCATTTCCAAAGCTGAGGAATATAACACATGCAAGAATATATATATATA
>JBCNYH010000023.1:12239845-12251821 GCA_039654325.1 Tandanus tandanus | reverse complement strand
TATATAGATGTGTGTGTGTGTGTGTGTGTGTGTGTGTGTTTATACACAGTAATACATGAGTGTGCTTTTGGACATGCTTGCACTTCTTTCTGTAATGTTCTATAAGAATATCTTTTTTAGCATTTGTACCTACAGTGGTAGTTTAGAGCATATTTCTGGTATACTTAAACAGGTTGAGACAAAGGTTTTTTTAAAACATTCCGATTCAAGAATGCGAGGATTGTTAAACTTGCTGTGCCAGAGCCTGATCCACCTCATGCCTGCCCGCCTGCACAGCAAGGCTGGAAAACAGCCCGCGTGTCGACAGGTTCCCTCCTTCGACTTTTAACAAGCCTTTTCATTTGTGTACAAAACATCTGACACAAATTGCTTCACCAAGCTCAGTATGAGACGCAAGTTGCAAGAATCTCTCTCTCTTGTGTAAGCAGTGGGGTGGAATCAGGGGGTATGATATAAACACAGCCTAAACGACAATCGGCGACTTCTACAACTGTCTGCCTGTGTGTAGTGTACACAGATAAAGCTCGGGAATCAGGTTTCAGGTGCCTGTGAACTTCATTTCATTCGAGCAAATCTTATATCCTGAGCCCAACAGGTGAGGCTGGTGAGCAAGAAATAACCAAATGCATTTTTTTTTTCATGTGTGATAATGCGGTGAAACACAGTAATGAGTTTCACTACAACTGCAAATTATGACTGTAAATCCTAAAGAAGAAGAAAAAATAACTTGCTGAAAGAGAGATCTGTGTAAAACAGAGGCTGTTTAGTTATGGAAGGATCTGTTAATGATTGGCATCAGTGAGTAGCTTGTTGAAGACAGTGTAGTCTTTGGTGTGGTTAGCAAATGCTACCTCTCTCTTTCCACTATGTAATGATGCTGTTTTTCCCGTTTGCGGAAGAAGCCTCACCTAGTGTTTTAATTATTATTCCACTCTTAATGTCTGTCTGCCTCATAGACTCTGTGGAGACTCTATGACAATTGTCTGCTCTTTGGCATGTGTATCAGGCTTAGTGTGGTCATATTGCTGATTCCTGATAAACAACATGTTCAAAAAGCATTTTGAAGTCAAATCTGTGTCTGTGAAAGGCTGATACCCACAACAACACTGTGAGGCATCTAAGTATCTTTTCTAAGACTACAATGAGAAGATACCATCATTGCCATAACACGCCGACAATCAAAACTGTACATAAATCACATGCCTTGTCACTATCATTTTGAAATTAAATTAAATATATAATAAATGAAATTAAATATCTCAGCATCAAAATCCTGAAATAAGCCCTTGTTAAAACCATGGGTTAGTTTGAACAATGTGTGCTTTTTGAATAATACCTCGCAAATTACCAAAGACCGTTGATTTATAATGGACAGTGTCCATACGAGAAGGTTATGACCTCATCTTGGCTGTTAAGATTTGATGATCTGTCCAGAGTGCTGAAACAGTCTATATTCAAACTCTCCACAAAAAAATATTGACATCGTTTTTACAGCATCAGTCAAGTTTCTCTGGAAAAGTAAGAGTATCTCTAGTTCACTTTAATGTCTATCAGATTGGTTTTAATGTGGATAAGATCTTAACCATCAAGCCTAACATGAATACTCCAATGAGCCATTATGTTTAGACCATGTGTCTCGAATACAATTCTAAGAATGTTTCTAAGAAAAAGCCTTTTGTAACATCCAGTGACATCATTCAGTTTGAGTGGACCAGCAAATAACTCGGGAAAAACTCAAGAAGCATTAAAAGTTTCTCTTTTTTTTGTTTGGAACATAAGTGAGGAGATTTAGTGATTACTCAGATTAAAGTGCATTTCCACCTAAAAGCCTTTGCAGTTATTCATTTATTCATTTATTTATTTAATAAAAGGTCTTTTTATCCTGACTGCCACCATTTTTTCTCAGCATAATGATGCTGGGAATATTAAAGACACCAGCTAATTAATATATAGTCACTTTTAGAATTATTGGCACTACTAATGATAATTAATATATTCCTAGTGGTATAATTTCAGGTTTAGTGATAACACATTCCAAACATTTTAATAGCCCATACTTTCGAATTTATTGGTGCTTCTTGCGATGAATATTTTGTGAAGTCTTCTCTAATGAGAGTAAGTGCACTAAGCATCTTTAAATTGTCTAAGGTTGCAGTCACTTGTAGATAAATTTTAAACTACTCCTGCAGAGCATGTGTCATTGATATGCTTAGATTTGTACATGTGGACTGCCCTCTGAAATTCAGACCCCTGGTTTTTAACAGGGTTCCAGTCAGGAGACTGAGATGGTCATTGCACATCAGTGATTTTATGTTTCTGTAACCATTTCTGGGTTTATATATATATATATATATTTCGCTCTACTTCGATGTATTGAGCACTGTTCTACGGAAAATCGACTCAGGATTTTATATATATATATATATATAAATATATATATATACACACAGGCAGCTCCTTGTGATTAGTCTAATAAAATAGATAGCATCTTGGATTATAATTGGTTTTGTTTATTTCAAATTTTCTTTAGGACATCAGTAATTTTGCCACACATATTTTTGAGATAAATGCATTATTAAATGAGATTTGTTATGGAAACAGTAACTAGCTCTTTGAGCGATGTAAATTTTGGCTCATTCTAATGAGAGGTGCCAATAATTCTTGTTTTGTTATAATACCAACTATTATAAATTTATTACAACAGTTCCACATGCTTATTTATTTATTTATTTATTTGTTTGTTTGTTTGTTTATTTATTTGTTTGTTTATTAATAATTTGAAGTAGTGATGAAAGCGTTTTTACCTTATGTATCTTACATCAGTACAGTTAATCAGATGACATTTTTTAGGAATTAATTAAACAATATTTGTTATACTGAAGCAATGTATCACTATGTGACTTTCATTTCTATTTAGTGCATAACAAGTGACATCCCTCTAATTCAGGCCATTCCTTGAAACTGTTTTATGCTTAAATGTTTTTATTTGATCCTGTTTCTTTTTAGTCAAAATTATATGCCACAATCTGTCATACATCATACATAATTTTTCTTAAAATTAGAAAAATATATAAATTCACCAAGCACGTAAACATTTAACCTAGAAACATTGATCTCTACTTTTGTTCCACCTTTAGTTAATTATTATTTTATTATATTATTTTATAGTGTGGTATCATTCTCAGTGTAACCCAGACATTCACTTGCACATACCTTACGCCCCACTTCGTTGTTATGAAGGTTCATGAGAGTCCTGGCATTTTGCTTGACCTCCCGTGCATCCACAAACATCTTGGAAAAGCTCAGACCATAACGAATGTCAGCTGAGCAGCCGCCCCACTTCCAGCCCTCTTCCTGGTTGTAGAAACCTTGCTTCTCTTTATCACACCCACAGCCACTCAGGGTACCCTGGGTGCAGGCAGCAGTAATAGCATGGGCAACCCCAGCAGCTATGATGGCATAGGTGAAAGCTGCCTCTTTACTCCCTGCAAAAAAGAGAATTAAAATCAGATTTACATCCAGTACCCATCAGAGCATATCGAGGGCTGACAGCAACTTTGAAAAGAATCACATCCAAATACATAGGTGAGGTGGTTCTTAAGTGGTTTAGCCATCCAAATATACTGGTGTATAAAGAAACAGTAAACAAACTGATTTTACATGTAAACTCTTATTGTTCTCAAATGTTAAAATTCCCGTTTTCTCAAAACTAAGAAAAGTGGAGTTATCCACTTCTTGCTGTCAGCCCTCGGTATAGACACTAGCTATCTTTTTTTCTGACATCTATAAGTTTCAGGTTTCATTGTTATATTAGGTCTATCTATTTATTTATTCGTAATTATACATGTATTATTTAGCACTCAGTGTATGTATTTTTTATGCATAGGTCTTTACTCTGCATTCTGTATTACACTATAGTTTTTTATGTGTCTCTATTAATTAATCATCCACTTGGATTTTTTATTTATTTAGTTCTTATATACTGTGTTTATCTTTTACCATTTATTGTATTTGCTATGTGATTGTTTGTGTATGTATAATGTGTATATATATGGTATTCTTTCGGTCATCTGCCGACCTGCTTAATCCAACTAGGGTTGCAAGGAGCCTGGAGCCTATCTCAGCTGACTCTGGGTGAAGGCGTGGTACACCCTGAACAGGTCGCCAGTCCATTGCAAGGCAACACACAACCATTCACACTCACACCTAGGGGCTAAAACCCACACAAGCTCAGGGAGAACATGGAAACTCCATACAGAAACGTCCTCACTGAACCCGGGACTCTACCACAGAACTTTCTTGCTGTGAGGCGGACATGCTAACCACTACGCCACCATGCTGCCCATATGGGTTATCACAGTATATTTAATAAGTAATTTATTTTTAATAAGAGTAATATGTTTTATTATTTATTTATGATTTTACATAGAGTATTCATCTTTTTTTAATTATTAATTTGTGCATATTATTTAAAACTTTGTTTTTATCATATTTATTTCATTTGATTGGGCATTAGCATCACACTTAATGTGTAATATTTATTTATTTTTGTGTGTGTTTATCATTCAGTAACTTTATTTATTTATTGGTTGTTTCTTTAACAGTCTGTTTAATCATTTATATTGCCATTTGTGTATTTACATGACTTTAATATTTGATTTCTGTTCGTTTGTGTATTTATTCTGTGTTTGTTATTTATCCCAGTGTCTGTAGTTAATAATAGTTTTATTTTATATTTATTAATGACACATCATAATTTCTTGCTATAACATAATTAACCTTATAGTTAAGATTTTCTCTATGTAATTATTATTCATTTATCAGTGTATTTAATGCAAAATAATTATTTATTTACTTATAAATAATATTATTTATTAAATTATTTTATTTGTGTGTATTTGCTATGTATTTAATCACTGTCTTTTATTACATGGTAAATTTATTTATTTGTTTTCTGTGGATTTTTGAAATGATTTAAATTTCATAATATTTGCACCCACCTATTGCACCAATTTATGCGAAGTGTATAAAATCTGATAGGAAATTGAGTTCTCTGTATGACTGCTGTTCTACCAAGGATATCTATGCTATAGAATATTTTTCTTCACATACTTCACACTTCCAAGATGGCAGTGGCCTGGCGCCATTGATTCTTATGCTGAGACATGCTCGTGCAATCTACTGTTATGGTTTCAACTTTCGACAGCAATACGCTCAAGATATGCCAAGAGGTATTCATTTATTATTTTGTAATAAATCTGCCTCATTAAATGCTCTTGGACTAACATACTTGCTGAAAATAGGCTAATATTGAGATTACATAGAAACTGAGATTGTGCGAGTTAACAATAGTATGACAGGAAATTGTGATAATGCAGCTAATTCAGGGTTTTATGCGACATTAAATAAATGTCTTTCAGTTGTCAGGGGAAAGGAAACATTAAGACAAATAACCATATGATTGCTCTGTGATGACCATTCCAGTGAAGGAAGGAATAGCCTTTTTCTTTCACGAGCATGGTGAACAAGGGTTTATTTAAGAGACAATGGAGTGGTAGAGATCAGGGGCATGCAGTACATTTGGACTCTATCCCAGCTTCCGTCAGAAAGAGGGATCCACCCAGCGGAGGTGAGTCCCCCAGGCATGCAGAATCTCTTCTGGCAAGAAGACTCAGATAATTGATTGCCACTGCTAAGCAGGGCACTTCCAGGTTAAGAGTATTATTCAGGTTTGTAGCCACAGAAATGTAACAAAGATCTTTGAAAGCCACAACTCAAAGCACTATTAGGTAGGTGTTGTAATGCACCATGACTAGTTGTTTGCATAAACCTTTTTTTATTTTCCTTAAGACCGGCAAAAAAAAAAAAGGTCTAACAGGAAGACTGACTTGTGACCTATGAGCCAGGCTCTACTCATCATGGTGAATTCCAACAGTCTCTTTCAGGGTTGTATTCATTCGAATTGATGGAAGTTTGCAGTGACATATTTTTTTGTTCTGTATAACAGTAGCATTAATTAAAGTCTTACATTCATTATGCTCTTACCACTAAGTTTTAACCTGCTCCTGCTTTGTATTAGAAGCAGAAGAAGAAATCTAGGCAGTTTGAGTTTAAACCTGATTATACACAGGAACAAGACTCTTGGGAAACTCCTAAGCAAAGATCTAGGTGTCATGCATTTAAGATGTATTGATCAGTACTGAGTTACCTGAGTTCTCCTGGAAACATACAAATCATCATTTGGATTAATGAATCATCAACTGTTGACTCTTCTAGAAATCATTTACACACCTTGAACTAGGAAATCTGTGTCTTTTAAGTCGGCTAAGTGTTTAAATCTGCCTTCCATTTCAAATTCTGTATCAAACATAACAAAAAAAAAAAAAAAGGTGACCCCAAAAAACCTTCTATATTTTAAAGGTAAATGAAAAAAACACTTTTTTTTTTTTTTTTTACTTTTAACATGTGGGATGTATTTTTTGTGTGTGTGTGTGTGTTTTTTTTTTTTTTTTTTGGGTCATCCTGTATTTTATTGAGATTTTATAGACACTGGTGACCGATAATGAAACAGCCATACAGTAATGTCTCATTTAAGATGTCTGATGATTATTGAATCTTGCTAGCCATGAATGAGTGCAGAACATTCTCTAAGCTTTCTCAGGGCCCCCAGACTAACGCGAACACTGGTATGTGTTGACCTGCAATTGATAAACATCTTGGAGCAGCGCCCAAGCAATTTAAGAAAGGCTTGTTTGGGGAATCAATTATATGGAGATTTTTATGAGTTGGTTGGGCTTGATGCCAAAGAGAGAAGAGACACATTGGATGGAAAGGTTAGCACATACTAAAGATTTCACAAAAACAAAGTTCTGAAACTACTTGTCCATAGGCCAGGGTGAAATAGTCTTTTTATTAAGTATATTACTTGGGCTGTGTTTACTTAAATCAAGATAGTCTGCACACAAACTCAACTGATAAGAACACCATAAAACATGTGTGTTATGACATGGGTTTTGTTACATTACAGAAGTCTGAATCAGTGGCTCAGAATGATCCTGTGTGAGATGTCTCTTGCCAAAACTGTAAATGCAAGAGGTTAATTTCTAAACCTCACACAATGTACTTGTCTGGGCTTGAGACAATGCTGGTGGGGGAAAACTATTTTTCAAACATGCCAGAGGGTGCTTAAGTGTGAGAAAGGGGGATGGTGAGGGTTCCACTTGAAAAACACATGATAAAACAACTATAAATTATGCAGTTATGTGTTCCAGAACACTGCTCTATTCCTATCGCTATCTTTGGTAACTGGACCCCATTGAAAATCTAGAGTAATCATCCAAGCTTTATAAAGTAATGCTGTGACACACTCCTGAAAAAGGAATCCTCGATGCCAAGCCCAGAGCATATGGTACCAGGCCCTGAACATGAGCAAGCATTACCTAACCTCCTTTTTAACTGCCTTATGAGGATTAACCACCGCTCTTCATCTCTCAGAGTTTGGCTACTGTAAGTGCTGCTGCAGGTCGGGCCACTGAACCCAGTCCAGTTCGAACATTTTCCCATTTACTTATCCTGACTACAAAAATGTTGTCATGGCAAACACCACAGATTGGAAATACAACTACTACTGGACTAAGGATATTGTTTGGTCACTCTGTATCATTGTCAGCCAAATGTTGCTCAGATAACGCAGGTCCATGTCTTCTGCATCACACGATACAATCAGCAACCAAAACAAAGGTTCTGTCATCCATGAATGTGTGTTGCTCAGTAAAGAAAAGGATTGAGGGAAATTTCTGGGTAATGCATGAGCTTGCAGCAAACCTGCCCCTTTTCTTTTTTACTTTTTCCTAAGTCACTCATCTGTGATGCCGAGGGATAAAATACAGCTTCACCTCCAGGTGGATACAAGCCTCTACATATTTTTGCAGAGTCTCGACAGCACAATTTCAATGCTGCCTCAATCTGACTGAACACACTGTGAGAGGAAATCGGAGAAATTACACTACATATGACCCCTGGAATTATTTCCAGGATAGGTCAATCATTTGAGTGTCAAGATTCCCTACAGCCATCTTTACCCGACAAACAGCCCAGTAATCCTGCTCCCCTTTCCCACAAGCCAAAAAGGCTATGAAACTAAAGCAAAGTTCTTCACATAACCATTCATCATGTGTCAGAGGTTCAATAGCACCAAAGAAGCCCTAAATAGGTTCGGATTTGCCTCTGGAAAATAGATAGTGTTACCCCAAGGGGAACATTTTTCTTAGCAAGGTTTGTTTTGTTTATCTGTGGTGACATATGGCGGCATTTCCTTAAAATACTGTACTATTTTGTCCCTTCATTCACACTCTGTAACTTATACCCGTGGAAAAGTGAAAAGCCGGACTAGCAAATCATTAAAATCTACAGATAAGACGGGATGACTAGAAAAAGGCTTCTTTTGAGAAATAGGGTCGTTAGACAGGCTGTAAATTCAGCAACGTTGATTCTTGCTCTGTGAATTGAACGGAAGCTTGTTTGACATGACATTACAGGGAGCACTAAATGCACAGTGCAATGCAAATCAGCAGCCATACATCCACTGACAAACAACTTCAAGTTCCAGTAGTGCTGTTTGTCAGCTCATAGCACAAATCACAAGCCAGCAGGCTAATTCATCAAGAACTACATGATTCTTGTGCTGCTTTGCTTTTCGACATTGAGTTCAGGACTGAAAAAGGTATTGCAGAATCTTGATTTATTACATGATTAATAACCAATACTGGATTTAGTGCCGAATTAGAATTCGGTGCAGTGGTGCAAAAGGTTCGCCTGAGATCAGAGAAACACAGTGAGCTGCAAGTTGATTACTATTGATCACTGTAGCCCATGGCAGATTTAATGAACTGGAAACTGAATGTATAACCATGTATACTATGACTTAATTATTTCAGTTTAGGCTACAAATCAAAAAGCCACAATCATTATTTAAGATGGAATTATTCAAGGCAGTGAATAAATTAGGAATAAATTCCTAAACGTTGGTTAATTATGTCAACACTTTAATACATTGACTTCAATTTAAAATGCATTAAACTAGAATTAAGTCGATGTTTAGGCTATAAGAGAGAAATATATTCCTTCTAATAGTACGGATACAGTAAATAGTTGTGTAACATACCCACTTTCAATTCTTTTCCAAAGACGGTCCTCTCTCCGAGGGCAGAGCAGTTCCAGCGGCCATGACGGAACTGGAACTGACACTCATTGATGCCCATCTGCGCTCCTTCTCCGATCACGATGATCGCGTCGGGTCGACTCTGGCAGATCGTCCGCTGTCGTGGGGCAAGGCCTGGGATTTTATTACAGATGATACTCGCTCCCAGAGCCACCACGGAGGAGAAGCCGCTGTGAAAGTTTACCAAAAGCATAACAATTACCCCAAAATACAAGGTGCGCGTCATGTCTAAGTAACCACAGGAAGAATGTGATGCTCTGCATTGCTGTAACACCGACTTGTCTAAATGTGACAAGTGCGAGCCGAATCACATGAAATGCTCTTTTTTTTTCAAATACAAAAGATCGAATCCTTTGATTTCCCTTCTTTTCACTGTCGGATTCTTTCACTATAATAACCCTGAATGCACTAAATGGACTATACAGCATGGGTGCACCAGGGAATCTAAACCATGCGTCATGTATCTAATCTTATTTATATCAATAACTTAAGAGATATCTGTAGAATAAAACACTGCATTAAACATTCAAACATTAATATGCATAGACTCCATTAATTCATTCATTTTGCCAAGAAAAGTTGCCTGCATCAAACCAGGCTTCAAACATAGAAGTACACGTTCTCACCTTCTGTCATTTATGGTTTTATGCCTTAAATGTGATATTCTTAACGACTCTCTTTCTTTTAGAGCAAAAGAAGAACACAAAAGCAAGTTCTAACCAGGTAAACTGTAACCTTTTATTATAACTTACCCGATTTTCAGATAAATAATCCCGAGACAGAGGAAAATGTGAAAAATCCAGCGGCGCGTTTTCCTGCTCATGGTGCCCTTTGCTTTAGTTGGGCAGGGTGTGTGTGTGTGTGTGTGTGCGGGGATGCAGCGCTCCTCCGCGCACCTGAGCCGAGATCCTTCTGCGCGTTGAAATCTCCTTCAGTGTTTAAAGCAGAAACAGCTGCTACGATTCAACAAAAGTTGAAATAATGTCACAAAACCTTAATACTTTCTCATTGTTGCCCTTGTTTTCTATGCAGATCCTCCGATCTCGTTAGGACGGTATGTGAGCGCGGTGTTAACCTACATGGAGCTCATCTCCTGAGGAACTGCTGCTTTATTCGCTGCGTTCCGGTACGCAAAGTAGGAACGCTCTTCTTACTCGAGTTCACTCAACTGCCTGAGAGTGGAGTGTAGAAACTGGTCCCGAGGCTGCTTCCGCGTCACTGCCCTTACCTGGCTCTGGTTTTGGGACGAAGTGTCATTTGGCCGTCATTTAAACCGGTCGATCAGAACAGGGCGGAAATGCGTGAATCGGATAAAGGTGGTGTTTTTTCAGTGTGCGGTATTTGTCTAGTCTGATGGGGGTTAATCCGCGCGGTAGCTCGAGCTTCTTTTACAGAGCTTTTTATCTCTTTTGGCTGCACCAGTTTGCTCCTCCCATGAGAGTGCCCCTCTGCTCCCCCCCCCGAAATACTCATTTTATTAAATATGCTTATTTTGCCTACATGAGTTCATGCAGAACCCGGGATCGGGAAGAGCGTGGATGAGTGATCATACATTTAACAACAAAACGTGTACACAGTAATTCGGAATTAATGGAGTGAATCAGCCAAGCAATCAAAAACCAATCAATTCGAATCGATCGGTCACTACATTGACAAAAAAACACCTTACAGCACCAAATGCAATTTTAATGCATGCAAATATTGATTACATTCACTACAATTGCATGATCATGATGATAAAGTGCTGAAAAGTATGTCATGCATTTCAGTTTCATTATAATTATATTTACAATCGTTACCGTTATATTGAAAACGTATACTAATCTTAGATCACTGTCTACATTTTTAACCGCAGTACCCTTGAACTGTGATGTCATTGTACAAAGAACTGTGCGAATAGAATATTTTTCTGTCTTGTCAAATCCATTTAATACAAATTACTGGCATCCTCAAAAGAACACAGGGTATAAAAACAGATCTTTCTTCACCAAAACACTGAACACTGGCAACGTGATGGCTTTCATACTAATAGCAGTTTGTCAGTACAACGATTTGAGGTGTTGAAAACTTATCTGTAGCCCAAGTGTAGGCTATTTAAACTTCAGTCTGGATAAAACGCCAGAATGACTTCACATCAATAAAACTGGTGGTGGCACTAGTCTTTTTGTAGTCTAGTACAAAATAAATAAATAAAAATACAATTAAAAAAAAAATTATCAACCGATTAACGTGTCCCTCAGCCGGGTAATCCAGTGGGCCTCATGTATTACATCACACAATGGCGGTAATATTTTTACAAAAGAGTAATTATGCTAGATAGACTACCTGGTTTACAAACTTCGCTTTAAAAAAAAATAAAAAATCACGTGCAACAATTAAATTTAACATGATACTCTGATATGGCTTGCAGCTCTGACTTTTTTTTTAATCTAAGACCTTAATAGCATATGATATGCAGCCTTCGCCCTTTGGAATAAGATAGATTATTAAAGAGCGCCATCTCCTGGGGGAAAGATGGAATCGCAGAAGTGTCTTGCTACACAAATGGGTAAAATCTGATTACTCAATCATTCATCATGTATTACCCTATTTGGTGCATATGTTGTATTAGCTGACAGACTGCTGGGTTACTGGACACTACAGCACCTCATTCATTCATATATATATATATGGTATGTGAGAAAAATAAAAAGACTAGTTTCATCCCGACAAGCCTGTTTCGTGGTTGCCCACTCAGGGGATTTCTGGGAGTGGGC
>JBCNYH010000023.1:12178930-12190599 GCA_039654325.1 Tandanus tandanus | reverse complement strand
TTTGCAAAGGTGATATGTTGACAATCAACATACAACCTGATCCCAAAGAAACATTTTAGGGCTGTAAACTGTCAAATTGATAAAAATGTGACACCAGCAGACCGTTTTCTATTTACCTTTTCATTATCTTATAACAGTCAGGATGGCAATGGAAGCTGGAGCATATCACAGCTTACTTCAGGCAAGAGGTGTGGTACACGTTGAACAGGTCAC
Organism: Tandanus tandanus; assembly: GCA_039654325.1. Taxonomy (NCBI): domain Eukaryota; kingdom Metazoa; phylum Chordata; class Actinopteri; order Siluriformes; family Plotosidae; genus Tandanus; species Tandanus tandanus. The sequence goes on along the minus strand of JBCNYH010000023.1, from coordinate 12,190,386 downwards.
CAATCCATTGCAAGGTCAACACAGAGAGAAACAACCAGTCGAACTCACATTCACTCTATGAGCAATTTAGAGTAGTCAATTGTTCTAATCTGCATGTCTTTGCACTGCGTGACAGTACAAGGATCACATGCAAACTTCACACAGTAATGTCCTAGTGGGCCACAGGATTTGAACCCAGAAACTTCTATGAGGCAACAGTGCTGTCAGGTTGTCAGTGTTTTAGTAGCCTATATTTGTCCCACTTTGTATGAAGTCTTACTAATTGATGTTTTGTGTTTGTGGAATCAAGACGGCTGGTCGTTAAATTGAGATCGGCTTTTGGGAGGCCTCAGTCCGTACAACCACACACACACACACACACTCACACTCACACTCACACACTCACACACTCACACACTGATTAATATAATGAATGTGCCAAAACTGCACTTGCGGTGTATGATCCCAATTAGACTGAAACCCAACTCGGTCAAAGCGCTGCTCCACATTCATCCGGCTATGCGTTCCCTTGTTGTTTTCATTGGACTGTCTTTAACAACATGCTTTTTTAGTCAGTGGGTTAAAAATAAATTACAAGTGATAACGTCAAATGTATGACACACGTAGGCTGCTGTTGCCATTACAACTGCATACCGTGCTAATGATTTGCAGCATGGCTGCTTTGTTTCTTATAAAAGTCCTATTCATTCATAAGCACACAGTATTTAATGATCATGATAATGATGATAAGACCTTTTAAAAAATGCTTAATCAAACATTGTTGTTGGACTTTTAAACATGACACTGCACAGCATATAGCCTAATTGGAGGACATTTCTGACCATAGCTGCTTGGTGATATTTTTATGGCGCAGTCTATTAAATCCTGTTCACATTCCCAGTGCATCGGTTTACTGAAAAGTGAGCAGAAGCCTTTAACGTCACTGCATGCACTCAGAAAGGTGAATTTAACATGAATAGAAGTGCATGTTCATCCTATTTTCAGTGAAATATTCAGCTCTTTAATACAAAAAGCACACGCATGCCCTGGCTGTGCTTAAAAGGTGAGACGGAAAAAGCTGAAGCAGAGTCAAATCACAGTCCATAATAAAGGCTAACACTTTCTTAACTGCACAGGCTCATAGTATAATATTAGTCTGTGGAAACTGCCTGATATGTACCACGCATGTGTTATGGTTTCTGGCTCATTCAACACTATGATAATAATAGTAGTAGTAGTAGTAGTCACTCACTCCCTCATTTGTTGAACTGCTTAATCCTAATAGGGTCACATCTCAGTCAACACCGGGCGAAGGAGGAGTACACTCTGAACAGCAGGCAAGACCATTGCAGGGCAACACAATTTGAAGCAGTCAATCAGCCAAATATGCATGTCTCTGGACTAACGGAGGAAACCGGAGAACCCAGAGGAAACCCACACAAGCATGGTGAGAACATGCAAACTCCACACAGGACTTTAACCCAGGATCTTCTTGCTCTGAGGCGGACATGTTAACCAGTACGCCATCATGACACTTAATAATAATAATAATAATAATAATACTATTATTATTATGACATTTGTTTTGTTTATATAAATGTATCTATTTTTATTACTTAGAAATAATCAATTACAAAAATACATAGTCAAAACAGAAAGCTCACATAATTAGCTCTGATAATAAAGAAAGCTTATATAATTAAAATTTAATTATATAATTCTATAGAGAAGACTACAGTACTCAACTTTTTGTAAGTTCAGAAAAGTCCCTACTAAAACATCTAGCTTGGTCTGACCAGATCTCAGCTGTCCAAAACACAAATACTGTTAGATTGAATCATTTGTTTACCGGTTTATTCAAGTAATCAGGAAGCTGGAAAATAACTTGATGCCGAAAGGGCACGCACGGCCCGGGCGGGACCGAAAGGGCACGCACGGCCCGGGCGGGACCAAAAGGGGACTTGGACTTGGACTTGGACCTGACCTGACCTGACCTGACCATGATCATGACCATGATCATGATAAACAGATCCAGAATTAATCCTGTCAGTGACTAAAATGTATAGTATTATCAATATGATACACAGTCGATTATAAATGTAGTGCAAAATGCAAATGTATAACAGTAGATGTTGTTGCTATATGGAGGAGTTGTACAGTTTAATGGCCACAGGTAGGAATGGTTTCCTGTGTCGTTCAGTGGTACATTTAGGTGGTATCAGTCTCTCACTGAACGTGCTCCTGTGACTGATCAGCAGGTTGTGAAGCAGGTGGGAGGTATTGTTAAATATTGTCTTTATTTTGGCCAACAATCGCCTCTCCGACACTACCGTCAGAGAGTCCAGCTCCATCCCCTCAACGTTACTGGCCTTGCAGATCAGTTTGTTCAGTCTGTCCTTGTGGTGCTCCGGTGTTGCTGACCACCGTGTCCGACACGCAGTGCTGCAGGCGGAAGACTGTGGTCTTCCTGTCGAGTATTCAAGTGGGGAAGGGGGAGGAACGGTAGGCATCCTTAGTATTTGCATACAGCAGCTCTAAAGTTCTCTCCTCTCTCGTGGGACAGTCCACGTACTGCACAAAGTTTGTCAGTGTAGTGTCCATGGTTGAAGTCACCCGAGATCACAATGAAAGCACTCGGGTGCTGAGTCTGTAACCGGGCTATGGTAGCATGAACAGTGTCATATGCTGCTGTGGGGTTGGCAGAAGGAGAAACATAAACAGCCACTAAGACGGCATGGGAAAATTCCCTAGGCAAACAATATGGTCCAAGTCAAAACAGCACACAGTTCAATGTCCGGTCCACAACTCCGCTCTTTGATGGTTATGTGGGTGGGGATCAGCTGATCCCTGGTGTACACAAAGCGCGCGGCGTGTAGTTACTGCGCTGCGGTCCCGACTCGCCATGAAAAAAAAAGTTCCGCAGCGATAAAAAGTACAAAAACTCTCTCAACCCACATCTTGAGAGGGCAGCTACTTATGAGCAATAAAACAATAAATACAAGGGGAAAAAAAGTACGGGAAGGGTAGGAGCGACTGAAAAGACACACACACACACACACACACAAACTCACTATATGTATAAAAAAGGTTGTGCACTCTAACATTTTGTTGAAGCACATTTAGCCTTGATTAGAGCGTGCAATCAACATAACATCCTTTCGACAAACATCAGCAACATCACATCGTTTGTTTCCATCCAGGGTTTATTTTTCCACTGATATCTTGAACAGAGATAAACACTCCATAAGTCTTCTCCAGCACATCCCAAAGACTTTCAATAGAGTTAAGGTCAGGACTCTGTGGTGCCAGTTCATGGCTGAAAATGGTTCCTAGTGCACCCTGAACCACCTCACTATCTGCGTTAATCCGCCAATTTAAAATCTGTGCTATCAGGAAAGCAAAAAAGTCCATTGCTTGGAAAACCTGGTCATCAGCGGCCTTCATTTTTATGCTAAATAACGTTGCCGAGCCAACTGGAGCAACAGTACCATGGTGATTATGCACCGTAATCAAGACTAAATGCAGTCCAGTAAAATAAAGTGTGGGACTTTTTTTGTCTGGGCGGTGTATAAAGGCGGTATGTCCGGTATATTCCAGTTTCATACAAGAAATTTTCACCACATTCATTTTTGAAAACAGTCCATAACACATACTAGTTTTTGCTCAGTGAAATACAATCTGCCTATCTATTGGTGCATTTCTGTACCTGCCACATTGAAATGGCTTTCCTTAGATTCTCCTCTTCTATATCAATATAGAGTCCTCGCCACCAGCACATGGCGAACCTCTGGAGTAAGTTCAGTCTGGAAAAGGAGGAAAGGAACATTGCTGCTACCTGTATCAGTGCCATGTCATCTTACTGGCTTTTCATTACCCTGGTTCAACATGTCTTCTGTCTCCAACCTGGGCATTATGGCTGCACTGCTCTGTGAAAAGCCCAAAGACCTGCTGTGCTTTATCTCTCTCAGTGGTATCCGTTTCCTGCAAACTGGTGAGGGCGGCATGTGTTCCACCTCTTGCTTGGGTCCTTCGAGGGAGGCCAAGGATCCGGCAAGAGTGTTGGGTTTGGAAGTGAAGCCACACTTCTGGAATAAATAAACGTTCCTGTAATAAATTTGACTTTTTACATGACCACCTGCTTATTTCCTATAGCCCCTGTGACCTTGAAATTGGGTCAAGGCAACCCAGTTTCAATATGAATTTGAAAATAACAATGAAGCCTGTGGTAAATTTTACATGACCATGTACATGTTTCTAATGGCCCGTCTCCTTGAAATTAGGTCAAGGTGACCCAGTTTGAAAAGGCATGAAGACCTTGGCACTAAGTATAACAGGTATTAATTGGAAATCGATCGGACAAAAAAATTAATTAATTAATTAATTTTAAAAAAGCACCTTCACGAGTGTTAAAGGGCCATTTTTGATTAATTGACCTCTGTGACCATGAAAAATAGGTCAGGGTGACCAAGACTCTATCGGCTAGTACTGCATGCCACTCACCATAAATATAAAAGAAACCCATAAAGAACCGGCGCTGCTAGTGTTAACAAAAAGGGTCTGCAGCACATGACACAATAATCCTGTAAACACACTTAGATTCATTTATTATGTAAAGATGCTAAATGATAACTACAGAAGTTCCTGATCACACTGAGAAATGATTAATTAACAACTAATCTAGTAATCATACAGAGACTACCACATATGCTTGACAACTTGATATTATTTGGCCTGCCGTGAAATTAAAATTTTTATTTTACAGCAGATCTTTTTATAATGAAAAGGAATCGATGGCATGATGCTCAGTTATCAGGAGTCATAACTACAACAACGACAAGTGACTGAAATGAAACCAATTATTTTCCAATGCTTTAAACTGAGTGACAACTGAGAAGAATGTTGAATGTAACGTCATAAAATTCTCTCTTAACAATATCATATTTACATGGACCTGCCAGCAGGCGTCACTGTTAAGTCACAAGTTTGCAGCATTCTGCATAGAGGATGCAAATTGGGCTGGGGGCACTGGGGCAATATGTTGATGGGGTGAAATTTGGCTGACTTATGTAAAGCAAACATATCTAAATATCAGACAGGAATACATGAGGAGAGAGAAAAAAAACTTTAACAAATTTTTTGATAAACACAGGAGACAGTGTATAATTGACAAAAATTAAAGCATTACGTTGATAGATCAATGGCCTAACTGACTTAGCTTGCATTAATTGTTGCGTTAATCCAGAACTCAATCCATGTGGTATGCTCACAGCTATGAATATAAGGATTTATAAGGCTTCAAGCACTGCCAAGTCAATCAGAACTTTTATCATTCAAATTTATAATCTGTCCCTTCTGATATTTATGTGATTGTGTGTTTATGCATCAGATGTGCATGACCCAACACCTAACGTTTACTGTTTGTGACAAAATGAAATGAAATCTTCATTAACATTCTCATGCATTTCAGTATAAATATACTGTTAGTGAACTATTATTGTTCTTTATATTAAATGTGCTACAGTTGTACAAATAAGTGTTTTAATATTTTTTTTAATACACACACACACACACACACACACACACACACACACACACACATATATATATGAAGTAACAAGATTTTTTGTGTTTGAGAAAACAATTACTTGAATTGCACAGGTTTGGATTGGGGGACTGGAGCCTATCTAAGCAGACATTGAGCAAAGGCGGGGTACACCCTGAACAGCTAGTCATACCCTAACAGGGCCAACAAACACAACCATTCACACTTAGACACACACCTATTGGTGGTTTGGAACATCCAATCAGCCTAATGTGCATGTCTTTGCACTGTGGAAGAAAACTGGAGTACTCAGAGAAAACCACACAAGCACAGGGAGAACATGCAAACTCCATAGAGAAACACCCAGGACTTGAACCCAGGACATTCTTGCTACAAGGCAAACATGCTAACCACTACGCCTCCGTGCCACCCTATAATAACAACAACGTCTTGGTGGTTGACATATAAAATCTATTACTTAATGCAAGAATATAAGCACAAATAATACTAACCTGTTCTTCCAAGCCCCGCATGACAGTGAATTGCCATCTTTCCCTCTTGCACAGCAAAAGACATGACCTTCACCATGTCTAGGATTGTTGTAAGGGAAGCTACCCCATAGTCTTTCCATCCAAAGTTGTAGAAATAGACTAAAAGGTACATAAATATCAAAAATCATACATTTCAGCAATCACACAACCCTTCAGTTCTTGACTAAAATAAAGGTGCATGACAAACACATGAATAACGATACTAACATATGAAATAGACATGTCGCCTGTACCATATAAACAAAGCAATGTAATTTTGTCATCTTGAAAGCCCCTCGCTCCTGCTGATGATCCACATGGACCTAGATATACACTCTGAGACTGTGAGGATGCCTGTTCACTGCTGGTGATATAAACTCTTGCTAAAATGATTTAGGACTTGCCGCTGTGGTATAACCAACCAGACTTCATGTTGGACTATAGTGAAGTTTCTGCTACATGGTTTGTATTTTTATCTGGTTTCACCCAAATGAGGATGGGTTTCCCTTTTGAGTCTGGTTCCTCTCAAGGTTTCTTCCCTTTAGTCAGATAATCTCTATCGATGAGGACAAGCCTGAATCTATTAGCCTGTTTCAGTTTGTGTGTGTGTGTGTGTGTGCGCATGTGAGAGAGAGACAGATACTCTCTCAGGTTAATTATGGTCTTTAGTCTGCATCTAGGAAAAGCCAAATGTAAGGACAATGTCTCCATGGTGCTACCTACTTAGGATTGGCATGAGCAAGCAGAGTGAAACCTACCCCAAAAATTGGTTGATGTTGTTGTATTTTTCAATAATCTCAGTGGAAGGCCTTGCCATTGCTAATAAATTGTCTGTGATCCTGATGTGAACAACAAGGGAAACTACAGTAAAAATCACAAACCATTTTGTATTATCTTTTTTCTTACCATCTTGTCAGCAAAGAACAGCATGAGCCGAGCCCCATCGACAAGGAAAAGCGCCTAACCATTGAGTTTCTTCTGGAACGTCAAGAATCTATAGCGTCCGTCTCTCTGTCCATCCCTCCGGCATTCATGTACAAGTAAGAACCCCTGTGGTGATATTTCTCATGCCGGTATATAACCGTCGTATTAGGAACGAATGTCTGAGTGATGGCATCTACTTCTACTCTGCCTTCCCCTCCAAACTGTTCAAGCCATAAAATAAAATACACTATTTTAATAAAATAAAATACATTTCTGTTTAACAACGTAAACAGAATATTATGTGCAATATACAGTAGGTACCTTAATTTTTTTAGCTGGCAAAATAAACTATTACTGCCACACAATGCATTACTCATTTGAATATAAAGGTAAATTGAGGACATGCATATTGTTTCTGGTGCACTTGACATGCTTACAGAAGTAAGCCCATCCAGCTGAATGGCATCTCGCTACCCTGTGGTGATACTGGCTGTCCACAAAAGAAATCTTCTCAATAGTGTTACACTTTCAGACAATATCAAAACTTTGTCTTAACGTGATGGTCATGCAACATAACTTCCTCAACTTTTATCAGGAGAAGTAAAGTTTTCGGAGCTCCACTTTTCGGCAGTGCTTAAATCTTTATATTATCAGACATCTTAAGAACTTCACTTTGCTTTTCAATGGAGATGAGAAATGGCATACCATAAAGAGTAAAGTCCCTTGATGGCTTGCTCTTCATCACTCCGGCAAGATGAGTTTTCATACTTGCAAGCTCGTCCTCCGCATGCCATCGAGCACTGCATGTGACCCGGGGGATTACATGCCTTAAGGTCGCTCCCACCTTCGTGTACTTTGCTGTGGGTACCCGGACACTTGGTCTGAAACCTGACACCAGAGGCTTTTTCACGTAGACAATACGTTCTATGTGAACAGTCATCTACATATCAATGTACCAGCAATGTGAAGACATTTAAATGCTGCATGAAAAGATAAAAGATTTTCGGTTGTTATTTTCAGATCATTAGCAAAGACTAATGACAGAGAACACTCACCTCATTGCCTGTGGACGACAGAAAACTCGCCCATTCCAAGAATATAACTGTCTTCTAGAGGTTCCATTGATATGGCAGAAAAGAAATGCAATCTATGGAAAATTAAATTACATTTGCATCCATTCAACACCGTTTGCACCATGGCCATGCTGACTGCTGCAACAATCCTCCAAGAGGACAAGAGGATGGCAGGGTTATACCTTCGCCTCCTCCTCCTTAGGACTTTCTGCATGTCCCTCCTCACCATAAGGAGTGTAAAATCAACACAACTGCCACAGATGCAATCGAGGCAGTCTCCATGGCGACAAAGTCAGTGGGAGATGGAGCAGAGGTTTTGCTATGATCACTTCTCAGGTAGAGGGCAGATTGCATGATTTGTTGGAAAGACAGAGGACTCATCGTCTACAAGGACTGCATAATGCTGAGATGCAATAAATCACTGAAACATGTCTCCAATTACTCTGCTGCCAATGGATTCTATTTGAACTAAAACAGCTAGTATTTTCATTCAAAGCCAAATAGATTTGCAAAAACTACACTAACCATGGGTTTACAATGGGACACGATGTCCTCAATCTCCACAATGTAAAAGAATAGTGATGAGGGAGGGGTACTGGGATCAAAACGTGCTGATCTCGCAGGAGCTTGGTGGACTCGTGCTGATCTCGAGGGAGGTTGGTGGATTCGTGACGATCGCTGAAAATTTTTTAAATACCTTCAAAAATTTTGCCGTGATTATTACAGTGTACTACGATTTGACGCCACTCATAATAGAACGTAAGAATCATAGTGGAGCTTAAGAGACCTTAACAGAGCGACACAGACCTTAATGCACCATCGTAGGAGATCTTGATGAATTTGGAAACATGATTCCTTCAAGTTTCAACTCTTGGATGCACCCTGCCTCATTTTGATACACCAATAATGCTCCAAGCGTGCTCATAAAAGCACCACACTTTTTTGCATCACGGAGATCGCGGACATCACCCCCCAGTGTAAACCCAGGGTAACCCACTAAAATAATTTCATCCAAAATCTGTAGTCATGAACTTTAATGTGGGATATCCCAAAATACATACAGAGTGCTGAGAAAAGACCAGCATCAATTTTAAATAAATCAATCACTATACCAATATATCAACAAAAGTCACTATACACTTTTAATAAATATCTGAGTGTATTCATATTTTTAATATCAACAAAGGGGTTAATGCAGTTTTACCTGCTAGACTCTCCTTCACGTTCCAATGCCTTGAAGACTAGCTGTATACCTCCACATGAGCACTTCCATTTTCGACGACCTTCAGCCACTGTCCGACGCAGGGGGAAATTACCTGAAGATGCTCCAGGAGTTTGCTGTGCCACAGGAGTGACCTCGCTAATGTCTTTTTTCGACGAGTCGGAGACCCTCCCCACTTCGCCAGGTTAGTGACAGATTTCCTGAACATCAAGTTTCCTGACTGAGGGATCGGTTGAAGGGGTCCCCGGAATGGGCTCTGCACTCCCCTGACCTCACACCTACATCAAAAGCAAGGCGTATGCCACTAAGCCCCATGCCCCGTCACAGCTAGAGGAAAGAATCTGCACGACTGGTCGGGGAATGATTCTGCAAAACGTCGGATAGGCCTGCGTCTGAAGATGGCTGAAAATTTACGAAAATGAAGGCACTCGTGTGGTCTTCAAGGCGTTGGAATGTGATGGTAACTCAAGTAAAACGGCAATGACTCCTTTTTGTTGGTATTCAAAATATAAATACAGTCAGTTTCTTGTGTAATTTTTGGCAATGTATTTAAAGTGCATAGTGACTTCTGGGACACACTGTATTTTAGGTTTTAGCTATGCTAAATTTTTCTATAAAATTGGTCCTTGTTTTCGGTCCCTAATCTGTCCTTCTTTAACTGTACTCATTTCACAGTAAAAACCTCAACTTCACAACCAATGACTTGCATTGACATGTGTGTCCTGTAGCCAGAAACACCGAAGTGGTTACTTGAATGTCACTGCTGGTAAAACAAAGTAGCAGCAAGCCATATAATGACAATCATTTCATTTAAACAAGAGCTGCAGAATATAACAGCTGCTTCTGCTGAACACTGAGTGCGAAAAATAAAGCTGTGTTCCATCTTCAGATGATGAAAAATAACCATCATAAAAAGAATGCCACAGTTGGCTCAGGACTGTGAAAAAGACGACACGGGCTGCGCTTTATTTCAACCAAAAACATATTTATTTTTCTACAACATAAACAAGGCAACACTCAAAGTTGTCCCCCCTGTTTTCTTCCGGTGAGGAACTTTAATACCATGCCAGACACGCCCACGTCTCAATTAAGGCTACCCGAGCCACCGACTGAACCACTCGGCTGAATCGCCCTCCGTTTACGGCACCGCTTCTTCCTCTAATGTGGGGTTGCCTCAGACTCGCCCCCTAGCGGACACCTCACGCAGGATGCTGTATGGCACATGTTGGATCCAAGGGACCTATGGGGCTGTAAGCCACTCCTCTCTATACGGCTGGGAAGAGACTCATTTTACACTATACAGTGGCAGAAATAAGGTTAAAAGTTACCCCTTTTTCTTCTGATGATCTTGTCAGTGCACTCTGAAAAGGAATCACCCAAAAAATACACACACATGCATGTTTTCAATACAAAGTTATAACCTGTGCAATAGAGGTTATATTTTTGGTGCCTTTTGCTTGTCTGTAACGGGGTGATCACACTAGAGGTGAGAGAGAAAAGCAACTGACGGAAATTATTATTATTTTTTTTTGTGAATTTAAAAAAATTCACGTCAAGATGTTTTGCGACACCACATACAAGCGGATATTTAACGTCTAAAATAAGAATATTATGCAAAAGCTGTGCAACAATTTGCCACTGATTCACGAGTAATTTGCAATTGGTGTGCGGATGATTGGAGGAAAAAAAGATTTTGTAAATCAGTCGCGTTTTGATCGCTTTTTGTTCTCAAGCAAAACTCTCACATTAGCATGATCAAAATGCGAATAAAATACGAATGACGACAAAATACACAGAATATGGCGAATGCCAGCAAGTCTCAAACTTCTCTCTTTTCCTTGCAAACAAAAAACAAATAATTTGTGAGCAAAAACACAAAAAAACACTTTGCAACATTCTCGTGACATGTAGAGACTGTTTGAGACTCTGCTTCAAAGCCTCATTTTGCAACATTCGCAGAAATTTCAAACGTTTGAGTTTTTCTGCGAGATGACTTTTTTTTTTTTTTTTTTAAATGTCAAGACAGACTTGATTGTTACTCGTGGCAGTCACTTTTCTATCACACTTCTTGTGTGAAAACCCCTAAGAAAGATTGTTTTTTTTTTTTTTTTATATATATATATATATCTATATATATATCTATATATATATATATAAAAACAAATGTTTTAAAACATTTTGGCTAT
>JBCNYH010000023.1:12150437-12170500 GCA_039654325.1 Tandanus tandanus | reverse complement strand
CCGATTTCAAAATATTAACTGACATACATTGAGTACTTTGTTGAGAACAACATGTCATAACAACACTCACTATGAAGCAAAATCATCAAGCCATTAAGGGCTGGATTCAAAATCCCTCCAATAACATAAGTGAAATATTGGAATTTAAATCACAGGCTTATCCAAGTTGTATAATATTTATTACAGCAACTAATACTGTGACTGTGTATGAACCATTGTATATGTGATGAATCATCGGATGGTGTCCCACGGGGTATTCTCCCAGACCTAGATCAAAGCATCAGTGAGCTCCTGGACAGTCTGTGGCGGTACTTGGCGGTGTCAGATGCACTTATACATAATGTTCTATAGGTGCTTAATTGAATATAGGTCAGTGAAACAAGAGGGCCAGTTGATGGCATCAATGCCTTTCTTGTCCAGGAAGTTTCTCACACTCTGGCCGCAAGTGGATGGGCATTATCCTGTACCAGGAGGAACCCAGGACCAACTGCACCAGCATAAGGTCTGACAAATGCTCTGAGGATTTTATCCCAGTACTCAAAAGTGCTCTGGGTACTGTTGGCAATGACATGGAGATCTGTGCAACCCTCCAAGAATATGCCTCCCCAGACCATCTCTGACCCACCTCCAAATCAGTCATGTTGGGTGATGTTACATGTTATATTACAAATTCAATATAAGCCTGCTAACCCTAATGAAGACATAAACAAAACACAGTTGGAAAGTGGCTCACCAATACCAATTCCCTTTGTAGGGTAAATGCTACCTGTTGGGACTAAATGAAAAGTTGCCAAAAAAAAAAAAAGAAAGAAAGAAAATTATATTAAAAATAAACCAAAGTACCATACCCTGCGCCTATGTATCAACAGTATGGCAAATGCACATCAAAGACGGATAACACCAGATGACACTAACAATCCACTCATTAATTTTAACACAAAGGGATGAGCGACAATCCATCCTTGCTTGCAACGGCTGAGCCTTTGGTGGATACCTTTATACCAAATCATGATACTTCACTTGCCAATAACGGCCAGTTACCTTAGGACTGTGATTTGAATATTCTGTAAACCATTAAAATTTCATTTTAACTCTGTCTCCAACCTTTGTTGAACCTGTTGTTTACATTTTAACTTTACTGTCTTTTGCCAGTTAAATAAAGGTAAACAAACATCCCAACATTTTTTGGATATTTTCCAAAATGCAATAAAAACCAATATCTTTGATTCTGGGCGGGAACAGCACAATCTGATTGGTTTGCTATCTCAGGATAAATAACGCCTCCGTACTGGATGGGGGAGGACCCAGTCTTTCCTAAAGTCCATTGGGAGCAGTGAAACCGATACCTGCCAATGCGGGTCCAGCCAGACAACCACCCACATCCTCAGCGAGTGCCCAGCCTATGGTTCACCACACGGGCCTGATGGCCTAGCGAGGCTGGACCCAGAGACCATAAACTGGCTTTGCAATGCAGCCATCCCAGTATGAATCTGGAAATTACACGAACGACGACGAGGATAAATAACAATTATTTGCTGAAGGCGAGGTGAATAGTCCTTCAGCTGGAACATCAAGACAACTATTCAATTCAGCGACATCCACCCAGCCTAAGGTGAAAAAGTATTTTTAGTATATATTACAAGGAAACATAAAAGTCAAGACAAGGATGCAATTCCTGCCTAGTATAAACTAATTAAAGATTATGAATCAGGGACAAGCTGGATGTCGATAGTCCCTGAGATGGAACATTGTGTATTCAATTCAGCGACACCGTTCAAGCCTGTATATGATAAATATATTATAAATATACTATATAACATAATATCATTTTCATAAAAAATTTATTATATTTTAAATATACAATGTAATATATATGGATTTCTGAGTATCTGTAATATCAGGGAATATTCAGCAATATCCACCTCCACTTCGGAGTATAACTTTTAAGTGTCTAATTACAGTGACACCTATCAAGAGGTAAGATATATTAGACAGCAAGTGAAGGAAGTGCACTGTATATATACATGGGGGAATAAGCTTTGTGGTAAGTGGTAAATGTGCAAAAAAAAAAAATTTAAATAAATATTTAAATAAATAAATAAATTAATTAATAAATAAAGGGCTAAATTTGTCAATTCTAAGAATATGTTTCTGGTCAGTTGTAGGTCATTTTTTGTCAATTATTTCCAGGATAAGTGTTTCATAATCAAAACCAGTATGGGTAAATGCAAAAAAAGTATATCAGTTGTATAAACCAGAACAGTGCAGTTCTATGTAAGAATCATTCAGTGTGGTGCAATTCCTCATTATCATATCACCACTTCTAACTCTCCTCAGTTTATTCCTTCAGTAACATCAGCCCTGGTTTATTCCTCTAGCCTGCTTTAAAGACCTGGATTACACAACATGTTACTTTAGCCCAGTGCCTTTGGTGGTTCTCAAATCCACATAAACATTATGCAGAAAGAAACAGTAATAAAACAAAGTGTTTTTTCAAGCTTCATTCTAAATAGAATTCATGGGATTGTGGCAGCCTGTTGAAACAGCAGGATCATTATGATGCTGTGGGTCAAGCTTATAACTCTGCAGCTTCATTCAACAGAATGCCGGTCGTTAGAGGTTGAGCAGTGAAATAATGTGCTATTGTTTCTTTCTCTGCACTGTTTGTTTGCTGAGATGCAATCTCACATCCTGGAATGACTTCAAAACTTCCTCACATTTTTATGTAGTCAATGCTCAGACTGTAATGGTCTGGAAAATAGCACTAAATGTATTTTTATTCTATAACCCATCTGGTGTTACCAATGTTTTGCAGTATTTTAGAGCCTGATTGATCATTGTTTTTTCAACGCTCCCAGTCTGACTCTACACGATTACCTGGGAGGTTCATTCATATAACAGTAACAGTGAAAAAAACACGCACAGAATTGCAGGATTAAAACTGCAAGTATTTTGTGGGTGCAGGAAGACCTTGTCAGTTAACATCCAGATGTGCCACATATGGACCAAATGCAACAGGGAAATTGCGTCATGAAATTCAATGAACTTGACTCATCAGTGAAAATAAGGTTCTTAACTACAAATGCGGTGATCTAGTGACATGGGACTTCCCCAGAAACTGTGGTCAGCATAAATGTATTACTTAGAACTTAGTATTACTTGCATACTTTTAAAAAGCATGAAACCGGATCAACTGCTTTTGTACATTGAAAATATATTTTAAAAAATAAAGAATTTTGCTGGATATTTCCCCATTTAATATTTGTTTCAATAAGTGACTGAATCATAAAAAATATCAACAAAAATGTATTATAATTATTTATAAAGTATTATTATTACCATACAACTTGAGTAGACTGATCAAATTATCATACGCACACTTATACACCCTGCATAGCATGATAAGCATTACTTCATACAGCCATATGAAACCAGGCTGAATGATTAAGCCAATCACTGTGTGTACTAGAGTGATCACAAGAGTTTATCTGATACCACAATTGCAGGCAGCAAGAACGGGTTTTCACCCATAACCACATGTTTTGCATTGCCCGCTGAAGGTCCTTGGCTAACCAGAGCCTGCTAAGGGGGTACTTAACTGACCCCAATCAGTGAACATTTTAATACCTGCCAGAAAAGAAGTCTCATTCAAGTAATGAAATTACACATTCAGCTACATGTTAAACTCAGCTCACAGTGAGTTTCATGTTTTTGGAATAATCAGAGTTTGAATCCAAGGAAAATATTAAACCACCTTTAAAATGCAAGATGCAAAAGGAAAATTATTGCTTGGCCAGCAAAAAAAAAAAAACATTGAGGAGGATTTAGAAAGCCCACCCAGTCCATAGTGCCTCATTCAGGTATTACCATTCATTCAGGGATCACTAATTGAGCATTAATGTGCCAAAATAAGCTTAAAGAAATAACATTACATTTACCAAAAGCATCATAAAGAAGCATGTCTCTGGAATTGTCGAGAAAAGTTGGCAAGAGATTTATGGCATGTTAACATATTCGACGACAGGGCAGTACACGCCAAAGTATCGCCGCTGAAGCATGAGAACATGTGCATTAAGAAGCTGACTCTCTTAAACAAGCTGATCAAAATATTAATGGTACGTGTAAACACAGGCCCTTTATCTGACAGCGATTTACATTACAAAGGCCTTCATCCAAGAGTAAAGCCAGGGCTTTCCTCATTAGCTGCAGCCTTTACCTCACACTTTGTCGCCGTGCACACAGGTGGATGCACTGCTCTGAGCCACTTTTGTGTTTATGTTAGCTTTGCATAAGCCTTGCTTGAAATTTGTCAAACTGCATCATTGTTTAACTATGTGCCAGTCAAATGCATGAGTGCCAGATGGGGGCCTTTCCCACCCAACCTTTCACTCAACAGAAGAGACATGCAAAGTTTCACAGCATAGTCACAAACAAGGAAAGCCTCGTCTTTCATTCACACTCTCTTCGCCTCTTCTTTCCCCAGGGCCACACCATGAGCATGGGTTGAACCTGGTATGCCAACTCATTTTAAATGAAACAAACTATTTCCATCTGCCTGCTGGATGCTGGTATCTGTTTTAAATGTACAAGAGTTAATGGATTAAACAAGCGGTAGTTTTCTATGATGGCAAGTGCTATAAAACATCTGTAAGGCAACAACTGAAAGGAAGTGGTAAGTAATAAGTAATCCAAAATAAGTCAAGTGCTTTTTACTGTCATTTCAATCATAAACAATTGGTACAGTATGCAGTTAAAATGAGTACAACGTTTCTCCAGGACTATGACGCTACATAAAGACTAAAAAAACTACATATAACAACATAAGGTGCATGTGTGCAGCATGCGCAAACATTGCAGGACTGTACGAAAAAGACAGGACAACAGGCACAAATAAAGACAGTACGGCACCAAGCAGTACCAAATTCTGATAAGATAAAATTAGATAAGACAGGATAAGATATATATATATAAGTATATTTCTCAAAGGACACTGAAGAAAAGATCACTAATTCAGCTTCCCGAACCAGAAAACCGCATATGATTTTTTAAAAACTGAGTTCTGCCACCGTTCTTCCCGTGCTTGCATGGGTTTCCTCCGGGTACTTAGGTTTATTCCCACAGTCCAAAAACATGCACAGTAGGCTAACTGGCTGTTCCAAATTCACACAAATTGAGAGTGAGTGCGAATGATTGTACGTGTTTTGGCCTTGCAATGGTCTGGCGAGGTGTCCAGGGTGTACCCCGCCTTCACCCAGAGTCGGCTGAGAAGGGCGCCAGCCTCCCCGCAACACTAATTAGGATTAAGCGGTTTAGAAAAGAGTTAGTAGGAGTTCTGCCACCTAGAACATAATATAAAGATTTAGACACGGCCCAAAGACAGAGCTCCCGATAGATATCTCTACTTATAGGTGTCCGAGGCTGGTGTTATAAGAGTAGTGTGGCTCCTATAAGGAAATCAATCAATTAATCAATCAATCAGTCTCCCCTGTGTTTTCAAACTATGGTCTGGAGCGAAAGCAGGAAAGGTTAACATTGAGTTTTCTTTTCACTGCCTATCACAAACTGATCTCCAAGTTCATTTGTATCACCTGTCTTGTTAGTTTATTTATCTGTTTAACGAGTTCATGTTCCCTGCTCCCGTTAATGTTTGGTGTTGTTTTGCTCAGTGAAAGTTTGCCTGTCTACCTGAGTTAGACTGTGTATTTTTTTTATTCGGTGCAAGTCTGAGCAGTGGTATTTGTGTCTCTATTTTTGGGGGTTTCAGCTTCTGCTTTAATCATAAATCTTTTTTTTTTTTTTTTTTTTGACATGGCAACCTAACTGAGTTTCCTGTGGTGGCACGGACACAGGACAAGGATTCAAGTCATGCTCCATGTTTATGGGGTTCTGCTCAGGAGCTCAGCTTAAAAAAAATAAAGAAATACGGGGTTCAGAATTATTTCATGTCAACCACCATTCAGCAACCTCGATATAATTTCAGCCAATCAGAACATCAGAAAAAATAGTGAGCAGGTCTGGCTGTGGCATCAGTCCTGCACACTATTATCAATTGATCTACTCTGAATAAATGTGAAAGTTGCCATTCGTGTCCTTTCTACATTGTTAATGCACAGCTGTTGACTGTTCAAACAGAATGGGAAATCCAGACCAACTGAAGGATATTGCCTTTCACAGATCTTCTACCAGAAGCGTGTATCTAATCATTTGCTGTGGGTGTGTGCAACTTGTGGGCGTGGTGCTGAGGCTGTGAGGCAAGATGCTAATGGAGTTATTGCAGGATAGTTTACATGTAAAATTGTGCAGCGCATGCTGAAGATGCCTTAATAGTGAATAAACATGGGTATTTTTTCAGCAATTAACCTGGAATACTAGCAATCAGCTGAATTAAATAGTAGAGTTGTCAGGGTTTCATGCTATAACTATTCTACTGATTGTTTAATGGGTTACAAAAATCGTAAGAATGTGCAGTTTTAAACTTTTTAGAAGCTGAAATTTCCTACTTTCCTACAGTGTGCTAAACCATACATTTTTTCCTTTAACTGTGCAGTGGTTGCTGTGGAAGTGTATTGTGTGTTTGTGTGTGTGTGTGTGTGTGTGTGTGTGTGTGTGTGTGTGTGTGTGTGTGTGTGTGTATGGTATCCAGTACCTGAGCATTAAGGAGTCTGAAGCATGGGGAAGAAAATATTACAAAGTCTGGCTTTGAAAGCCTGAATGCCTTGGTACTCTTTTCCAGGCTGCAGGAGGGTTAAGAGACTGTGTAAGGGGTGCGTGTGGTTATCCACAGTGCTAGAGGCTTTGCAGATGCAGCGTCTGGTGAAAATGTTTGTAACAGAGTGAAGGGAGACTCCAGTGATCTTCTCAGCTGCCCTCACGATCCACTGTAGGAATTCTCTCTTAATAGTTCCATGTAAAATGTTTTGAGGATGGGTGATGGGAGACGGGCTTTTCTTAGCCTTCACAGGAAGTAGAGACTCAACTGGGTTTTCTTCACTGTAGTGCTGGTGTTGAGGGACCAGGTGAGATTCTCTGCCAAATGAACACCAAGGAATTCGGCACTCTTGATGATCTCCCTGAATGAGCCATCAGTGTACATTAGAAAGAGGTCAGTCCATGTTCTTTTGAAGTCAACAACCATCTCTTTTTTTTTAGGTGATGCTAATTTGTCCCATCATTGAAAAAAGAATTGTACCAATCACAGCCCAAGATCCAAAAGAATAACCATGATGAGGGTCATTTAATAACTAGATGTCAGAAACTAAAAAACTAAGAAAAAACCAAACAAACTATGTACTGTTAAATCTGCACCTGGGATGGAAGAGGCATTTTATCAGATGCTTGCCAAAAGTAGGAGTCATGAATGTGTTGATATGTTTAAGACAGTCTACACAAGATTAAGGACCTTAATAGCAATTGCAGATCTTTGTTTTGACAGGCTGAAAAAAAGCCCCAAAAATAATATTTACAACAGACAAGTATTTTTTTTGCTAGAGAGTGAATGGGTTCCGTAAGTGATCTGCATCAATTTCCTCGACTAATGCTTGAATCTTGTTTTCAACAGGGCCTTAACCATCAGATGTTACAAATGAGCAATTTACCCATCCATTTTCTAGCCTGTATTGGCTGTGGAGTGTCTGCAACTGTGTCCTGAGCTAGGGTCCATCTGGCCCTATCAGTTTTTCAGCCCCAAATCTAAACAGGCTGATGTTCTGCAGGTGTGGGCCATGTCTGCTTGTACCTTTGGAAAACACTAGGATCAAGTACATCTTCCCTCATAGCACAGTTCATGGCCCCTCATTAACAACCCAGCTCAGTAACATCCTTCCCCTTAGTGAAGGACAGAGGAGTTTACTGATTACCCAGTCACTTCATAAAATGCACTTTTCTTATAGGATTCATTGGATGCCTTAACATTTCAGTTCCTTTTATTTAAATATTGTAATATATAATGACCGGGAGGCAGGGTAATAGTGGTCGGCACTTCCACCTCAGAGCAAGAAGGTCCAGGGTTCAAGTCCCATAGTCAGCTAAGGCATTTCTGTGTAGAGTTTGCATGTTCCCCCTGTGTTTGTGTGGGTTTCCTCCGGGTGCTCTGGTTTCCACCCACAGTTCAAATATATGCACATTAGGCTAGTTGGCTATTCCAAATTACCCCTTGGTGTGAGTGTGAGTGCAATGCTTGTGCGTGTCTGTATTGGCCCTACAATAGATTGGCGAGCTATTCAGGGTGTAAACCACCTACGCTGGTGTAGGCTTGATGGGCTGGGATAGGCTCCTGTTTCCCCACAATCCTAAACAGAATAAAGTGGTTTGGAAAATATCTTAAGCATAATTCTAAAAAGTTACCAAGTGATAAAAATAGAGGATAAATTTAAAATTGGATATTAGACAAAACATTAATAAAAACATTTGTATATACATCATAGCCTGCAAGGGTTATTGTGATATATTTCGTGATATATTAATCTGAGAGCTAAATGAACAGCATCAAGAGATTTAATGGATCTCATTCACTTCCCAGGCATATTAAATAAACATAATAGTGTTATCTCTTGGAGAAAAATGAAATCAGCCACAATGTGGGGGGCAGCAATTTGGGGGCAGCCATGGCCTAATGGTTAGAGAAGCAGATTTGGGACCTAAAGGTCGCTGGTTCTATTCCCGAACCAGCAGGAAAAATGTGATGTGTGGGGGTGAGCAGCACCTTCCCTTCCTCCACCTTCATGGCTGAAGTGCTCTTGAGCAAGGCACCTAACCCCCAACTGCTCTAAGGCACCCCAATGTGTGGCAGCCTACTGCTCCAAGTTTGTGTGCTCACTGTTTACGTGTGTGTGCTCACTTTGGATGGGTTAAATCCAGAGGCAAAATTTCCCTTGTGGAATTAATACAGTATATTTAAAAAAAAAAAAAAAAAAGTCTTTCTGATACCATTTGCTTACTCCTGTACATGAATGTCAATGACCCCTGCAACGTGTACAATGACATTAGTAAACATTGCCATCTTTTTTTAGTTCTCTGGGAATCGTATGCCTTCTTCTGTTTCTTAACGCTTGATCTCAAACTTTTCCACTTCCTACAAATTGGTGTTGCACTGCCAAGTTATCACGCATGCACAACCTCCCATCATGTGATCTTGTTATTGCTACTGAAACTATAAATAGACACAGAACAAAAACAAGATGTAAAACAGGTGAATAAGAGGGGTGGGATGATTTCTCCAGAAAGCCTTTCTGCAAAATGAACTGATAATGAGCGGTAAAAACACATATACACTAGTGAATAGGCATCTCTAAGTACAGAGAATGGACGCTGCCTGTAAAGTGCATGTCTGCTTTACAAAAAGAGTCATTTCGTTCTTTCTTCAGTGTGACTCGAAAAAAAAACCCCACACTCCCTCTAGCCTCCTCCCAAGGGGGTAAAGGAACAGCAAATGCACACAGCCGAGCGCTGAAAGGCCCAACCTCTGCGCCCTTCTTCTGTCAGGCTGAAATTAATAACCGCTGATTTGTATTTAATGCTCAATTTCCTCTCTATTATTACAGCAGAGCAGCAGAGCCTTGGTTTGAGGGAGAGTTCACATGACAGCCTCTCTCTCTTTCTCCCCTCCTTTTCTCTCCCCTCTGTACTCTTTTCACAGATGCCAAATAGCTTGCACAAATTTTGCATGCATGTCAAATAGAATCTCATTACGGCAGGCCCTTCACGGCTGTTTGGGTCCTGGGAAAATGGACAAGTGGGTCCTTTTTGTGTTTGTCATTCAAACTTTAAAGCAGGAATGAAATACATCCATTCATACCACTCAAAATGTACTAGTGACATGTTGGTGAGCAAAGTGTAAGCGGGGTTTTTACGTTTCTTTCTTTCTTTCTTTCTTTCTTTCTTTCTTTTGGACCTCATGCAAACATAGGGGAAAAACCACCATGGACTTTCAGCTTAAAGAAACAAATCATGACATTAAATGAATTCAGAGCCTTATTGAAATACCGAACCAAAGCCCTACTAAGAGCAATACCCCTATTTCCCTTGGTTGTTCTTACTGTTAATGTTTACTTAAGATGGGTGAATACATCACACCTCACACTATTATAGACCAATTCAAGTTCTGTTCTGCATCATTGACTTCAGTTGGATTTCTTTGGCTGTCATTTATCAACCTTCGTACCTTTCAGTGAAACATTTGTCATCATTCATCAAAGTCAAGCAAAAAGATTTTTCCAAACCCATGCAGTCTTAATGCTCGAGCCTAAAAAAACAGGATAAAGATGTGTTTTCATGATAATGGCTTTGAGTAATTATTACAGCAATGCAACGTACATGTATGCATGTTTCTATTTTCACAAAAAGAGAAATTAAGGAAATATCACTCATTCATTCATTCATTTGCCGAACTGCTTATTCCTATGAGGGTCACAGGGGGGGTACACCGTGAACTGCTTGCCAGTCCATCACAGGGCCAACACACACAACCATTCACAGTCTCACTCACACCCAGAGGCAATTTGGAACAGCCAATTAGCTTAATGTTCATGTTTTTTGACTGTTGGAGGAAACCGGAGTACCCAGAGTAACCCATGCAAGAATGGGGTAGAACATGCAAACTCCACACAGAAACGCCTGCGCAGACAAATGGACCAAACCCAGGACCTTTTGATGCGAGGCAGACGTGTTAACCACTACACCACCATGCAGCCCAGAGGGTAATATCAATAAATTAAATAGACAAAACAAATTAAACAATTAATAATATAAAAAATAATTTAAAAAAATCTTGTGGCCTTCGGTGTTGAGGTTTGTTCCTGCATGGCAAAAATTGGTATAGGCTCAACCTCTGACCCTCTAGACCAATATAATACATTACATTTTATAGCTGCCTGAAAAAGACAGATCAAGGCAATGTTTAATAGCTTTCTTTATCATAGACTTACACAGAGTGGCAGTAATTAATTTTTAGGTTTGTATGACATTTTTTTAAAAATGCAGCGATGGAGTAGTGGTTAGCATGTCTACTTCACAGAAGGAAGGCCCAGGTTCGATTCCCGGGCTCGGGGCGTTTCTGTGTGGAGTTTGCATGTTCTCCCTGTACTTGCATGGGTTTCCTCCGGGTACTCTGGTTTCCTCCCACAGTCCAAAAACATCCACAGTAGGCTAGCTGGCTGCTCCAAATTGCCCCTAGGTGTGAGAGTGAGTGTGAATGGTTGTATGTGTGTTGGCCCTTCAATGGTCTGGTGAGCTGTTCAGGGTGTACCACGCCTTCACCCCGAGTCAGCTGTGATGGGCGCCATCCTCCCCGCGACCCTTCTTAGTATTAAGTGACTTAGAAAATGAATGAATTATGAATCCTAAAAAAACATTTTTTTTTGGTCCCCTAAGTGAAAATAATTTAATTCTTTAATCTCACGAATAATTTATACTAAGTTTTATATGCTTTCCTGAAGCTATTCGTCTGAGATCTGGAATCATTTGAGCTTGTTCGCTGGCCGTGCTTTTAAAAGTAGAGTGCTGACATTTTCATAATTGTATAAAAACATAGTGTGTAAAAAAGAAACACTCCATTAAGTACATGATTTAGATCAATAGTTACAAATGTCATAAACATTTAAAACATTTTTACCATATATGTAGATTAAGAAAATCTCTTCTTTGAATGTTCATTCGAATATTTTACTGGATGTTTAAAGCAAATGAGCTGCACGCCAGTATTATTCTTTTTAAACAAATGTGAGCTTTATTCTTTTTAAAACAAGCATGTTAGTATTATTCTATTTATAAACAAACATTTGTGCTAAAGTTGCAACCGATTGTGAGAAGTCAACAGGTGTGAAAGGGATATGTTTCTGAGCTGTTGTGGTACGTTGCAGCAACTGAATGACACACTTGGCATGTGAGGGCATTAACTCATCCATTCTCTCCACTCATGCTTGGCTCCCTCACATTTAACCCCATTAACTATTTCAAATCTTTTAAGTGAATGTTACAGCCCCATTTGGTTTACGCCTTGCCTTCCTCACTTTGAGGTTAGATAAAAAACTGACACACCACAGCAAATCATGACCATCACAATTACTTTGAACGGGGATGTCTCCGAGTTAATTCTTCTTAAAATAAATCAACTGTTTTATTAATCATATATCCAAAAAGCAAAGATCTGATTGCAATCCCTTTTTTTTTTTTTTTTTGCACAAACACATTTTCCCAGTGTCACTCGACAGGGAGATTCCTCAGTGACAGGCCCTGGGACATATACTGTGAGTGCTAATGATTTCTGTCTTATTTTAGGGATTGCCACCTGTGGAAGTCATAACACAGTCCATACTTTAAGAACACACTCCATCTCACTGACAAAATGTCCCTGTATGTTGTGACATACTCCCCTCAAAACAGCCATTGTAAGTATATCAGTTAATGTCTGGAAGAAAAGAAAAAAAACAACCCAAGCCATTTTATTAAGGCTGTTGAAATACTGACTGGCACAATTACTGCATGATCCATTAAGAGCTCCAAAATAATAGGTGCTACAAGTCAGTTTGTCAGCAAGTGCCTAAATGGCCTGTGGTTTACTGTGCAGTGATGTAATTGTATGCCCTCTGAGCTTGAGTGTAAGCTCTTGTAGGAAAGTTAGAGCTCTGCCTTGACTTGTACTGTAGTTACTTTCATTGAAACATTTGTGTTTAAATACATAGTTAAAAGCATTTGACTTTGCCAACATTTGGAAAGTTCAACTATTCAAATGAAACAATTATTAATTCATCCAAATAAATCTTTTTTTTTCTTCTTTTTAATTCAAGCAACAGATACCTTTGAACAGAAATCTGGGATTAGTCGGTCAGTGCACTCATTTGGAGGAATGTGTGTATTTTGACTCTACAGGAAAATTGGAAGGGTGCGACACATCTGGAGAGGGCATTATAAAACATGCCTATTCCCTAACCTGGACGATACAAGAATGTACTTGACAGGCTATGATGCAGGAAATTGCTGTACTTTTCACAATCATGTATTCCATGATGTGGTATAGTGCGGCTGAATGTTTCTTAATTCACTTTTTCTTTTCTTTCTTTTTCTTTTTTTTTGTAGAAATAACATTTTATTAGACAAATCTTGGTTGTCAAATCTCACCCTGATGAGCACTTAATCATTTAATGTTTTGAAGGCTACGCAAATGTTGTTATTACCTCATATCTGACTACCGAAAGAAGTGGTGTTCCACAATGAGGAATGAAACGTAGCCAAACCAATAGCTTTGCATGCAGTGCCATTCATTTGTAATAGTGTGTCATATAGTTTGTTCAAAATTTCCCTCTCTGATTCAAAACACAAGGGGCTCATCTGTCACAGTAACAAATCTAGGAAGTCCTTAAGGCCCCGAAGAGCCACTTCATATTTGTTTAGTCACTCATTGTCAATGTAGAGATATATAGGGGCTCAGCAGGACACTAAGACTTCAGGACAAAAGACTACTGTATGTGTGAGTCACTAGGCAACTTCATTTCAAATATAATTTCTGCATTTATTCTCATAAGTATGAAGAATCAGATTACTTAAACATACTGTCAATTCTCTTCTGCCGAGTTTATTTACTTTGCACCATTCTTTTAATATGAACACGGCGTATTTAAAGAGATGAGTCTATCAAAACAGTCAAGCGCTCATCCATTAGCTGAGATCTACAGGTTTTGCCAGGGAATTGCTGCTCAGTGGTGGATATGAGGGTGCATTGAGTTTTTTGCCAGATGAATGATGTGACCCTTTGTTGGCCTCACTTTTGCACAGGACTCAGCAATTCAGTAATCACCTGTGTACACAGACTTTTCTCGCTACACTCTCCAAACACTCTGAAACTTCAAGAAGACACACAGCTAATTTTCTCCCTTCCCTGTGGCCAATCTACAGGATACGCTGTAATATAGACACAACAGTAATCTTTATACAAGAGCTGATGAAAACTTAAGCGACTGTAATCTATGTGCGCTATACATATCTTATATAAAACTGGCATTGCACCTTATTTGTCGGTACCTTGTTTTGGGAAGATTAACAAGGTTAGATTTTTGTTTTTAATAAGAAAAAAGAAAAAAAGAAAAAACATGCATCATCCATTTAGGTGCATCAGTGTGGATGTATATATTTTTTATTCTTAGATTTGTTTTTCTGTACCCAGGTTGTATTCTGGCAGGAAGAATACCCATTGGACTATTAGTAACTGCTCTGCCCTTCCAATGTCTACAAATGTTACTTGAACTAAGGTACCTAGGGAGGTCATTATAATCATGATCCTTTAATTTCATGTTGGAGTCTAGACCAGGGTTCTTACCCTGTAAATTCACCATTTCAAACAGATATTAGCAGTTACATGTTCTGGTTGGCTAATCGGCACCTAGGATATCTCTGATTGGATATGAATGAATATTTTTTATTATTGGATAATATGTTTTTTAATTCCTATCCAATCATATCCAATCAAAGGGAGTTAAATAACTGTTTTATTTTAATCCTTTAAATTGTAAAAAAAAATATATAGAATTTTTGTGTTCAAATTCTTGCAAAAATTAAAAATAAATTCCGTTCTTTCCATAAAATACAGGAAAGCCGGTTAACACAGCAAGCTAAATAGCTAGCCTGTTCCTTTAGCAGTCCATTGAAGTCGTGCTTGGCCTTATTCTTAAAAATAAACTTCTTACCATAAAATACTTAAATTCCATATTTTGTTACTTTTCGGGGAGATCTGGTAGCACAAACTACCTGGTTATCTGAAGGCCTGAAGTCCGTAAAAATTGTGTTTGGTGGAAAAAAACTGCCTAATTCTTAAAAATAAAATTAAAAGATTCTTACTTTAATTCTATATTTGTTGCTTCCTGTGAATTAATCTAGACTTGAAATTGCCACTTTCGGTTTGCTAGTGTAACATCACTTTCGGTTTCTGAAATAAGTTGCTTATGGTGAAAAACAAAACTATGTAATTCTTAAAATAATAATTTTATAACGTTTTTATAATGAAATACTTTAGCTAAGAACCACCCATGGTAACACTGAGGTCATATAACCTGATAACCTGATATAGAAGTAGATTAGCCAATCAGAGCACAGAACTACTAATATCTAGTGACCTAGAATGCTATATATAATTAACAATAATTCTTAATTAAAATAAAATTTTAATTTTATTTTAATTTGCCCCACTAAATGTTAGTTTGTGGCTGTGCTAAAATAAGCTCACGTACAGTGAAATCATTCAGTACTTAGTAACATCCTGTGTGCCTATCTACTGTCAAATGCACCACTAAATTAATACAACGAGCCATGCTCAGACACTTTGGCCTCACAAGCCTGATATGATGCAGGCTACGTCAAGCTTTCCCAATTGATTCAGTGGCACGTTCCTTGTTTAACAAGGTAGAGGGGGGAAATGGGGGGTAGTGGGGGTAAAAAGACTTTTAGTTCATTCATTAATCACAGAAGTAAACAGCCCATCTAGTGACACCTGGTGGGGTTAATGCTTCAGACCCTGGAGTAATCACCACCACCACCCCCACACACAGACCTTGCCAGCCACTCACATGAAAGTTTGTGATTATAAAGGAAATGGGAATTAGCAGAAACATTTAGGGGGGAAAAGTTGGTCTCCAGTTCGCTGTTAGCGAAAGAGGGATTGTGGAGGTAGTGGGTGGGGGTGTGGAGAGGCTGCAGGCTGATTGGAGTGTTCCCCTGGGGTCGGAGAGTGGGGAGAGGTAGAGGGCCAAAGGTTGAGCCTATACCAAATTAGTAGTGTCTGTTATTCAAAACCAAAATAAAGCAGGAGCAGGGGTAAATGATTCCCCCCCTTCCTCCTCCTCCATGCTGGAGTTCTTTCTGGTCTCTCTCTCTCTTGAAATTACAGAGAGGTCACATTGCAATTAGTGGTTTGTTTCTTTTAGACTGAAATATGGCCATAATTCATAGCTTTCGAATCATTTCATTGGAAAAGATGTATGAGTTGGTTGGCCTGAAGACGTAATTGTAACACATGATACAGCAATTTGTTACCCAGCAGCAAGTTCACAAGGTATTTGCATGCCATGGCATAAAAACAGACAAGAAGATACTATTTGTTTCCTATACGGTCTGTAACTGAAAACTGCCTGCTCAGGTTATTGCACCTCGTTTCTTCTTATTTAAGAAGTATGAGGAACTGATACAATATACAAAACAGGGAGTTCTGCTAGTGATGACTCTGGTTATTGAGTCTTGGGGCAAACCTCTCTATTACTGAATTTCCGTTTTCCTTCATTCTTACTCCTCTGCAAAAATCAAAAGCTGCATTTCATTTTATTTCAATATACAAATACATATTCAGTGTTTAGAAGTTGTTTACAGTCCATCCATGAAGAAGTTTACCTACATGCAATTAATGATTGTAGAAAAATGATCTAAAGCCTAATCTTGAGACATGAATGATTAAAATCAAAGTACCAATTATTGTGTCATGTAACCTGACATGGAAAAACAGAAACCTTTTTTCTTTCTGCTGTCATATGGCCAAGACAGTCAAAGTTCTTTAAGAAGTTATTAGTGAATTAATTATACAGTTGTAGAAGATGCTCCTTTCATTATTACATAATTACTGCTTCATCGCCTCACTAATTGTAAAGGAAATATTAAAATGATATTATTGAGTGATATGTTGTGTAATTTGTTACACTCATTTCCCAGCTATGTATCTGGCACGATCCTCCTAGTTGTTATGACTGAAAAGTATTCAGACTGTTTCTGTTAAACTGTTAACATCAGGCTCTTCGATTTATTCACTCAAATGCGGCTTTTTAGCACCAAACAAATCAGAGGAGTCGAGAGCCAGGGATTAGCCGAGCGAACACTCCAGCATAGAACTGCTTAGGATCAACAATTATTAACAATGAATCGTGACACTAAATTACTGAGAGGATTGTGTTCCCTGGCTAAGTGACAGCAATGTCTCTTGAAAAGGCTGGCAGTGCTCTTTTCTCCACACATTTGTAGGGCCAATGATGAATAGCAAACTGCGCTCACTTAACATCCTCAATAGATGTCCGCCAAGATGTTTTTTTATTATTTATTTATTTTTATATTTTTATTTTTTTATGATAAGGTTTACAAGTGCCTGCAATGAATGCAAATGAAGCCACAGAAGCACTTAAAATGACAGTAGGAGTGGATTTAAATGTCTATTGGGCAATGCAGATTTATAACGGCTACGGATTAAGATCTCTTTTGCTTGTACAAGCTGGCTGTTTTTGTATGGCTGAATGGAGGCCAGGGAAGAGTAGACATTTATAGGAATTACATTACGGGAATTACATTAGTGGTATGTTTAACACTAATTTACACTTTGAATGTCTGCCATTAATGTCTGCCATAACTGTTTATAAGATGTCCAGAGTGAAACCTTTTTGCTTCATATTTCTGGTAAAAAAAAATAATAATTACACTGCGGTTACAATAGAGTCTGTTTAATACCATACAAAAAGCAGAACACTGGTGTTTATGGGAAAAGTAATAAAATGAACTCATTTGATAACGAAATTGCTTTTAGGTGTGGATGTGAAAATCGTTGTGGGTGTTTTGCCTTACGATGGTCTGGTGAGGACTTCATGGTGTAACCTGCCTTTGCCCAGTGTCGGCTAAGATAGGCACCAGCCTCCCTGCAACTCTAGTAGGATTAAGCGGTTTGGCAAATGAGTGAGTGAGTAAGTGAGTGAGTGAATTCGAGAGCAATATGCTCCTTTTTAACATCTCAGCTTTTTAAGGCTTTTTTAAAATGTTTTTTTGATATAGTCAGGGACCCACAGTACAGAAACAATGGTGTTAACATTTAGCTGTTCCCTGCTCTAGACAGGGGATGAAATGACTTTTAGAGGGCTAGCAGTGAGGAAGTGCAGGTACCTTGATGCGATATCCACTATATACAAAGTAGATATTATTACTCCATCATTCAGCCAAATCAGCCATTCTCTGCAGTGTAATTTTTCCTCAGTGTTACTAATATAAATTCTCTGTCACTGTTTCTTTCACCATAACATGTGATTCATCAGGCAAATCAAGGTCAGTTCGCAGAATCTTAAGCCCTTTAGATAACCTATGATATTATGAATGCACTATAAATTATTCATTCATTCATTTTCTGAACCACTTAATCCTAATTAGGGTCGCGGGGAGGCTGGCGCCCGTCTCAGCCAATGCTGGGCGAGGGCAAAGTACACCCTGGACAGCTCGCCAGGCCATCGCAGGGCAGAAACACGCTGACGGCTATGCAGCCTACTCTTTACAAAAGTCAGCAATGGTTCTTTTATATGCCTCTCACCACAGACAGTGAGAGACATGGCTGGCCTTTAATAACCCAGTTAGGGGTTATTACTGACCCCTTTACTGGGGGGACAGCAGTGACATCCCGGTGACAGTGGGGCTTGAACCCCCGACCTTGGGATCAGTAATCCAGCACCGGGCCACCACTGCCCCCGCTATAAATTATATAATTTATTTTTAGTTATGAGGGTATGAATGGGTGAGATGTATTTTTTTAATCATATCCTACTGTTGATTTATTTGACCTCAGAAGTCAGAACAAGACAAACTTTCTTTGCCCTTCATTATTTCTTTCCTTAAAAAATCTGCCTGGCTCACTGAAGAACGCGTACTAACCTTGTACGCTGAATTAGCAATGGGTTTCTGCATCAATAATCGTCAATCTTCCATGGCAGCAACAGACTTTCAGTGAGGGTCAGGGGCTGTCACGTGCAATCAGTGATGATCTGCAAGCTTTCAAAGGGCTCGGGCCATCTTTGACCAATCCCAGATGGAAGCATCATTTCTTCTGTACACTAGTACAGGAGTGTATTCCCAAAGTTATACAAGGACTAGATGAGACAAAGAATGAACCACTGAGAAAGCTGAGGACAGTTGCAACCTTTAACCTAAAATGGTAGAATGTGGTTGATGAGATCTGTGGGTTTTATGAGAGACTGCTCAGATCTTGCTGAGGTCATTGCTGAGTGCAGCTTAATTGTTCCTTAGCACCTCTAAGGCACAAAAAATGCTCCATCACCATCACAGTGGACAAGTCCATGTCTAAACAGAAATGTGCAGCCAAAATACAAGCCATTAGACACCAATAAACCATGGAACAGCAGGATGAAAGGTATTCACAGTTTAGCTAAATGGAAAGGAGATAAATGCATTTTGTCAAGAAGAGCTGAAGCAGCTGGCTAGCCGAAAATGAAACCCATGCTATACCTGATGCTTTTATGGTACGTGTTCCCTCTAATTTTGAATTTTGACTTTTCTGATGGTTGACTGGTCAAATTAGGCTTTTTTCAGGAGGATCGATTGCCTTTTATTGACTGATAGAAATGTCCTTTAAATATAATTAAATTCACAGTAGGCCAGATGTTACATTTTATAGTAACATCAAATAAATAGTAACTATAAAAGTGTATTTTTAACTATTTAAATCAATAATATTTACATTTTAAACAAATTTGTAGTGATATGTACAATATAATGATTATAACAAAGTTATGCCTTCTATTGTTTAGAATGCAAGATATACACTTCACTTTCATTACAATGTGTAAAAAATGTAATTAGTATCTTATAATTTTTTGATAATTAAACTGCCTTTTTTGCATCCAGTCCTTTAGTTAGTCTCAGCAGGACTAGAAAAAAATATTAAATCCATCTATCAGCTATACTGCTTATCCATTAGGGTAACCCACACAAGCATGGGGAAAGGCATGCAAACCCACACAAGCACGGAGAGAACATGCAAAACTCATACAAGTACAGGGAGACCATGCAAACTATGAACAGAAAGGCCCCAGTTGGCTGCAAGGTTTAAATAGAGAATCTTCTTGCTGTGAGGGTACAGTGCCTCCTGTACAGTGCATGCCGCCTACTTTGTGTAAAAAAATTAATTGGTAAGTTTTCTAAACATCTTGAAGAATCTGCAACAGTTGTTCTGGAGACTTGTTGTATCTGTCACACTTGTTTGTCGTTTTGCAGGTAAAACTTGACAGCCCTTGTTAATCTTCTGTCTGAAAAGTTGTGTATTATTATCT
>JBCNYH010000023.1:12103169-12121840 GCA_039654325.1 Tandanus tandanus | reverse complement strand
CTCATTTATACTGCTGGGTGGACAGAGGCACACTTGTGGTTAAGACCTTGCCCAGGGGTCTCAGCACGGTGGGGGTCCAACAGGGATTCAAACAAATGATCTCTCGATCGTGAGCCCGGCACCCTAACCGCTGCGCCACCGGCCCCACCATTAACTATATATATACTGGTGTAAATGAGAAACCATATGACATGTTACATTTGTCTTTAAACTGTTCAGTTATTAAGTAAAAATAACAAAACAAATGTGTGATTTTTACACACACAAAAATAAAATGATTATATTAAAGTGCTGCACTAAATATACGGTTAAAGACCCATCACTTAACGGTCACGTGAATCGTTTGGATTTCTGTGCATGCGTAAATCATCATTTTACCAGGAAGACCATGAGTTAATAAGAGTTTTGAATTAGTCGGATAATATAAACCTACTATATATATATATATATATCACAAGCAAAGTATTTGACCAGCATGTAAAGGGAATCCCTATATACAGTCAACTCGTATGGCTACCGCTGGCAATTTAGTTCATGCCTGCACAAAATGATGTTTAGACGTATTTTTGAAAATACAAAAATACAAAAAAAAAAAAAAAAAACATTCTTGAATATTTAATAAATAACATTTTTGGAAAGTTTTATTTCAAATGTTTTTTTTTAATCTAAGGGGAAGTTCAAGTTCAATTTCCTTTTCTAATCTGTCATAATCTATTTTAAAAATTCCACTCTCCCTCTCTCTACTTTTTCTTTCTTTTTTTAAACTAACTGCTAGGCTAAAGCTGTGTTTGCTAAACAGTGCAATGCGGAGACAAACAAACCAGTGGCAGGAACAACTCGAGGCATGATGTAAACAGTATAAAGGCTTGATGTGAAGGCCGTAAACAGCGTTAATACTTGGTTGCAGGGTTTGAACATGGATTTCTGCTCAGAGACGTGGCAGATGTTGATGTCTGGGTTGGGCGTTTTCATGTTCACAGTGTAACGTCGTCGAACAATAACAAATATGGACTCAAAGGCCGTTTATCCCAAATCATTTTGAAATTGATGTTATGCTCTTAAGATTTATGTGAGTGGTTGAAATGGCAGAAACCAAAGAGAAGTAAATTGAGGGGAAACAGCTAAACGGACCACGTTTTTACAATGAGTATCTGTTTGTTTAAATTTGAGCAAATTCCTCCATATTTCAGCTTGATTTTTGAGTTCTTCTTTCGAACAGTTGCAGTACATTTATGTGTTATTAGTTTATGAATCATTATTTTGGCAGCAGCACAGTTCTTTTTTAAATGCATGTGGTACAGCAGTGTCTACACAATCTTAGTTAGCATTTTATTAGCTGTATAAGTGCACTACATGGTATATTACATAATTGACTTTATGTACAGTAGGGAGCCGTTTAGGACAAAGTCTTCTCAATTCAACTAGGTAACCTTTCCTCAACAAAACCCCATCTTTTTGATCTCTCTAACACCACCTTCTGGTAGATAATTGGTAGAATTTTTTACAATGGAAGGATGATTCAAAACACAGACTTGAGAGAGAGAGAGAGCGAGCGAGAGAGAGACTTTATAATGGGGACTGCAAACTCTCAACACCTCTGTGATACTGACGAATTTAGTGATATAAGAATAATCAGCGTTTCCGATATCTTTACAGAGCCTGAAGTGAACTCGTGTTTGTTTTACATAGCCAGACATTTTTGAATTGGCCCACCGCAGGCTCCGGCTAAAGCTAATGGACTTTTAACAGTGTTGACCTTGGCGTGAATGCAATAGTCTCTCTCTCTCTCGCACACACACATACACACACTTACTCCTCCGGAAGTGGCTGTATTTGAAGGAGACGTTCCTCTGGACTGTTAAAGCCTGAAAATAAGAATAAGTAATTTACTCAGGAATACTCAGCGGAATAATTTGACAAAATTGTCTGGATGTAAATGAACAGTTATTCACCAAAGGCAAGATGGATATCGCTGAAAAGTCCCTGAGATGGAACATCAAGGGGACTATTCAATTCAGCAAGTCTATCAAGCCTGAGCTGAATAACTGTTTTAGTATATACTACACAGGAACATAGGCAAAAAAGTACACTAAAACGAGTTGTTGGTTTTTTTTTTTCTTTTTCTGTTTAAATCATGACAAGGTGCATGAGCACCCCATGCATGAGCCGGCGTAGCAGCATCTCTTTAAATCTGGGAGTTTAAATATACTATACAGAACCATAAATGCAAACTAAAAGAAGATTCTTATAGTTTTTTTTTTTTTTACATATATTAACCATGACAGAGACAGGTCAGGTGAATTCTGTACACTCTGAGCGGAGGTGAACACTGTGTAGCTTCTGTTTATCCTATTCACTTAGTATTAATACATTCTACACAGTAAAGTAAGTGAACCTCGCTGTGTAAAGGTGTGTTTAAACATTCATTTCAAGTTTTAATATAAACTACACACAAGAAAAACCAACTAAAATGACATTTTAGGATTTCTGTTTTCCATTTTAAAGCTTGACAGTGATGACGTCGCCTGCTCCAAATGAACGTGACAAACTGTGAGTGTCGTTTTGTTTTGATTTAAGCATCATCCACTTGGGATAATGTTTTTTAATTCTCTGATTGCAGACCAGTCAGATTGTGCTATTCCTGATCTTGAGATTATTAAACAGCTAATTAAAATACTCAATTCTGATTGGTCAATTATGGAATTCGGCTCATTCATGATATATTGATTTTACTGATCATTGATCAAGCAGTCTGTAATGCAATATTTCAATATGAACATATTACCTGAACTAAGACTTCTTTGTGTTCGAGTAGACCAGTGTGTCCTGGGTGACCCTCAAGAAAAGCTCGTTTAAAGTTATGGTGTGGTTGGGTATTGTACAGTTGGTTGCAGTAGTACTCACAGCACTATGGAAAATGTATATAAAAGTTAGTTGTTTGACTTGTTGATTTGTAACTTTCTCCTGCCTTGTGCTTGTCTGTGACCCTCTTTCATGGATCTTCTGACAACAGTTTGGACATGATCTTTCTTTGGACGATGCCCAATGTGGCAGTTCAGGACCCCTGATGGGTGTCTGCTATTTATACTAAAGGTACTGTAGATATTTCTAGCCAATTTGAACATGAACAGAATAACCTTTCAAACCACGTAAAGTAACAGATGTGTCTGCAAGGATTGATCCAGCGATTGAGCCAACAGACCGGACACAAACACTCACTGGGGTCAGATCGAACACAAACGGCTGTAATTGGTAGGTGATCAATTCTTACACTGTGAACTGCCTTTAAACATTTAACTGAAGAGGTATGAATACTTGCCCTGCGATGGCCTGGCGAGCTGTCCAGGGTGTACTCTGCCCTCGCCCAGAGTCGGCTGAGATGGGCGCCAGCCTCCCCGCGACCCTAATTAGGATTAATCGGTTCAGAAAATGAATGGATGAATGAAAAGGTATGAATACTTACAACGCATGTTTGGCCATTTTTTTGGAATTCTTACATTTTAGAATTATGTAACATCATGCGTCAATTCAAAACGTACACAGGATACAAGTCTATTTTAAAACAGTGTTTAGAACTTTCATAAAACAGTGTTTAGAACTTTCATAAAGAAAAATAGTTTTCTCTGTGTAGTGTGAATACTTTTGCAGCCAACTGTAAGTAAGATATCATTGCAGCACATGCTGTTAAAGGATAATAATTAACAGTAGAGCGGTTTAATTTGGTCCAACATGAAGTGGAGGTGATGCTGCCACTGCAAAGTGGATTGTATTCCATTCCAGGCACATCCTAATGTTTTATTCCTCATACTGAAGCAATTTACCAGTAAATGTATATTTTTTCCTCAAAAATTAATTATGCTTAATACCTTTTAACAATTTATAGTAATCTATATAAGGATAAAATGTCACTGAAATACCTTCTAAATAAGGGGGTATGAATTATCACATCACCACAATAAGAGGTATCATTCACTGCCCTGGTACAGTGGATGCGTTTAATTGGATTGAACATATAAAAATAAACCACAACAAAGCAACACACATTTTTGTACAAATAAAACCTGAAATAGTTCAATTGACAAAGATTGAGTGCTTTTCACTCCAAAAAGGTGGATACAAGATTTACATTTATAACTAAAACACTGCAACTGATCAGCAAACTTTGTTGAGAATGTACATATTCTGTTATCAAAATAAAGTTCATGGCGTAAAGGTTTTAAAAGATCTGCATAATAATAGTAATAATAATAATAATAATAATAATAATACAATTCAAATGAATGACCTGTTTCAGTTGACAAAATGAAACAAAAAGGCAAACATGAGTTTTGTGGAACTCAACAAGGCATTTTAATGATAAGTTTCCTATGGGGTGTTCACACTGATAAAATCTTTAAAACAAAATCTCATAAGAATTACACAAGTATAAAAGGCTACAAACATTAATAAATTACATCACCGACACAGACAACACTTCACAAGGTGCTAGTAAAAGAACTTTGACTCCCAGAAAGGGCAGCTAAACCCAAAACATGAGGCTGGTTGTAGAAACTTGAATTTTAACATGACATTCCCCCCGCTTATAGTTGTGTACATGATTCGGTACAATACATGGAGTTTTGTTTATGTAAGGCCATATGAGATGTTATGCTATGATGGTGCATTTGTTCTCCAGGCAACACCTTTTGTCTACCAAAAAAAGGACAAATTATGGTGGTTAAAATAAAATAAAATAAACAAACAAACAAAAAAAAAAGCTCAGCTATTGTGTATCTACCAAAAAAAAAAAGGAAAAAAAATAGAAAGAAATGACTATTTCTATATCTTTATATATACTTTTCTTGTTTACACTTTGCAAAAAACTAGTAAAAATGTATAATGAAGTATTGAGGAAAAAGGATACAAAACGTATTCATTTAAAAAGCTATATACAGGCTACATTCTACATACTGTACTGTGAAGCAATATAAATGCATATTTCAGTCTAGAGTTAATGGGTGCTGCCTGTGAGACCAACAAAGGAGAGAAAGTATCCCTAACGTAGTGATACACATCAATGTGGATGAGGCTTATCAGAGCTCAAGGTCCCATATAATTAGTGTTTTTTATTTAAATCATTTTAAGATATGAATCTAAAAAAGAGAGAGAGAGAAGCTACATTTATGAACATGACAGTAACATAAAGCTCAAAAGTTACTAAAGGATAAACATGATGTAAAATTGTGAGAAAAGTATCTACTTTGAGTATTGCTAGCAGTTACCGGTATAACCTATTAGTGTGTTGTACATATAATGTACAATTCTTTATAATGTCAAAGACGGCCCTATTTTAAAGAAGGAGCCTCATGTGGATAATATATGACGTGTATGTACGGAGTTATTGAGCGTTTTCATGAACTTGATGATTTTGGTTCCATGAAACAAACAAACAAAAAAAAATCCTATTATCAGTTCATAGAATCACAGTAGCTCTTATAAAAAGACATTTAAAACTACTCACAAGATCACGGGGTTGTGCTTTGTTGATGTGTTTAAGTGCCTTTTGGCGTTCCTCAAGCTACTTATGACGTACATTTATATTAGATCAATAAATATTATCAGTGATAGTGCTCAGCAAACAAAAGTAACTCATTCGAACATCCTCTCACCACAATACAATAAGAAATGCGGTGTTTTGGACTCGTGTGGGGCAGTCGCTGTGAAAATGAATGAAGAAGTGTTCAGTAATACTTATTCAACATCGAAAGACAATGATAAGCCGCATCCAAAGAGTAGAAATGAATTCCTGGATTTTAGCCCCCGTCCCAGCCCTCTCTACCAATGCATGCATGCAACTGAACACATGCAAGGGATACTTTCTTTATCTTGGAATGACTGCTATTTATTATCTTATAATATCTTTGCAACCCCTGATAAACTGACAGCTGTAGTAAAACGAGACAAATTCTTCTTACAAAATATTAATAGCATGTATTCTGTACATTTTTTAATATCTGAAAGTTATAAAGTATAAGTCGAAGCAAAAACCTATTCTGACCTAAGCTCTTCTTAGAAATTCGAAAAAGTTGCGTGACTCGCACACTCCCCTTCCGTCTTTCAGTTCTTGTCCACAGTTTGGGGAGGGGGGTAAGAGAGAAAGAGAGAGAGGGAGGGATCGGATCGGCCAGTCCTTTGTGTCCATAGGAACGTCAGGAGAAAATGTCAATTCCCCTCCGCTGTCCCAGTTACAGGAGGAGCTTCCCGTTCCGATGGATCTTTAAGATTTTTCCAAGTCTTTGTTTGGCTGTTGCCATACCTTTCTTTAGCCGCTTGGCTAGGAGAGAAACGGAGTCGTGTTAAAAGTGCCTATAAGCGTGAAACTGTAAAAAAAAAAACTACTACTTAAGCATTATTAAGGCATACGAAACATATTTATGTGTTGATGCAATCAGGAATTTAAATTTATTTATAAATTTGTGGAGGTTTTAAGTTAGGGAGCTTATCAGTGAGCCAGAATACATTCCAAGAACAGATGAATAGTTAAGGTGAGGGGCCCAATAGAAGGAAATGAACAGTCCTACCTTCTTTTCACTAGCACAGAGTCTTAAAAAGTGAGATACAATTGCTCAGAAGTAAGGACAGCAAAATAATATAGTAATAATAATAATAATAACACGCCGATTTTTATTTACCTTTGGCATCTGCCGAGTTGCCCCGCTCCACTTTTGCTGGCTGTGCCGAGGCATTGTTTGGAGAGGAAGTGGAGGGACGTCTCTGATTGAGGAAGACTCCTGGAGCCATGGGCTGTGAGCCGCCGCCTAGCTTGCCTGTTCCGCTGCTATACTCCTGGTCGGCTGTGTTGCCCTCCGAATCTGGGGTTGCCTCTGGAGAACTGCTGTCCTGAGAGTGTTTCTGAGGCTCCTCTACAACCATGGGCTTCTTTTTGATGCTCTTCTTTTTCTTCTTGATTTTCTGCTGCTCTTCCTGCAACAAGGAAAAAGTGAGAGATGCATCAAAAAGCAGCACCAGAGGGAGAGAGGAGAATGGGCTCCCCCTGCTGAGTCAAAGTGCTGAGTCTAAGGTTTCTTCCTCCTTATATGCTTTTCTTGACATTGTTTTCTGAGGCCATTGATGTTTTAAAAAACTTTTGAGAAAATTTGTATAGTAAAAAGGAATACAAGTAATGTTTCTAGTTCCATCTTGTGTGTATTCAGATAAAGCCAGTGGCTATCTCAGGTTACATCTCATTTATTTAGAGGAAAACAGTCACGAAATGTAAAAAAATTACATGAAATGAAAAGGATTCA
This sequence comes from Tandanus tandanus, assembly GCA_039654325.1. Classification (NCBI taxonomy): domain Eukaryota; kingdom Metazoa; phylum Chordata; class Actinopteri; order Siluriformes; family Plotosidae; genus Tandanus; species Tandanus tandanus. The sequence continues at coordinate 12,114,554 of JBCNYH010000023.1, read as the reverse complement.
TCGAGTGTTTTTCTAAGACTTTGGTGCCTTAACATGTCCACGTGGACAATAATTTTAATTAACTACGTGAGTGTTTCCCTATAAGGCCAAATCGAGTCCTTTACCATATAAGGAAGGGGGCCTGACCTCGGGTGGGTGGTGTAACATGGGGTACCAGGGATGTGCAATGCCCGATTTTTGCAGGACAAAGGGAAGTCTGTGAGGGTACTTTGCTCTGGTTTGTGTGTGCTCCGTTCCACTAAAGGTGAGGTTTGTTGTGTTCCGTGCTCTTAAGGTCTAAAGGGTTAAGCCCTTTAAAAAACATCAGTTGAAACAAAGTGCTGTAAACAGGACTAAAAAAATAATAAATACATATAAATACAATAGATAAATAAGTATAGAAATTCTAAAACCATAAGAGATAAACCCTCAGGAGGTCCCAAAGGCCAAGGAGAAGAAATGATTAAAAAATAGGTAACGAGGGGGCCAGTCATTCCGCAATCTCGGAGCTGCAACTGAAAGTTACAGGGGGCATTCTAATATCATAGGCCTAAAAAGTTTTGGGAACAAAAAAAACAAAAACAAAAAATGTGTCAATTATATTTAATCCCTAAGGACTTGCCAACCTGGAAATGTTTAAGGACCAGGATTTTCTTTTCCATGGCAAAAGTGGCAATACTCAGGTATAAATTACTACGTACAGTACGTCTGGAGCTTCATAAAGGGCCTTAAACATCTGAATAGTCACCATTTAGAAGTAAAAGCGAAATTAGTCAAACATGTTTTCAGTCCATATTATAAGGAAACAGCTCACTCTTCCAGAAGGCCACGATCCAGTGAGCACGAGCAGCGGGGAAGCAATTGCTGGCCATGATATATGTAAGAATGCACAGATCTCTACACATCAGATGTGCGAATTAAAAACCAGAGCAAGGAAGTAGCTAGTCCGTTTCCCACATGTCTGATAAGTCCGAAATTTACACTCAGTTAAGAAATACCGTAAACATGCTAATCATGAACAGTCATGAGTAATTGCTTTAGTAGTGGGTATTCGTTCACACATGTCCTCACTGCTAGCCCCGACACTCTATATATCACTTGCTTAGCCGTAAAACGAAATGCTATCATCTATGACTCAGCACTCTCAACCTCTTCTATTTTATGTAAAGACAAAAATTTCAAGCGGAATTTGTTAACCTGATGCGAGAGTTTGGCAGCAGCAGCAGCCAAACCAGTCTCAATGGACGCAACCCTGGCCCCTTCGCGTGTTGGTCTTTCCTGTCGTGGCACAGAGGGCCCAACTCGTGCTGTAAAACACAACAGGGATGAATGTAACCTTTACATATCACATACCAGAGAGATCCTCTACTTTCAGCTAACCCTGAGGGGAATGTTTAGGACAGCTATGATATTATCCATACCTGTCGGACTGTACGGAGTATCGTCTGAGCTTTTCCTTTTCTTTGACCGAGATTTGAAGATCGGGCTGTCCTCTTCAGACTCCAGAGAAGGGTAAACTGAAGCAAACACAGTCCAGCAGATTTTAATACTCATCAAAACGCATCGCCAAAAAAAAAAAAAAAAAACTATGGAAAAGTATACATTTCAAATGTGCATTTAATAAACTTTAGACTTTCCAAAGGATAGAGGCTTAGCATAGAACAGATGCAAGGCAGCTGTTTAATACTCTGCCTGATGTACCTAGTCTCTTTGAACTTCTGCACGAAAAAACACGCAATTTCCAATAATTATCAAGGCTGAAAAAAGCCACCACTCTGTTTACAGTAGAGAAAAATGCCAGTGTGCTTGATATAAAATGCTCCCTAGTGTGATCTAGATTGCAAATATGTGTGCTAGTAATGACTAATTAGGGTATCAGATCAAAAAGCATTTAAAACAACAGTTTAGAACGATGGCTAATGGATTATTAACGGGGCTACTAATGGTCTTGCTGTTTTTGGAAAGGGTTCACAAGCAGCGCCCAGCTGAAAAAGTAGTTCATTGGAATTGAACTCAAAGACAAGATTTGGAGATCCTTCCATGCGGAATAAACAAAACGCCTGTCACTTGGCTCTAATGAGAACCTCCCAGCTTAAATCAAAAAGCAACTGCGATCGCAAATGACTCAATTTCTCTTGGTTTTGCACGAGGGTTCTTCATTTCAAGCACTGGAAAAACAGAGCCACACCGTTCTCACAAAGAGACACTGAACCAACCCATTTTCAGTATGAATATACACTGAGATATTTAGGAAGAAAAATACTGTTAATGTTTACATCATGTAAAAAAAAAAATAATAATAATAAAAAAAATAAAACGTCTAGTCCTTCACAATTGTGTTCTTTGAAGGAAAAGTTGAAATAGAATCTGCCATGTTTGGAGGGCAACATGATGAGAACAAATCATCTACAAATAATTTAGCCATTTAAAAACTCATTGGGGTGGCACTGTGGCGTAGTGATTAACACTTCCATCTCACAGCAAGAAGGTCCTGGGTTCGAGCCTCATGCCTGGCAAGGGTCCCCATGCCTGACGTCTGTGTGGAATTTGCTTGTTCTCCCTGTGCTTGTGTGGGTTTCGTCTGGGTGCTCCGGTTTCCTCCCACAATCCAAAGGCGTGCACATTAGGCGAATTGGTTATTCTCGAATGCCCCTACGAATGTGATTGGTTATGTCTGTGCTTGGCTCCTGTGATGGTCTGATGAGCTGTTCAGGGTATACCCTGCCCGAGCCCACACTCGGCTGGGATGGGTTTCGGCCTTCCCATAACCGTAATAAAGGAAAATTTAATGAAGTAATAAAATTCTAAATTCATTCAATAAATTTGATTAACAGATTGGTTAGGGTCACTGTAGATCTGGACTCTATCCTGGGAACACTTTCCTGGGTATGAGGTGGGGAGACACCACATACCTTTAAAAAAAAAAAAAAAAAAAAAAATCAGAAAAAGCACCATGCAATTAATTAATTAGATAATTAATTGAAGCCAAATTGACTACTGGTTTGTTTTTGGGAGGTCAGATGTATCCCACACAATTTTTTAATACAGAGAGCAACCTGAGCGCACGTACGTGAAGCAGTGACGTCCACTTTACCCACTGCACCATAATCATACTTAATAAATATATGAAGAGCTGGTTTGCAACAACAGATAAGTTAGATAATTATGGGAAAAACTATTTATTAAGTAGCTTTAAAATAAAGCTACTGAAAAAGTTGTAAACCAACTCCTCATATATATATATATATATATTGAGACAGTGTCAAAGTGCTAAGTTTAGGAATTGCTCATGATAGGAAAATGAATCATACTTTAAATGCCTAAATAATTGTCTTTGGGAAACAACAAAAACTCCAAAGCCTGTATGTTAAAGTGTGTCAAATCTTACCATAGTCTGAGTCCTTGAAGCAGGCTTCCAAGTGGTCCTGGTCATCGTCGTCATCAAACATGTCACCACTGTCCACGCTGCTGCTTTTACGTGGTTTTTTGGGAGGCCGTTTGGCTGAGGGACGCTTGCTGTTGCTGGCTGCTGCAGGCTTTTTGCTGGCTGCCCCGCTATGAGAGTTGCTTTTGGCTTGGCTGTTGTTCCAGGTTGGCTGAAGGCAGGCATCTGAGGACTGCAGGTTAGCCATAGACAACATGCCCTGGATGGCCTCCTGTGTACTGGGGGATGCAGGTGGCTGACTACAAGTCCATCAACACACAAATAACAAAACAGGTACATTAATCTCAAGATGCCAGTGCAAACATGAAGGCTTAGAGTGCAGGAAAAGGAGTCAGAGGAACATGAAAAGCACCAGAAGTTATACAGATGGCTGGAAGTCCAGTGAGGAATCATACAGTACACGCAATACTTCCAACTTGTCAGTGAGAATTAAAAAGCTTCTCAAGTTTTAAAAATCAAGCAGAGAAAGTATCGCATACGATGAGGATTGATGGTGTGGCTTGGGACAATGACAACAGTTCAGCTAAAGTAGCTGAGAAAGGCTTTTCCACTACATGCAGTGTGTGTGTGTGTGTGTGTGTGTGTGTGTGTGTGTGTGTGTGTGTGTGTGTGTGTGTGTGTGGTGCTGCTGCTGGGACTTTTGTGTTCAGTTTTGGTTTGTCATGGAAAAAAAAAAAAGCTCTAACTGTTTGGGGGTGGGGTGGGGTGGGGGCGGGGGTTCCAACATGGAAAGAGTGGGGACTGGGAAAAGAGTGATGGGATAGGTCAAAAAGTTGACAGACACGTCCAGAAATAGCCAGCTAAAAATGCATAAACACTCAAAGCCGAGGGTGTGTCTGCTCGAGCAGCATAAAAGTGAAAACATACGGCGTAGTTGGGATTCAAGTCACCGTCTAATCTTCGGGTCCTGGCAAATTCCAACGTTTCCAACTAAAATGCGGCCTAAAGTTTTATAATTATAAGGCCAAGTAGCTTTCTGGTTACTACAGCGTACTATAGTTGTTGTTTTTTTCTTTTTAAAGTGGTAAGACACCTACTTCAACTTGCAGTTATATAACAGATTATTTGGTTTCACAAATTAGTAACATAAAGAAACACACTTGGCATAATATTTTGATGTCTTTAATTTAAGCACCACTAAACCAGTTGTTGTTCATTTAAGTTATTGAATCCAGGTGTTTTTATCCTCATAGAGGATATAAGAACAGTGCTTCCATCTGCCTCTAGCATGTGGAAACCAGCAGAAATATACAAATTTCTCCTGTCCAGATTACCACCTATTAAGTCATTAAGCAGTGAGCTGGAACAATGAGGAAAAAGTGCTTGTTTAATGTAGCTGAAATTGAGTACAGTCATTTCCTCCACACAATCTGCAGTCATACAATTCGAGAAAAAAAATAATTTGAGAAATTAACATATTTGAGCAATGTTTTCTTTCTTTCTTTCTTTCTTTTTCGTAGCTTTCTGCCAATTTGCAGATTTCAGCCCAGTTGAAATAGACCATCAAAAACGGTTCAAAACAACAAGCAGGAAAATGAAGAGGAATGGCCCTGAGCGTTCACTACATTTTGACAAATTAATAGAGGAATATCAAACAAATAGTGGTTACATATGTAAACTGCTGACAGAGTGGTAAGTATTCATATAAATACTACAGTGTAAACTATTACTTAAGGTATATGTAGAATAGAGATAGAGGAGGATAAGAGCCTGAAGGTGAATTACTTGCAGTACATGTGCTACACATGGTTGATCATCGCATTCTGAAATGTGTTCTGGCAAAAATTTCGTTCTGTTATTTTTGCCAAAAATGAAAAATGGAAACAGAATGTTTTGGACTAACACAACTGAGCGTGCATTTTACTTCCTGAAGAGTGGATTGTACAAAGAAAACCCTGAAAACAAATTTAAAAAATGAAAGTATCTGTAGTACGAAAGAGTAATGCAACAGTTTGGTAATGTCTGTAGGTCACTGGGTTGATGTAGTTATTGCAAGCGATGAATTTCATTTCATTTGATTTTATTTTATTATTATTTTTTTTTTTACGGACGGCTTTATCCTTTATTAGGGACATGGAGAGGCTGAAGCCCATCCCAGCCGACTCCACACGAAGGTGGGGTACACCTTGAACAGCTTGGCCAACACCTACGCACACAACCATAAACACTTTCATTCATAACTTAGGGCAATTTGGAACAGCCAATTAGCCTAATGTGGATGTCTTTGGATTGTGGAAATAAACCGGAGTACCCGGAGGAAACCCATGCAAGCACAGGGAGAACATGTAAACTCCACACAGAAACACCCTCCCACGACTCCCCTTGGCCCTGCAATGTTCTGGCGAGCTGTTCAGGGTGTACCCTACCTTCGACCAGTGTCGGCTGAGATAGGCTACCCTTACTGAGATACTACCCTTAAAATGTTTAGATAAAGGGGTCAGCAAATGAGTGAGTTCTTATTGGTGAGCTAAGCCAAATGATCTAACTCCCTGAAAAGAGGTAAAATTCCCATCAACTAATCTTATGCAGGTTTTCCTAGGAGCAAGCACGCCAAGTTAGGATGTCCATGTTATGAAGCTATCGGGAAACAAAGCCTTTCGCATGATGGTTATTTAACACATAATCTAATGATCTCCAAAAATTCTCTGACAAAACCTTTTTTTTCATCATTGCTGAAGGAATTGAAGAAAAATATACGATAAAATGCACCTTTTTTGGAAGGGGACAAGTGGAGAGATCAGGCACTAATAGCGCCCCCCCAACACCCACCCCCCCACCCGCCGCCCCATGACTGCAGTGATTAATATGTTTCACCTACCAACATATTTTTATTAGTAGTGATAGTAGCGTGAAACAGTGAATAGTCATTGAGTAACTTCTCGTTCCTTAAATAACGCTATTGGAAGACATATCTCATGATTGTGGAAAAAATGTTCTTGTGTTTCAGAATGGTTCCATTATCGGCCTGCCTCAAGCAAAGAAAACAACCATGGAGATTGCTGGAATCACTGGAATTGGGTTAAAAAACTGTCCAACACATTATTAGAACATGGAACAATGGTGAGGAAATGTCAACGCAAAGGAAAAAATGTGGTCGGAAGAAAATCTTGACTAACTGTGATCAGCGATCACTTAAACGTTTGAAGTCAAATCATAAAAAAAATAAAAATAAAAATCGGTAGACAGTAGAACTATCAACAAAGATTTTAGTATGTAATTGTGTGTGTGTGTGTGTGTGTGTGTGTGTGTGTTCCCACTATGTTTACTGAGAGGACGTTACCCTAGGTTTACACTGGGGCACGATGTCCGCGATCTCCATGATTTGAGAGAATCGTGAGGAGTGTGGGGGGTCGTGGGACCGAATCGTGATAACCTTGAGGGAACTTGGTGGAACCGTGATGATTGCGCTGATCGTGGCAATATTTTTGACTGCGAGTATTACGATGTATTACAGTTTGATGAAGTTGATAGAATGTGGGAATCGTAGTAGAGCGCAGTACGGCTTAACAGACAATAACAGACCGTAACAGACCTTGATGCAGCATCGTATGGGGGTCCTGATGAACTTGGAAACGCGATTCCTTCAAGTTTCATCTCTTGGATGCACCCTGCCTCCGTTTTATACCTCAATCGTGCTCCAAGCGTGCTCATAAATCATTTAGCTCTATGTTTTTTTGAATCGTGGAGATCCTGAACATCGTGCCCCAGTGTAAACCCAGGGATAGAGTTAATATATATGAGAATGTGATTGGGTTGTCATATAAGCATATGCTAGTTGCCTGATTCATAATGTTCGTATAGAAATAGACCCTTTAACAGCGGAGCTCCATACTTATATCCATACAAATGACGCAAGTTTGTTGTTGCGTCCGTGCTCATGTGCCCACACTGGCAACCTAACATTTTCGGAGCTCTACTTTTAGGCAGTGCCTAAATATTTATATTAAGGTAATTTATGGTGAGTGATAATTACATGGGGTTTGAATTAGATTTACATTCACACAACATTTGCCTTTTATAAATTCTATTTAATGCTACTCTGCCGATTACCTTCTGTTTACCCTAATTCATTCTTTTGTCCATATAAAGCTTTCGATGGTAAGAGAAAGTGTATTTCAAGACAGAGAAACTGTCATCTGAATGCGGGGGTGTGTTTAAGCATCACTTGCGGAAAGGAATGAGGGGTTGAAGAGAATGAGCAGGTAACGAGTGATTGTCCACACCTGTGTGTTAATGGCAGCCTACTCATGTGCCTGTCTTTCTTCAGTAGGCTGTTTATGACCCAGGAGAGGAGGAGTGATGTGGAGCTGAGTTAAAAGTGGCAGACTGAGCACAAACTGGTTCGTTGCATTGAAAAACACTTTTGTTAAAAAAAAAAAAAAAAAAAGAAGGCCATTCAGTGCCCTCGTCCTGTCTCGTTATTCATCAACAGCACAATCTAGGTATATTTTAAGATTGTTTTAACAATATTATTTTGTCATTACAAAAGGAAAAGTGCAACACTGCTAAGTGTACACACTTTGCTTTTTAGTAAAAGGTTTTACTTAAGCTGCGCTCTCACTATACCGATCATGGTCCTGATTTGATCCTGATGTTACACTGGATGAAATCGGAGAACATTGGTATACATTGGAAGACTTTGTAGAATTTCAGGAAAACTTTAGATTTTTCTATACTGCCTTAATCCCGCAAGGGAAATTTTGGCTCTGCATTAAACCCATCCAAAGTGAGCGCACACACACACACACACACACACACACACACACACACTCGGAGCAGTGGGCTGCCACACACCGCGGCGCCCGGACAGCAGTTGGGGGTTAGGTGCCTTACTTAAGGGCACTTTATCCATGAAGGTGGAGGAAGGGAAGGTGCAGCTGACTCCCATTTGGTGGTGACCCTTAGGTCCCAAACCTGCTTCTCTTCTCTAACCATTAGGCCACGGTTGCCCCCATCTTTGGGGAAGAAAACTTTGGAGAAGAGTAAAATATTTTGGGAGTGTTGAAAAAGTTGGCGTTTTTGGGTTCGGAGTACATTCAGGGGAAACATCAGTACACACTGGTAAACATCAGTTGTGATTGGTGTAACATTGGCATAAAATTTTAGTAGTTAAAATAGCGGGAGCAACATCAGTCCAAATCAGAGGGACATCCGTATAGACTGGATGAAACATCGGAATAATATCAGTACATATCGGAACAAAATCAGCTAAAACATCGGAATATGATCGGTGTATATTATGTGAGCGCACCTTAAACTGTGTGCTTCTCATCACTCAGACAGAAACTGTAGAAAGCCTTGCTTTCGATTATACAAAACAAGTCTCAAATAGAGCCGAGTTTGTCCCCTACATACACACAAAACTACAACTACAAATCTCTGAAAGTCCAAATTCTTCTTGCATCAGATTCATACAGTAATAATGTATATCAAGGGGCAGTGGTGGCCCGGCGGTAGGGTGCTGGATTACTGATCCGAAGGTCGGGGGTTCAAGCCCCACTATCACCGGGTTGTCACTGCTGTCTCCCTCAGTGCAGCTAACTGGGTTATCACATGCAGGCCATATCTCTCATTGTCTGTGGTGAGAGGCATGTAAAAGAACCATTGCTGATTTTCGTAAAGAGTAGGCTGCATAGCCGTCAGCGTGTTTCTGCCCTGCGATGGCCTGTCGAGCTGTCCAGGGTGTACTCTGCCCTCGCCCAGAGTCGGCTGAGATGGGCGCCAAATTATGATTAAGTGGTTCAGAAAATGAATGAATGAAAAGTTAATTGGTGCTTTATTTCTATTTTGAGCTTCTTGTACCTACAAACTGCTGGGCTCATTACGCGACTCTTACTCACAATTTGTTCATTCTTTTAACGCTGCCGTTTGCTTACAGGTATGGAAGAGTAAGGTGTTACAATTCCACTATTCAGTGTCACTAAGGGGGTGATGACTGATGTGAATTAATTTTTTTGCGGCTCCACATGCAAGCGAATATTTTGCGGCTTAAATGCGTATATCATGCGAAAGTCACGGGAAGGCCGCGTAACAATTTTTGCAACTGATCTGCGAGTAATTTGCGATTGGTTTGCGGATGTTTGGCGAAAAAAGTGAATCTCCTGCCGTAAATCAGTCGCGTTTTGTCTCTTTTTTAAAAATTATTATTAGAGCGAACAAAATGCAAATAAAATACAGATGATGACAAAATATACGGAAGACACTTTTCCTTGCAAATAAAAAACGAATAATATGCAAGCAAAACGGCAACTTTGCGACCTTCTTGCGACATGTGCGGGCTGTTTGAGAAAAGTTTGAGACTGCTCCGCATCAGAGGCTTGTTTTGAAACATTCACGGAAATTTTAAACGTTTGAAATTTTTTTGCGATGAGTTCGTGAACCAGGCAACCAAAATGCGATGCCACGAATGATGCGTGACGAATTTGAGAATGTAAAGCAACAGCCGCGAATTGCAATTCGCGTCAGTCGCTTTTCTATCGCACCTCTAGTGAGTTCACCCCTAAGAGACGCTTCTCTTTTTGGGACTGGTTGCTTTAACTAGGTTTCTTTTTCATCTCATCTTTTCTCTTTTTATTTGTCACTGTCCTGTGTTTCATCAATAGGGATCAAAATCTATAAATAGATTTCTGGAAAGCTGTTTCTCAATATGCCTGTCGTTAAAAGTGTTAAACAAATAAAGTTAGATTGAACTGCATTACGCATCTATTAGTAAACATGACAATCACAGTGTTTCACAAGACTGCTTTAGAATTATTTTCACAGATTACGAGAGTTTAAGGATGTGTACCTGTTGTTGTAGTCAATGCCACCCACTTGCTTGCTGGCCTGCAGGAGGTCAAGGATCCCGGCTGCGCTGCCCCCTTTCTTTTTACAAACCTTGGAATTACGGCCCTTGACGTCTGGCTTGGCTTCTGTGTCTATGTGTAGCGACTCCTCGTCTGACGAGTCGGCAGTCTGAATGAAAAGAAGCAATAGACTATAAACACACACAGTCCTGAAGAGTAAGGAATTGGAGTTTATTGGGTTTTTAGATATACCTCTATATAAGTTCTCTATAGATATCTGTATTATGACCCAAATTCAGAGCATAACAGTAATTAACAAATCTCAGTCTCCTGACATAACATTAAAGGAGAAGACAGCACTTGTTTAAAGTTAATTTCATTCAAATCTTTAGATTAATTTGTTTCTATGTTCAAAATCTTAGGAGTTAAAATGATTTTATGAAAACTGAGTTTCAGAATGATGTCATCAGGGCCCCAATTAACATGTAACGTGTAAGTATGGATACTAAAGAAAAACACTGAAAATACCAATTTTTCCGAAAAATTTAAAGGTGCCGCAAATTTTATTTTTTTGACTTTTGCAGAGCATGAATGAACTTCAACCCATATAGAACGGTTTAGTGAGTGAAGAAATTAAAAAATATGTGAACACTATGCCTGAAAGGCTAAATGCTGTAATCAAAGTAAACGGTGGCCACAATAAATATTGACTTTTTCTTCTCAAAAAAGAGACTGTTATTTTTGTTATTACTTGTTTACTTATTGTCATCAATATGATCCAATATTACATGAAATAAATACTTGAATAGTACTTGCTTTCTGATTTATCTTCATTGTGTTAAGTGTAGAATTTAATTTCTTCACTCACTAAACCATTACATATGGTATGAAGTTCATTCATGCTATGCAAAAGTAAAAAAAAAATTTAATTGCAACACTTTCCGAAAATCGGTATTTTATGTGCTTTTGTTTATTAGCCATACGTTGACCTCAATATACTTGTCGGAATGATTTTTTTTTTGGTTCTCATTGCCTACAATAACTTTGTTCAATACATTTTCAAAAAATTATAGAGAAGTAATTTTCTAAAAAACTATAAAAAAAACTTCTTTTTATTAGGAGCCCTCTTAGACAAAAGTGGTGGTATATAATCTTTACTGCACACTACTATCTATA
>JBCNYH010000023.1:12044776-12092007 GCA_039654325.1 Tandanus tandanus | reverse complement strand
AGGTGTAGTTGTAGTAGTAGTAATTATTATTATTAGTAGTAGTAGTAGTAGTAGTAATTATTATTATTATTATTATTAATATTAGTAGTAGTAGTAGTAGTAGTATTATTAGTATTAGTATTAGTATTATTATTAGTATTAGTATTATTATTATTATTATTATTAGTAGTAGTAGTATTATAAATTATAACAATTTCTGTATGTTTAATATTTCTGTCTTTACTGCACTCACTGCTTTAAGAATTTGCACTTGACACCATTATTAGAGAAGAGCAAATGGGGATGACTCCTTTGATAATACTAAATAATTCCGAACTACTTCTAACTTTAAAAGAACGGATTCCTCGGTCAAAAGCATGACACTCCACTCAAAGGCAGGGGGCTGTTATATCAGAAATAAAAATAGAGTCCACTGGCAACTGCAGCCATTACTGTCCAATAACAATGACCATTCATACATCAAACTGATTGCTCCAATCTGCCGGGGCCTGAAACAGTTGCGTGCCTTTTTCTGAACGCACGCTTCGACACTGATTACATTGGACTGGCTACATGGCCATTACAGGAAACATGCTGCTCACTGCATTAAAATTAACAACATGAACATAAAGTGAAGGCTGAAAAGAGTGGACGGAGGGGAGAAATGGGTCTGGCAATGAGCCAGGGGGCCTGCTAAGGAAATGAGTCACACACACATACACCTGAATTACACATGGATCTTAAAAAGATGACCCTGACAACCGATTCCCCTTCCCAAAGATCTGAACATTAGATAGCCCAGGGAGCAAGTGTTGTCGTCAAACCGTCCAGCTGTGCGTGTACTACTGAGATCTGGCAAAGTTAAGAAACGTGAGCGCTGTGGAGAAAATGGTGGAAAGATAAATAGAGAGCAGAAGGCCAGCTGAGAAGAGTTTAAACACCGGGTTGTAATGAAGCAAGTGATTCTGCCTTTTGAAGCTAATCATCTGTGAACTCCATGATGCACTGATCTAACAACTGCAATAATATTCTTTGCTGCATGAGCTCTCCTCATCTGCTCAGCAGGCCTCAGCTGGAAACAGGAGGATCCCTTATGACCCAACTCCTTTTATAACTTTGCTTGCCTTCGATTTGAAAGTCTTTTAGATTTAAATAAATTAACAGGAGTAATGGAATTTAAAAAACGATAACCATACAACCAGCCATAAATTATTTGGAAGATAAGAGTGTCATACCAGAATATTTATAACCAGACTTGCTGTGAGTTTTAAGGGCTTTAAAGAAGGAAAGAAGTATATATTTTTCCTCATGTTCACATGTTTTTAAAGCAAAAGAATAAAAAATTTGGAATTTCAAACTACATGAACTAACCCTAAAGAGTATGCTAGGCGGCATGGTGGCGTAGTGATTAGCACGTCCCCCTCGCAGCAAATAGGTCCTGGGTTCGAGAACTGGGCTCGGCGAGGGCGTTTCTGTGTGCAGTTGGTATGTTCTTCTTTGTTTGTGTCAAAGACGTTATACACCAGCAAGCTAGTGTTAGCATGCTAGGGAGCAGATGCCCCAGATGACTCATTCTGGCCCGATATAACAAGAGTTTAAATTACAAAAATAGAGAGAAACACAAAAACATCTCTTGTTTTTGTTCACAAGCCGGCAATCATGTGTTTTCTACCTAAACAACGTTGTAACTGTCCAACAAGCAAAACTGTTTGGCCATCCAATGGCCAAAAGCAAGGAAGTAAAAAAAAACAATGCCTTTCTTAAATATTTAATATTAGATTATTTCAGGTTTTTACTACTGTGTGTTTTACAGTCGCACTCGATCTTTCTTTCATGATTTGCTGTGACTTCCGTCTGTGAACATGTAGTGAAACTGCTTTTCGTGCATAAAGTTCTGGTGTCACATACAGTACGTCATCTGGAATAGAACATATGAAATTCAGTGCTCATTACAAGATTGTCAGGGAGGCTCACAGCAGCTGAGCATAAGGCAAAAGATAATGGATTATATAATGGATTTTTTTTTTTTTCTTTGACTCACTAACAATACACACACTCACACACACTTTTTTTTTCCATACAAAAAAAGAACAATTTTGTGATTTAGCTTTACAAATTAATTTGTTTTTTTTGTTGTTTGTTTGTTTTTTTCATATGAAATGTACAAATATTTCCCATTTCTTCATTTTAGCTGTATTTTCCTTCCTCCGCACCACAAAATTATGATCCTTACTAATACCCAGATTCTAATTTTACTGCTCACTGGTGCTAAACTTATTAAACCATTAGACTGAAATCCATTTTCCATAAGCTTGGATTTGTTAAACTGAGCATATAAAACACCTCAAAAAAATGTAATACACAAAGCAGTACTCACTTTTAAACCTCTCCAGGTAGTGCCTCCCCACGTACCAGCATGCCGTCTCAAAGTTGGGAAATGGAGTGAGACTAGTAACCTTGAGTCTTTTTTCCACCTCATATGCCCTGAGTGGAGAGAAGCAAATTGACCTTTACAGTGAGGATTAATGAAAAGTACACTCAAAGAGGCACACTTCATCCTGGTACATGCCCTTGAGTCTGACTCTTACATTTCAGCCCTATAGGAATAATGAAACACAGGGTTTACACTCTAAAGGCCTTTTTTTGAGATTATATCTCAGCGCTGTTAAAATGTATATAAAATAATTCTCTGTTATAAAATAACTTTTTTCACCACAGGTTACATTTTTTTCAGTGTTTCATCCTCGAAAGGAAAGCATTCCACCAATCAGGGCGTCAAAAATCAAAGTTCCCTTTTGCACTTGACCGCTGAGGGATGATGGCAGAGACTCTGATTTATTTTGTGTCTTACTATTTGACAAGCGCAACATATATTATATAGCCAAGGATTTTAAAACCTAACGCACGGACATCCTGAAGTAAGGTCCGAAAGGGGTCGTGAAAGAGTTGCAACACCTGGATTAAGCGGTGAACCTCCCTGTGTCTCCCTGTATTTCCTTCTCAGGATAAGACATAGCCAAAATTTTCTCTTCTTTTCCATCTACCATGAAAAAAAAGCAAGCACCAGCTTATCATTTGACAACTCCATCAGTGATTACTTTAGTGCATGGGTGCCAATCTCATTTTCACCGAGGGCCGAATAACCCCACTGAACATCTATTTTAAAAGGGCAACCATGAAATCTACATGGCAAAATGATTCGTTTAGGTATTTGTCCTCTTTTTCCTTTATTCACTTGCATTTTCTGACAACACTTAACAGCAGCTAGCTAACATGAAATCTTTCTTGAGTCATAAATGACTAGATGTTTACTTGAAATAGGCTGCCGCCACCTAGTGGAAGGATGATGAATTATGTTCATGGTAATGGTTGATGGAAAGACTGTACGATGATCGTATTCTTTGAAAGCTCTTGCAGGCCACAGAAAATGAGTTGGCGGGCAAGATTTGGCCCACAGGCCTCGAGTTTGACACCTGTGGATTAGCAAAATGCTTCCATGATCGCTGCCACATTCTTTATTCATGTTGCGCTGTATGTGAAAAAGCGTTAATTCTTTACTGATCAGTATCTAATTTAAGAATCTACACTACCATATCTGGAAAACAGTTTTCTATCATGATATATAAAAAATAATTATCACTGTCATATTGCCTTTAAAGTGTTTTACTGAAAGCAGAAATGTGACTGACCTCATCTGCATCTCAACACTTAGGTTATGGACAAAGTGTCCGGCGAAAGCGAGACAGTCCACAGGCGTCAATACTGCATTAATCCATCCTGCAAGGACAGATAACATGAGTTCAGCGTGGTTCAGTTATACACATACCTACTATCGGTGTGCTGGAAAGCCTTTTGCATGGTGAAAATGTGACAGTGTATCCTCATCACAAGTAAAGTTATAACATTTAAACATACAGCTACCCCAAACCTGGAAAAAAAAAAAAGAGAAGATTGAATTCTGACTGGGATACAGGAACACTGCAAACAGTTTGTGAGAAAGTATCAATTACACAGGGAATTGAAGAACAGTATGTCCATTTCAGTATGGTGTATAAACTCAGCAACTTGATCGAGGTAGTATGCACAGTATGCATGAAGTATGCACAGTTAGATAAAGAAGTTTTAGACATCTTCAGGTCGACTTTCCTTTCATTTTCTGAACCTCTTCTTCCTGAATCCCATCCCAGCCAACTCCGGGCAAAGGCAGGGTACAGCACTCCATGCATTCAAGCCCATCAGTATCATATTACCTGACTTTTAATTCCACTACATCATATTCAAAATAACTCGGATGGGTAAAAATTTGATGCATTTTCTTTTTATATACACTATATGACCAAAGTTTGTGATCACCTGACAACCAAACCCACATGTTGCTTTGTCGCCACAGAGCTGGAAGCATAGAACTGTATAGAATGTCTTTGAATGATGTAGCAATAAGATATTTATTCCCCACTGGAACTATCGGATGCCCAAACTTTCTCCAGCATAAAAATACCACTGTGCGCAAACCAAGGTCCATGAAGACATGGTTTGTCAAGGTTGGTGTGGAAGAACTTGAGCGCTGATCTCAACCCCACTGAACACCTGTGATATGAACTTGAACACTGACTACGTCCCAAGTCTCCTCCCCTAACATCAGTGCCCAACCTCGGTAATGTTCATGTGGCTGAATGAGCACAAATCCATGAGCCAGGCACCAAAACCTAATGACGGGCCTTGACAAAAAAAATGTGGTGGTTATTATAACAGCAAAGGGAGGAGTTAATCTGGGGAATGGGGTGTTCAGCAAGCACATGGCCAATTATCCACATACCACATCAGGTGGCCATAAAGTCAATAACAAGAGTAACCATAGAATAGCCACAGCACAGTGATAGCTATACATTGACTATTACACATGCAATGGTTTTTCCATATTCCGTAATCACCTGATGGAATGAAGAGCGTCTGGCCCTGCTTCAGCGTGCATTTGTAGCACTTGTCCACCTGGTCAGCGAAGAACATCTCACAATGGTTGGAGGAGGATCTCCAACGTTCATAGAGAGACAGGTTGGCTGACGTGGGCTTGATCAGGAAGAATATCTTCTCCCCCTGAGGATGAAGACAATATGTTATAAGCTTCATCACAAATGCAATAATTCATTCTTAGGACATCAACTCTTTTATTTCCCAAAAGCTGGAACACGAAATCCATTACATCACTAATATGTACTGGGTAGTTCCTGTCTGTATTCGCATAATTCTCTGCAAGCATATGTCAATATTAATCATCGATACTGGAAAGCTAGTTGCTTCTCTGGGATGAAATTCATGTGTATACACTGCTGCTGTTTTCCAGATTGTCCCCCACTGAGTTCGACTGATTTCAGAGCATCTACAAATATTTGCACTGCATTAGGACGTAAAAACCACTGACATTTCAAAGCAATAGAACAATAAATTACTTTCCACAGGAGAAAGCCAGGCGAGAGAGTAATGTTTTGTTTATTACTGTTTAATGCTGTTTAGTTTTGTTTTAACACAACCTCAATTCTTTGCTAATGTTCATGATATTTCGTAGGTCATTTGAGGTTTGCAACTGAAATTGAAGCTGTTTATCATTATGTTGCATCACTTTAGCTGTTTTTTTTTTTTTTTACTGTAGAGCAAAGATGCCTTATATTTACATATAAATAATTAAATTACATGTTTCTACATGGGAAAAAAATATGTAATGCACAGTAAACAGTAATAAATGAAGCATTTTGTTTTAAAATGATAGTAGTCTCAATACGTTGGTGTAGATTATTACGTTGGTGGGGTAATTTATTGTTCTATAGTTTAAGTTTTACCAGATAATGAGCTGGTAAGATTTACGGAGCATCTTACAGAACCAGCCACAGATCTCCTGGAGATTTTGATTGTCACAGTTGCTTCTTTGGTAATGGTAATGTCTGTAGCGTGTCGCTTTACTCTGATGAGTCAGTAGGCTTGGGTGTAAAAGCCTGTAGCAAGTGTAGCGTGAAGTGCCGAGGAGTTTAACTCCTCCTGGATGGGACGCTAGCCCATCGCAAGTTACCTTCCCAGTAGTTTTACTGGTACCCATTTATACTGGACAGAGTGGACAGAGGCACACTTGTGGTTGAGACCTTGGCCAAGGGTCTTAGCATGGTGGGTGTCTAACATGGATTTGAACCCACAGCCTCTTGAACATGAGCCCACCAACCTAACCACTACAACACCGGCCCCACGTATTTGCTTCTTTATATGCATTCAAAACCAGCAGCCTTTGTTGTGTTTTTTTCTGAAAATGGGTCTCGCATGTAACCTGCTACTCTATTTATTGACATATAAACATTTTTTCTGCAACATGGAATTTTGTGTTTGGAAATCTAAATGTTTTTGTCTAGAATAATTAATGTACAAGTCACAAGGTGGAGATTTTTATGGTTTACATTTTTATAGAGTGAAAGTGATCTTGCATGCTCAGTCACAAGGTCACACACACGCCATAATGGCGTCTTTCTAAACTCAGAGAAGTGGGTACATTATTAACAATAAATCTTTATGTACAGGATTAAATTAAATTATTATAGGATTAAATAAAATTATTCTTCTTCCCACTCCTTTTCAAATATGTTACAGTGGCCAATTTAACTTGCCTAAGGTTTTTTAATGTTTATTATTATTATTATTATTAGCATTATTTTTATTATTATTTTTATTAACATTATTTTTATTATTATTTCTGTTGTTATTTTGTTGTTATATTACTTTTATTATGACTATTATTCTCCTTTTGTCATTTGTTTATCTGTTGTTATATTTTGTCATTGTTTCTTTTTATAATCACTGTTTCTTGTCTGCTGTTTTTTCACAAATTCAAAATTAACAATTTTCATTCATTCAAAGCTTTAGTATATATTGCACAGGAACATAAGAAAAGGATGCTCTGTAATGACATGTTTTGAAACTCATTTAAAGTTTTAGTATATACTACATGGAAACAAAGTAAACTAAAAAGATTTTATTGGTTTATTTTTATATATTTTAACCTTGACACAGGCAGGTCAGCACTCTAATCTATCTCAGAGTTTAGGATATACTATATTTCATTTTATTTTATTAAGCTTCACCTAATGAACATTTCTGTGGGTCTCAGTGCTACATGGAAACATAAGTAAATCTCACACTCTGTTTAAATACTCATTTAAAGTTTTATTACTATGCAGGAACAGAAGACAAGCAAACAAAACCACTGCCTGCTCCAAGTAACCATTCCAGTATTATCCACTCAGGATAATAACAAATGTCAAATTTATAAGACCATCTGCCATAAACTCTATATATATATATATATATATATATTTTTTTTTTTTTTTTTTTTTTTTTTAATAATTATTTTTAAATTCTCATTTTATTTGTATTTATTAGATGAGGGAAAAAAATTGAACATTCATTCATTCATTCATTTTCTAAGCCGCTTAATCCTAATTAGGGCCACGGGGAGGCTGGCGCTCATCTCAGCCAACTCTGGGCAAGGGCGGGGTACACCCTGGACAGCTAGAAAATGTAACAAATTAATTGAATACAAAATTTTATCAAAAAGCTCAGTATTTAGTATGTGGTAGGTCTGCTTTGGCCTGTATAGCCGTGTATTTGCACGCTTTTAGCATGTTTTGGCATATTTTCCATAGTTTCTTTCAGCGCTGTGCTCCAAAGTTTTAGTAACTCTTCCCAAAATCTTTGGAGGAAACCTTTGTGAGATCAATTCATGAATCAATTAAAAGCCATATTTCTTCAAGTGGATTCAAATCTGGAATCTTGGCCGCTTCATCATGTCCACCGTTCCAGATTGCTGTTTCTTGTTCAAAAAATCGACATCTACACAATTTAGATGGATGTTTGAGACCGCTAACTTCCTGAAGCATGAATTCAAAACAAAATTTACATTCCTCTCATTTGTGACAAGGGGTCTAATAAAATGGTTCACCATGTATGTACGTTATATAATGAAAATATGAAGGGATAATTACGTGTGGAAAAAGGTTCGGGATTTTTAAGAGTGCAAGGTAAACCTTTCCATAACGGTCTGGATCACCAGATCTCAACCCAAACTAACTCTTATGGGAGGTGTAGGCTTTTCCCTCACCCCCTTACCAACATACTAAATGGTGGGATTTATTGTTTCTCCCCAGCAGTAAAGCTCCACACCTCTACAGAATCTACGCCAAGGCAAACTGAAGCCGTTCTGGTACCTTGTGCTCTATTAAAATACTTGCTGTTAATGTTTCCTTTCCCTGTTTCCTTTAGTTTGGGAGTTTACCTCCATCTTAGCTAGAACTCACAGAAGGCGTCTCACAGTTCTATATGAAGTCTGTGTGTTCTTGGTGTCAGAAACACAGGTTTATATTTTTTATTGGCTGTTTCAGTTCAGAAACCTGTTTATTTTTGCATAATGATTTCTTAACTACTTTGACCCTGTCAGTCCACAGGATTAAATGTTACCGCTGTTAGCTGTCATAAGAAAGTGGAAAGTTTCTGGTGGCCTGTTTGATTACATATTACAGCATTAGGTCTGTGGAACAAGTGAGTAGCACAGCCTTCCTTTATGTTTATAGAGAAAACCTTGCAAATTGAGTCGATGAAACATTAAATGAGTCATGGCCAAGAGTCTTTAAACTAAGAAACCACTGTCTTATTTTGTCAAAGGAAGTGTTTTAAACCTCACAGTAAAATAGATGGTGGTCAGTGGGATATGAATGAAATTATAAGTTATCATCATAATGACCAGCTTAATGTACAGACATCACAGAGGGGCAAGATACCATCGACTTCAGTTCTCATGCTTATTAAGATATGTTTAGAAAAGGTAATGTAGCTTATTAGCACTAGATCGTATATGCTATTTCGACACCACAATAAAATGATTTGACGCTGGGTGTCTTATGTAAATGAATTGAACAAGAAAAATGTCCATTGCAGCACTTTTTACTCATAGAAGAATGTGCTTGGTTGGTATTTGTTTGCTGATTACACATCTATCTATCTGTCGACAGATTTATTTATCAAACTAATCATCTCGCAAAATCATCGTTATTCATCCAACCCTGAAGATGGAGTGAAAATGGCCTGGCCTGCAACACATGCAGAATTTTTTTGTGTGAACCTTGCCAGCAAATCTGCAGCTGTAATTTAAACCAGCAGGCAGCAGCACTGCCTTTTTAAATCCAGAGAATAACTGTTACAAAAAAACAACAACAAAAAATGTAGAATATAATTTCTTGATATTCACCTTCAGGACATGGTACCACACAGAGGCCCCAGCACACTCAATGTGGAAGTCGGTGTAGCTGTCCTTCACACAGATCAGACAGTATTTGTTGACCTGCGGCTTCCCGAGCAAAGCGTCATCAGGCCAGTAGTTCGCCACCCATGACAGCCTCCTCACAATCTGTGGACTTTCAACAATACTAGCCATCCTAGAAAAGAAAAAAGAAAAAAGACAAGAGAGCATAAACAGAATATATATGGACAGCGAGTCAGTTTACAGCAGGGGCTGCACAATCGTGAGAAACGAAGCGCTTGCTTATTTGTTTTCAGATGCTGACAGCAATGCCTGACCATTACCATTAAACAATGTTAAGACTGTTGAAATTTTTCTTTTCAATAAACACCACTGCAATACATTTACAGCAGAATCAGAAAGCATATGAGAAATATTTCTTTCTAAACACAAAAAGCCATGTTTAAATAACAAATCAAAATGGCCCAAAATTAGCGAACCCTGTTGAAAAATCGAGCTTGGTCCAGCCCACAACTAAATGCTGGTAAATGGAAATAGCTTCTTTTCTAAATTAATGCTGCTAATGCAACGTTGTAGACAAACAATTTGTTAAACAGTTTATTTAAGTAATCAGGAAGCTTGATTGATCACATTATTTTCCAGTTTAGGAAAGGGAAGGGTGTCAAAAAACGTTTGCTATTGAAATTCCCTTACTGTCAAGTAATTTTTCAGAAAATAATTTCATAACAATGCTGCATTAGTAGCCGGAATGCAGAACATTTCCATATTAGCATTTAGCAAGGTTTTTGGGCAGCTGGTAGCTGGTCAGTCCAAGCTGGATTTTTCGCAGGAATGCTAGCTTGCTAAACACATACTGCACTGTATCTACTAGCCAAATTTACTTACCATTTAAGCACTGTGTGTTATTGGATGTAAATAAACCCCATCCATTAGAAACCATTAGATGCCGGGTTATTATGTTGTGCAAAGCAGGTAGCATTGTTTGTTACTATGTTAGCTAACAAGTTTCAAGTTTCAAGTTTTATTGTCATTTACAGGTAACAACGGAACATCACTACTGGCAATGAAATTCTTGGACTCAGAGACCCCTCAATATTGCACGTAACGAAACAAATATTGCCCATAAAGTAACATTTAGATAAAATATAAAGTTAAAAAATAAAAACTATATATATATATATATATATATAAGTAATAAATAAAATTAAATAAAGTAATTAGAATACAAATTTCAAATATAGAAGTAAAACATCTAAACCAGTAACCAAAAGTGCAAGCTAGCTAAATCCAATTGGAATGTTGTATAACAGTTATCAGTAGTTAAGGTCACTCTTCGGTGCTGCAAACTCTCTTCAGAGGAAATAAGCAATCCATGCTCAAAAAGGGACTAAACGTCACGGGGTGACATCATGTGCTAATGTGCACATTCAGCAAATCATCAAGAACAAAGAAACATGCAGGTAGGACAAACAGTTCATTCAATGATGCGAGCTAAACAGCTGTATCAAGTGCATGGTGGAGTGCATGTCTGCTCAAAAACTCACTGAATCAAGCAACAAATTGCTAAGCTGCCAAACCTACACTTGTGCCCTCACGGTCCCATACTGCTTATTTTGTGATGGAGTAAGACTGACGTTAAAAAAAAAAAAAAAAAAAAAACCTGTGTAACCATTTCTATAGCCTCTGTTTTGTTTGGGTTTTTATTTTCTAACAATTTAAGGTATTACAACAACAACAACAAAAAAAACTTAAAGGATGTTATTTGTATTTTATGTCAGGCAAATATATTTCTAGACAAATTTTTCCTATACGAGTCAGAAATTTTCACATGTGAACCAACAGTTCATTGTTTACGCTGCTGTTTAAACACATCATGCCACTAATGTTGGAGAAATCAGCACTGTGGTGCTTACCTTGTCTGTGAGAATTCCAGATTGATGACGTTTAACACTTTTTTCCTGTTTGTGCTGTAATAATAATCCACAAATTCTTTTAACTTCATCTTGCTGTCTGTCTGTTTGGTGACATCGACAACGTCCACAGGAACATCAGGCCCTGGAAAAAAAAAAGATTTCAGTACTGCTGATTATTCTTCTTAACACTGACTCAGCAGAACTCATTTCGGGGTTAAAGATCCATAAGGCACTGGTGCCCTCTAGTGAGCACTACTAGAGCATGTTCATGTACTGCACTGTAAATGACTGAAATAAAGAACTACTGTGGTGTTTCAGAGAAAGAAAAAAATAGAAATAGAAAGGATATGATGGAATTTCTTCATATTTATATATAAATATTTAATGTACATTTTAACTGCATATGAAACTGATGAGACGGTGTGGAAATTACATTAACTGTCCCAACACAATAATCATAAATGTTTGTATATACATGTTTGTATATCCATATGCACCTTGAAGCATGGTGATGGCAGCATAATGCTTTGGGGCTGTTTTTCATCAGCTGGAACTGGTGCTTTATTCAAGGTTTGGGGAATTATAAACCATTCTAAATACCATTAACTTTTACCAACCAAAATCTTCAGGCCTCTGCTAGAAGAATTACACCTTTCAGAATGACAACAACCCAAAGCATGCCTCCAAATCAACAAAGGAATGGTTTCACGAAAAGATGATTTGGGTTTTGGAATGGCCCAGCCAGAGCTCAGACCTGAATCCAATTGAACGGCTTTGGGGTGACCTGCACAGGAGATGCCCTCACAAGCTGACAGATTTGGAACGCTTTTGCAAAAAAGAGTGGCAAAAGACAGCCAACTCTAGAAATATCACGGTGACCTGTACTACTATTTTAGGTTTTCTTATCACAGGATACCCACTTACCTGGGACCGGTGGTGTAGTGGTTAGGGAGCTGGGCTCATGATCGAGAGGTTGTGGGTTTGAAACCCTGTTAGACCCCCACCGTGCTAAGACCCCAGGGCAGGGTCTTAACCACAAGTGTGCTGTAGTATAAAAGGGTGCTAGTAAAAGTGCTGAGAAGGTAACCTGTATCCCATCCATGAGGAGTTGAACTTGTAGTTGCTTCATGCTGTAGAACCCAGGGATAAGCTCTGGCCTGATGAGCCAGTAGCCTCAAGTGTAAAAGCCCAACAGACTTTGTCTTTTATACCAACTTACCTGTCTATCATCAAGCTAATACATTCAAAACTTTCTCTATACTTCTCACTGATGTATTTACTTACAAGAAGCAGGAATATAGGTAGGTATCATTCTGTATCTGGACTAAATGATTACCATCACCCCGACCAAGATATAAAACACAAATCTGAGTTCTTACCAACATAGTTTTCGACATCACTGACATAGAAGGTGGGAGGAGGCATGGTCATCCCAAGACCCTCTTTCTTCTGAATCAGGATGGGCTCGCTGAAGCCGTTTTCTTCTAGATAGTCCAAGGTCAGCTGATTCCCACTGAGCTTGACCACCACGTCCTCTGAACTGTAAGGAAGCACATTGCTGTGGTGCCAATACTGTTTCATACACTGGAGATGTAAGTGCTCATTGTTGAACATTTACAAAGAGATCAGAAGGCATCAACTCGCAACTCGCAATACTGCCTTTATTATTGATTTGTGTGTTACTATTCAGGGCAGCACTATAGCATACTGGTTAGCTCATCCACCTTACAGCAAGAAGGTTCTGGGACTTTGCATGTTCTCCCCATGCTTGCATGGGTTAGTGGTTCGGCAAATGAATGAATGAACGGTTGCTTGCGGTTCACAGTGTCGCCTCACAGTGAGAAGGGTCTAGGTTCAAATCTCGGTTAAGGGCCTTTCTTTGTGGTGCTTGCATTGGTTTCCTCTGGGTGCATGTGTCTCCTCCCACAACCCAGAGATGTGCACCTACGGTCAACTCAAAATTGCTCATAGGTGTGAGTGTGAATGGATGTTTGGCTCTCTGTTAGCCATAAGATGTAGCCTGAAATTGGCGACCCTGATGGATAAACGGTGTAGATATTGGATGGAAGAAATCTGAGGTGACTTAATGAATTTTACTTTCTGTTATAGACATATGAGTCTATTTTTAGTTGTTACCTGTTACCTACAATTATGCACAGTTAGGTTCAAATACCTGCCGATCGTGACATCAGTGGCCCTTAATTCATTTCTACCTAAAAAGAGAAATTCAGCAGCACTTTCATCCCTTATCTGTCCAACTCTCTCCTCTCCTCGTTTTAAATATCATGTTAATACTGCCTTTAAATAAGCACATAGAATGCTAACTAGCTGAGCCATGTCTTTTTCTTCTAATTAACACCACCGGAAGAAATTTGCAGCAGAATCACTAAACATAGCAAAAATATTTCTTCATAAATACACAAAAAGCTACGTTTGCATAACAAACCGAATTAAGTTAGGCTTAATTAGCAGCATTAGCTAAGCTACCTGGTACATGCACATTGCACTGTAGCTATTAGACTTTTAGAAAATTGATCTCTGTCCCAATGAACATGAAATAACGTCTCAAACCAAAGCCTATTCACTGTATGGCTTGTGGCTGTTAATTAAATGGCACAGTTCATTATGGCTAAGTAGTCGATTTTGGACACCAGTCACTCTGAAGGCATCACGGAGTATACCAGGGTTATTACAAATCTACCACACCCGGCACATAGTGTATTTCAG
This sequence comes from Tandanus tandanus, assembly GCA_039654325.1. Classification (NCBI taxonomy): domain Eukaryota; kingdom Metazoa; phylum Chordata; class Actinopteri; order Siluriformes; family Plotosidae; genus Tandanus; species Tandanus tandanus. The sequence continues at coordinate 12,078,099 of JBCNYH010000023.1, read as the reverse complement.
GTAGATATTTCCTGTTTCTTACATTCAAATCCCCACAATTTGAAAAAAAAAAGAGCACCCAGAGAGCACAAACCCCCACCAAGCCAGCCAATCCCCATATAAACTAAATATCAAAAGTCGTCCTATCTCCCAGTGTTAAAGAATCCTTTACATTTTTTCCTGACTTTGCTCATATCCAATATCCCTAATGGGGTCTTCCTTGTCCAAACCCCCACCTCTGATAGAAACTTCATGAAAAGCAACCCCCCATTTTTTCAAATAACAGAATGTACACAGCATCCCGTCCTGGGCCTGATGTAATACCACATTTCCAAGAAATCCTCCTTGCTGTCAGTGTTAAAGAATTCAGTGAAAAATTCCCGGATCCAGAATTTGACCTGGATCATCTCCAAAATCTAATGCAGTCTTGCTTGTCCAAAACCCCACCTCTGGTAGAAATTTCATGAAAATCTGCATATATTTTTTTGCAATTTCCTGCTGCCAGTCAAAGACAAAAGCCAAGGGTAAAACATAACCTTCTTTTGCGGACATAAAATTGTTTCTTTCCTAGTGCTGGTTAAACAGTTCCTAATCACTGATAGCAGGGGACATATTTTCGGTACATAATATACATTGATTGCTCAACTTGTACTGAACAGGGATCTCTGGCAAGTACTGAGTATGAGGTATAGTCTAATATCCACTGATCGTCAGAAGCCACTGAAAAACCCACAATAATCTAAAAAGCTCTGACTAAAAATACACGTTCATCATGCTGTTCTGAATCAGCATATTAATCACTCACTTCTCATTCTGCACCCATGATGCATTGGGCCACTTTCATGGTTTCTGTTGCAATGTATGCTTTTACCTGAGAGGGTTACATCCATTCACACTGGCAATTTGGAACAGCCAATTAGCCTGAACTGCTGGAGAAAACCGGAGCACCCTGAGGAAACCTAACAAGCGCGAGAAGAACATGCAAACTCAACACAGAAAAGCCTTCTTTGACCATGGGGCTCAAGCCCAGGACCTTCTTGCTACATTTAGCAATACACACATTAATAAAATATGAAGTAATCACGGAAATGAAAACTGATCAAATGCAGCTGTACCTGGGGAACGTCCTGCTGCGCAGCTCCTTTATAAACACCTGACTACCATTTTGAACCGGTTTGACATCTCCGCTTTGCCCCGTGTCATGTTTATTCCAGTTCTTTTTCTTTTTCACTGAAAAGAAAAGTGCCAGAGGCAAAGAAATCTGGTTTAGCTGAAGTCCTGGGTATACCCAGATTCCTGGTTTAGCCAGTGGTTCGTGAGAAATGCCATTGTGCATTAATTATACTTAGTAATGCGTTGAATTTGTTATTAAAAACATCAACAAAATATTATATTAATAATTAACTCATAAACATTTACACATGACAGATGGAAAGGCAGTTTCCAAGGAAGAGCTTGAGAGATAATTCACTCAAAGGGCAAATACATATATATATATATATTGCACACTCTAAATGGGGACTCAGATAATGAGCGAGTGGTTCAGGGAGCATGAGGAATCATTTTCACATATGTATTGGCACCCCAGAGTCCTGACCTTAACCCTATTGGAAGTTTTCGGGATGTGCTGGAGAAGACTGTATGGAGTGGTTCAGTTTTTCCCTCATCAATTCAAGACATCGATGAGAAATGAACCCGACACCGGATGGAAATAAAAGTTATGTTGCTTAAGTTTATTGAAACAATGCAATTACGTACTGTAAGCAAGGCTAACAGCAGCAAACCACTCCATAAAGTCTTCTCCAGCACAGCCCAAAGACTTCCAATAGGGTTCAGGTCAGGACTCTGGGGTGCCAATACATATGTGAAAATGATTCCTCGTGCTCCCTGAACCACTCGCACATTATTTGAGTCCCCATTTTATATCCGTGCCATCAGGGAAGAAAAAGTGCATTGATGTGATAACCTGCTCATTCAGTGCATTCAGCTCATCAGCTGACTTCATTTTATTGCCACATTAATGTTGCTGAGCCTCGACCGGACCAACTGGAGCAACAATGCCATGGAGATTACACGCTGTGTTCAAAGATAAATGCACTCCATGGAAATATTAGAGTGAACACATGAGCTGCTGAATATAATAGGGGTTAATTATAACAAATCAGTTATAATTCTATAATAGCACCGAGGATGGGGAATTTATGAATGAATCCTCTCACAAATCTTAAATCTAAAGTCAATATTTAATGTTGGGGGAAGCTGGAGCTCTAGATAAAAAACTTCTGAGGAAGCACAGCATTTACATAGTTACATGTTCAAATGCTTTCCCACCACATATAGGGTGTCTGCTATCTCTCAATCTCATAATCCAAGAAAAGAGACTTCAAATTCAAACACATTAGCACCACAAAATATTCGAAATTAGAATCTAATGTGAAGGTTTGAGAGTACTCACGGGTTGATTTTCCGTGGGTTTTCTCACAGTTAGGGCAGTGGTAAATGTCAATGTCTGCTGCTTCATCCTCATCCACATCCACACAGCTAGAGCACATGGAAATGTACAGAGATAAAACCTCATGAGACATTTTCAATGCATCAAAACATTTCAGGCTTTAAAACGATTAAATCCATCTATCCATGTGTCACTGCAAATGCAAAAATATCTATTATACCCATATTATGCCATAAAGTGTTAATGTTTTTTTGTGTAATATTTAAAGGAGCTGTGAGTCATTTTATAAAAGCAATGAAAAAGTATTTATAACAGGGGAGATATTCCAGCACATGCCGAGCACATATGACACATCGGAATTTTCATCCATCTGTCTATTGGCTGAACTACTTAATCCTGCTAGGGATGCGGGGAGGCTGGGGCCTATCTCAGCCATTCCTTGGCGAAGGCATGGTACACCCTGAACAGCTTGGCAGTCCATCGCAAGGCAACACACACAACCATGCACTCACACCTGGGGGCAATTTGAAACAGCTAGTTAGCCTAATGTGCATGTCTTTGGATTGTGGGGGGAAACCGGAGTACCCAGAGGAAACCCACGCAAGCACTGGGAGAACATGCAAACTCCACACAGAAACACCCCGATCCCGGGACTTGAACACAGGATCTTCTTGCTGGCAGGCGGACATGCTAACCACTACGCCACACTGCCGCCCGCCCACATCAGCATTTTCGTTATAATCTATACGCACATGTAGCCATTAGTAACATTGTGAATCATGAAGCTTTGTTGTTCTGATATTTTCATGATAACGTAAGACATATATCAATATATATTATGCTGTTCAGAGACTAAAGAACATCACAGTGCACATAGACTGTTTCTAAGTATACAGACTCCACAGAGCCAGGGGGCGCTCACAAGCTCTTGTGCACACATGTGGCCAGTTCGGGCTCTTCTAACACCTGACTTCAATGCAGTTTTCCAACCGTGACGCACCTTCAGCCCCTCTGTACTCTTTAAACTGCCTAATGATGTGCAGGTCCCTCTAGTGTCACCAAAACAGCTCTGACCTGTAGAGGTACAGACTCCACAAGAGCTTCAAGACCGTGGTGTAGTATTTGGCACTAAATCATTAGCGGCAGATCATTGAAATGCTATAATTTGTGAGGTGTTGCCTCTATTGATTGGCCATGTTTGTCCATCGTGTCCCCTAGATGCTTAAATGGATTGCAATCTAGGGAATTTGGAGGCCAAGTCAACACGTAAGCCCATTATAATGTTCCTCAAACCATTCCTGATCAACTTTTACAGAGTAACAGGGCATATTGTACTACTATATAATGGGAATACCACTGTCATGAAGGGGTGTACTTGGTGTCCGACAATGGTTCGATAGGTTGGGTCAAAGTAACATCCATATGAATTTCAGGACCTGAGGATTGCCTTCTTCCCATGATGCATCCTGGTGCCATCTCTTCACCATGCTGGATTATTTTGTAGGGGAAAAATAATCACAGATTTGTGCTATGATTGCTTTTCTATGAGATCAGACTAGACAGGCAAACCATCACTGCCCATGCATATTAATGAGCCTTGAGCGCTCCTGATCCTGTCACTGGTTGTCCTTTATTGGACCAGTTTTGGTAGGTATTACCCACTGCACACTGGGACTACTCCACAGTAGTACCCCACACATTTTGGAGATTCTCAGATCAAGTCACCCAGTCATCAACATTTGGCCCTAGTCATACTCCCTTAAATATTTAAGCTTGCCCATCTTTCCTGCTTCCAACACATTGACTTTGAGACCTGGCCGCTCACTTGCTGTCTGATACATCCCAACCCTTGACAGGTGTCACTAATATGAGACCATCAGTGTTATTCGTTTACTTGTCAGGGGTTTTAACAGTATGGTTGATAATAAGTGTATGTGCAATGTATCTTATAACTACAAGTTACATTATCCAGATGCACATATTATTTTCATAATGTACAACACACAATTAGCATTATGCTGTGAAGTGTGCATAGTAAACACTCATGTATCATATCCCAGCTGTCACGGTACTCTTTTCTATGAACACTAAGATGTGTACTAAGACGCCTCTAGTAAAGTTCTGATAACGCCAAAAAGGTTGTGTCAGTGAGAAATACTCCTCAGCCTACTTGTGATTTGATATAAAACACATTTTAAAATAAGAGCTTGTTTTTAATTACATTTTATTTTGTGTAAAGTGACCTTGGGTTCGCTAAAGGGTAAGGGTAAGGTAAAGTCTGTTGGGCTTTTACACCCGAGCGTGGTGGCTCATCATAGTGGTTCCCTAAAAGGCATTATAATAAATCTACGCTATTGTTTAAGGGCAAAATGTTGATCAAGTGAAATCTTTATTTCTTTAGTAAGAATATATTCCTTTTTTAAACAGATAACCTATAAAATAGTTGAAAACACCCAAAACACACTCTTGGATTAGCTTAGCCTGTTTTCCTTATAGGGAGGAGCTAAAATCCAGGCTGGGGTAAAAAAAAAAAAAAAAAAAAAAAAAAAAAAAACAATCGAGGAACAAGTCAGATACACCGACTGCGATACTGGGTTGCATATTTTAAAAGAAGGTTTGAAATTCATTCTTTCATTTATTTTCAGTATACTGGTGTGGGTGTCACTGGATCCAAAGTACATCCCGAAACACCAGGTACTAGGTGGAAATACATTTTAGATGGATCACCAAGCTCTCACAGGGACTCATGCACACACATGGTGACAGGAAACTGGAAAACCCAGCGGTAACCCATATGAACATGTGAAAAGTTTGAGTTCTAAAACAGATAAGTCCAATTGTTTTAATTATGAGAAAAACTATTTAAGTAGCTTTACCAAAAAAAAAAAAAAAAAAAAAAAAAAAAACTTTTTCCAGTACCTTTCAAAACTTTTTTCAGTAGCTTTAAAACAAAGCTCAAAATCAAAACAATTGGACTTATCTGTTATTGAATTCCAAACTCTTCATGTGGAGAACATGAATTGCTATACAAAGACGATAACGTTAGCTCAGGGTCAAACCTGGAAACCCAGTATTCATTACATCACTTCCACCACCTTTGAAATTCTATGAATACTCTGGCTGTACTAACACATTGGCCTTGGCCTCCATGAAATTAATTCCTACTCATGTTTGTTTTGCTTAAGTCTGAGCTTGTCTTCATTTCTTAAGGCTTAAATAAATGGAATGTAATCGACAGTATGATGGACAACTGCTACACAAATTGGAGCAATATATGCAAGAATTTCTTAGAAAGCTCCTGTAAGCTCCTTGTGCATTCCTGGCAGAAGAGGGCGCCGTACAGACTCATTCTGAGTGGGAAAGAAATATTGCATCAGGAGTCACCCATGTGGGCTCCTCTCCAACAGGATATTAGTGCCATATGCACAGAACATAATATTTTGTGTTCGCTTCATTCCCACAGCGAGCAGTGTGGACCTTAAAACTGGAAAAAAGGCAAAACCCAATATGAAACAGAAATAATATTCTTTTCTGCACTCTAATCACATGTAGGCAACATGGGCCCGAAATCTTCACCGTCTTAAAGGACGCAATCAGCAATAGTATCAAGCATTCATCTCTATTCTGCTCTAACCATCCGCTTTCACTTCTTCTATCAAATCAGCTATTTGTTTAATATGGTTTCCTGTTTAACTACTTTGCAGACCTATATAGGCAACTGCAGAATTATTGAAACCCTCGGTAGAGATGAGGAAAAAAATGTTTGTCTTCAGTTCATTTAATCACACTTTGAAATATAAGTGAAATCTAACCTTGCATCTTACAGAGTTTGGAGTTTAGATCAGGGGACTGGAGTAGCCATGAGAGAAATGTAATTCTGTGGTTACTCATTGTGTGGAACTGGACATATGTTTACAAAGTTCTGGGCGTGTCAAAGTTCTTTTAAAATCAGAAAGTCAGTGATACCTGGTACATTAATAATGCTCCCAGAGCCACTGTACTAAACATTGCCCCACAACAGCGGAACCCCCACCAGGTTTAACAATGGAGCGTGGGTATTTTCTGTTTAAAAAAAAAAAAAACTGTTTGTAATGCAGGGCGGCACAGTGGCGTAGTGGTTCAGCGAGGGCGTTTTTATGTGTGGAGTTTGCATGTTCTCCCCGCGCTTGTGTCTCTTTCCTTCAGATACTCTGGTTTCCTCCCACAGTCCAACGACATGCCCAAACACTTATTAGGATAACTGGCTGTTCCAAATTGCCCCCAGGTGTGAGGGTGAGGGTGAATGGGTGTGTGTGCTGCCCTGTGATGGACTGGTGAGCTGTTCAGGGTGTACTATGCATTCACCCAGAGTCAGCTGAGAAAGGCGCCAGCCCCCCCGCGACCCTAGTAGGATTAAGCGATTCGGCTTATGATCATATGCACATTACAATTTCTGCTAGACTGGAACTGATTGTGCCGTTTAACGGCCATGCAAACAGCATTCTAAATCCATCCATTATCTGTACGGCTTATCCGTCAGGGTCATGGGTGAGCTGGAGTGAATCCCAGCTGACTTCAGGCAAGAGGTGGGCTCAGGGCTAACACAGAGATAAACAACCGTTCACACTGGCATACTAGAGTCCTGCCAGTTTACTTGTCAATTGCCTGTATCAGGTTGGCCCAATCTGCATGTCTTCGGACTGTTGGACGAAACCAGAGCACCTGCATAGTGGGAATGCGTAGTTCCATACCTAAAGCTCCACTTTGAATCCAGAACATTTCTGTTGTGTGCTAACCACAGGACCAATGTGCCACACAGCATCCATCCATCATCTATACGACTTCTCTGACAGGGTTGTGAAGGAAGCTGGCGCGAATCCAAGCTGTCAGCAGGCAAGAAATGGGGTACACCCTGAACTGGTTGCCAATCTACTGCAGTACCATCAATCTACACAGACGCAAACAACCATTCCAAATCACATTCTCAGCTATAAGGGCGGCACGGTGGCGCAGTGGTTAGCACGTCCGCCTCACAAGAAGAAGGCCTGGGTTCGATTCCTGGGCTCGGATGTTTCTGTGTGGGAGTTTGCATGTTGTCCCCATGCTTGCGTGGGTTTCCTCCAGTTACTCCGGTTTCCTGCCACAGTCTAAAGACATGCACAATTGGCTAATTGACTGTTCAAAATTGGCCCTAGGTGTGACTGAGTGTGAATGGTTGTGTGTTGGCCCTGCAATGGTCTGGCGAGCTGTTCAGGTTGTACGCCCAGAATTGTCTGAGATGGGCGCCAGCCTCCACGCGACCCTAATTAGGAATACGCGGCTTAGAAAATGAATAAATAAATTACTTCTCACCTATGGACAATTTAGAGTAGCCAGTTCACCCAATGCGTATGTCTTTGGCCTGTAGGCGGAACCTCGAGTACGCAGAGGGAACCCACACAAGCTCGGAGGTTTGTTTTTGCAATTAAAGGAAATACTAAGATTTCTTCTGGCATGCCTTTCAAATAGTTTGTTTGCATGGAGGTGATGTCTCTGTAGATTTGGACTGTCGGTGACCCTAAAATGGTACCATCCTCTGCAAATCTCTGTGATCCTTGGAAACATTTTTTGTCTCTAATCATCCTCCTCACCCTGTGTACAGTAGCAACATACTTGGGTCCTCTTCCAGGCCAATTTGTTATTGCTCTGGTTGTTTTAAACGTCTTAAATAGTGCCCTAATAATGGATGCAAAAACTGACTGCTTTAATGTAGGCATTTTTTTTTTTTTAAGCTGATGACTGGAAGGGAATTAGGACTCTTAGTCACCTCATATTTATTCCCCAGTGAAACAGGAAGTCATGGTTAATAGGTTAAGGGTTTCTTAAGACCCAGGTGAATAAAAAACGATAACGAGGTCTGTACAAAAAACACCAAAGGGCTGAGATTTCTCTGTACTGACCGAGCAAATGAGGCTCATACACCGTTTATTATTTGCCATTTTAAAATGACGGCCTTATTTAATTACTTACACCAATTCTAAACAAGGAGTCATTCATGTCTGTGAGAGCTTCGGTTGTGTCACACTTCTGATTCACTGATGAACTGCGCTTTACAGTGTGGGCGGTATCCCTATGTGTGTAGCGTTACACCTTTCAGCAGCATGCATCACCATTGGTTTTCTTTGTCGTGCTCTAGTTTGACACTTTAGAGTGTATTCATTGTTCCTGGTGTTTTCTTTGCATCATGTTTGTTTTGTTCAGTTTGTTCTTGTTAGCCAGCCGCATGCTATACTTCATTTTTAAGTTTGGGTTACATTTCCTCTTGGGTTCAATAAGCTCCTCATCTAACATATGCATCGTGTCTCTACATGCATTTGTGACAGGTAGCTTTTGGCTTGTTTCTCTTCCTGTGAAGGCTGCCAAAGATCATAGCACACAGTGCAGCTAGCTAACCAATAACTTGCAGGGTGATACAGACTGGTCCATATACAATTCATTGCCTGCACCTCGACCAATCAGTTTGCGTATACCACAGGTGTCAATCTGAAGGCCCGCGGGCCAAATCCAGCCCGACAACTCAATTTATGTGGCCCGGGAGAGCTTTTAAATAATATGATTATCGTACATTCTTTGTATCAACCATTACCATAAAACGTAATCCATCATCCTTCCACTAGGTGGCGGAAACCAATTTCAAATAAATCATGAATAAAATAGTCATTCATAACTCAAAAAAGAGAAAGTTTGTGATGTGGCCCTGAGTGAAAATGAGTTTGACACCCCTGGCGTATACGATCGTTGCCATATAATGAAGTAAAATATACACAGCATGCTTCGGTTACATTTTGTTCATGAGAATAGGGGTACTGACACGTGTGACACATTTAGCATTGTTGAAAAATATTTTGTGATCGAGTTTTTACTTAAAACGCTTCTTACTTAGAGTAAATATACGTTTTTATTTTCAGTGTGTGATTAGGCTAATTAACCACAAAGCCAAAACCCCAACCCTTAACTGAAATCACAGTCAGCTCCAGAAGTACTGACACCCGCGGAAAAGATTTACTTCTGGAAGCCATGAAACGTTGCTAGTGCTGCTCTAAGCACCGGGTGCTCGATGGTCATGATTTTTCATAGCTCTCTTGAGCATCAACAGCCGGAATAATAAAGAGCATCCTGTTGGAGAACCTCAGACGTGTTGTCTAAAGTTAGCAAGCTGGTAACTCTGTAATGCTTTTTATACATTACTAATACTCACTTACAGCCTCTGTAGTAACAAGAACTCACTGGAGCACATTTAATAAAGACAGAACAGCAATGAATGTTCTGATAATTGCTTCCAACTGCGCAAGAAGATGAAAGAGAAACTATTATGGATCAATTAGGCAATGTTTTACACCCTTACCATGACTAGGTTCCCTTCACTAATGATCATAATTGGTCTACATCTTCCTGATTGACATGCCGGATAAAGCTGAATGAATTATTTACTTCAGTGACAAGCCCGTCCGTATATAAAACACTTTCACTACGAGCAGAATAAATAGCTTTATATTATTAGTATTTAAAGCACACAAAGAAATTAAATATACAGTTAACCATGTCATATAATGCTACTCTAATACATACATCACTATGAATAATTCATGTACTTCCACCCTCATTACATCCCCTGCTCACTCAGTCTGGGCACACACACACACACACACACACACACACACACACACACACACACACACACACACACACACACACACACACACACGCTGTCTCAGTTTCCTCAAGAATATCAGGGGCAAAGGCGTGCATGCCTACATGGTCATGATCATCATAGGCACAACCATGGTTTAGACATGTAAGTGATGCCATGCACCAACGCCAAATGTCACCACTTGTGATCATGGATTGTTCCAACAGGGCTGAATAAATCAGCGGTGTGAGCACCTGGGAAAAGTAGTTTGTCTAATCTGTTTCGGGGGTTTTTCGCCCTTGCCTCGTGGACAAGTAACTTGAGCACCTATTCATTCATTCATTCATTCATTCATTCATTCGCTGAACCGCTCAATCATACTAGGGTCACTTGGAGGCTGGAGCCTATCACAGGCAACAATGGGCAAAGGAGGAGTACACCCTGCATAGCTCACCAGATCATCGCAAAGTAACACACACACAACCAACTACACTCACATCCACAACTAACGGCAGTTTGGAACAGTTATTTAACCTAATGTGCATGTCTTTGGAATGTGGGAGGACACCAGAGTACCCCAGAGGAAACGCACAGGGAGAACATGCAAACTCCACATAGAAATGCCCAAGCCTGAGACTTGAACCCATGTCCTTCTTGCTGTGAGGCGGACATGCTAAATACTACCCCACTCTGTGTGGAGTAGGCATGTGCTTTCTGTCCCACAGTCCAAAGACATGCACATTAGGCTAACTGGATATATTCAATTGCCCCAAGGTGTGAATGTAAATGTGAATGGTTGTGTGTTGACCTGAGATGGTCTGACAGGCTGTTCAGGGTGTACCTCGTCTTCGCCTGCAGTCAGCTCTGATGGGTTCCTGCCTCCCTGCGACCCTAATAAAGGATGATGGTGGTTTGGAAACCAAACATTATATAACAATATCAATAACTGAATTGTCATCGTAACAGTGATTATATGATCGATTTCGACAGATCACCTCTTTGGACTGCATATTGAGAGTTCCCCTGAACAGCCGCCAAATGCAAATTCAACACTTGGAATCAACTCCAGGCATTTTATCTCCTTTGTCATTTGTCATGTAATAATGAGGAAACAGGCCACACCAATATTTTTGGTAAACCCTTTGAATTGCAGCCAAACGTCCATACTTCAATCAAGCCCACCTGATCATCTAATCATTGACTTAAAGTCCTTGATCAGCTAAAAGACATGTGTGCAATTTTGGTTGGATATGAAAGGAAGGACGATCTCCAGGAACAGGGTTGGTGACCACTGATTTATGCTTACAGCGTTAGTTTCATTGGTTTTGCACTGGAGCTGCAATAATATACTGTGGATGCATAATTGTAATAATGTCTGTTGCTTGGAAGCTGCCTACTACACAACACAACAAAAGTTGGGACAGAAGCTTGTTTACTTTTTGTTACATCACCTTTCTTTTTTCATTACACTTTTTAATTTGGGGGGATTCAGAAGGGATAGATCTGGACACACTACGAAGCCACACTGTTGTAGCTTGTACACGGTAAGGCCTAGCATTGTCCTGCTGAAATAAGCATGGACTTCTTTGATGGTAACATACATCTCTCTCTTTATGTATGGCTTGCTCTTTGGATAATGTAGTTTTTCATGGTGCATCTCTGCATGCAGCGTTGGACTGTGTTAAGTGACAACCGTTTTCCAAAATACTCCCAAGCCCATCTGGCTATATTTGTCACAGTAGCTTGATGATTATCTAATGAAGCAGTGCCACCTGAGGGCTCATACATGTATTACATTTCAAAATTATTTTTTATGTACGGTAATTAACACAGCTTATGCTGCGAGAGTGCTACAGTAGCAATATGAACGTTCCCATACTATTTTGAGGAGACAAATGCTGGATTCTAACATGTAAAAGACTATATATGTGTGAAAAATAGGTAAGTTCTAACAAAAGATAAGAAGCTACTGCTATATCTGTTGATAAAAAAAAAATTATAGTGCATTTTATTCACCGTAATGATCTTTATGTACACCATAAAGTTACTATAAAAGATTGCTTTTGTCTCTGGAGAAACCAAATCCCAGTTAAAGCTACAAGTCCCTTTTTTAATAATTTGTTCTAATATCCTACAAGCAAAAGTACTAATTCTTGAGATACTGTGCCTGTAATACTTTCATTCTGCATAATATACACATCGTTTGACCTTTAGCTCTGATACTTTGCACAAATTATGAGTTTCATGAGTTGTTTAGCAACAAGAAAGCACAAAAACTATAAGTTTTATTTTTGAGCTACTGTGGACCCGATAAGTACACCCTGTTTGTGAAACCACCCTGAAATAAAGTTTAACATTAATTAATAAATACAATTTTTTTTAGGGGGTTTTTTTTTTTTTTTTTTTTTTTTTTTTGGGGTGGTGGGGCTTTTTGGGGTTTTTTTTTTTTTTTTTTTTGGGTCTTTTTTTTTTTTTTGAGCTTTTTTTTATGGAGTAGAATTAAGCAAAGATTAAATGGAAGATATGAACAATAATAAAGTAAGTGCATCTATATTCCGCTCAGTTTTGATGTTTTACTGAAATCGATAGATTTGTAATAAGCAGCAATCGCTGGCTATTAGCTGCTAATGACTGCCAGCAAACTAACATTAATATCTTATTACACTGTTTGTTTGAATATTCAATTTTAATTGGTTAATCAGGTCTGTTTTTTTTTTTTATAACACACCTTTGTTAAGTAACAGACCTTTGCTATGGAGCACGTCATTAGAGGAAGCAATAAAATCACTTTAAAATCAACATATTATGTCAAATCTGTTTGTATTATGCCAGTTATCTAGCTGTGCATCAAGTAGAATAATGCTGTGCATTGGATTCCAGATCACTCTTTCGGGTTTATTTCTCCATAATAAATCACCAGCATGCTGTACATTATCTATTATTTAATTACCTAGGGTGTTACCCGAAGTTCCTTTGTGAAAACCCATCACTGAGCGTTTTACAGCTGTGTTAAACTTGCTGTTTGTGTACTGTATAAAAGGTTTGTTTAACCAGTGTGAAAGTGGTGATTTGTCCCTGGGAATCCCAGATGTTTCACCCTTGGCCTAATTTATATAAGTTCTGTATTTTTGTGATTTGGATATTTGAGATTTTTTTTTTCTTTTTTTCTTTTTGAATTCACGATTACTTATTTTTCAGATTTTTAATAGAATGTGATGTGGATATACTTGAAATATCCAAAATTCATATTTCACTTTGGTCAGCTTGTAAGATCCAACTCTATGATATCAGGGAAGTTTTAAAATCCAATTTATCCTACGATCTGCATTCTTCAGTCATCACAAACTCACTTCACACTGTTCAGTATCAAACTGGTTAGGATCTCAAACAGACTTGCTTATTGGATTTGGAAAAATGACCTACAAACAGACAAAAGTACAATGGCTTACATTATAGGAATAATTATATATTGTGTTTCACATATAAGTTTGAATTGTGAGGCTGAATAAGTATAAATTTAAATATACATATATGTGTGTGTGTGTGTGTGTGTTATAATTTTACAATAATAATAAAAAACCTTAAGTTGGGTGAGGTAATTTAATCAAGAAACTGTCAGGATCGAGGTAAGGACCCCGGAGCTATGAGGCAGCTGCAGGCGTTACCCACTGCACCACTGTGTCTACTGTATGCGTCTATATCACCATATCACAGCTTGTTTTGCAATTCATTAGCCAAACGTTAGAATCTTGGATTTTTAAACCAACCTGCTGCTTTTCAGTCATAAACCTAACGTATGTTTGCTTTGTATTGAGTGATGGCAGTCACCCCATATCCACCAAACCAACCCTCAGGTTTGACATACTGTAAAATGTAGAGTGTCTTATATATAATACACTTAATAAATGCACACTAACTGCAAGTACTGGGTCCATATTCTATCTATTCATGAAGATTAAATAAAAATATAGATTCTGCATATTATTTTCAAAGAGACTGGTGTATATGTATTTATCATTATTTAGGAAGGTAGAGGCAAACGAATATAAGGAAATACCCCCTGAGATGGCATGAGGAAGAAACCTTGAGAGGAAACGGAACCCATCCTCGTTTGGGTGACCTCAGATAACATGATTATAAATAACTTGCTCCTATAAATAATTTGCTACTGGTCAAAAAAACTGCAAACGTGCAATTAGGGAATATACTGTAGATAATATTTTGCATTCCTTTCTATACCATACTATGTACAGTACATGTCCTGTCTGTTCTGAGGGAGTACCATGGCTTGCAAAAGTATTCACCCCCTTTGGCATTTTTTTTCATTTTGATGCGTTACAACCTGGAATGACTGGTGGAGCGAACACATGCGTGCACTGACCTTTCGCGTGTTATGGGTACTCGGACACACGCATGCTCATTTTAACTAGTAGACGAAGTCAAACTTCTAATTATCTAATTAGATCCCGGCGTTAGACCTATTGGAAAGTTCCTGTCGATGTAAATGCAATGACTATCGTAATATTACTTTAGTACAATTTCCATAAGCTCTCAAGTGTCTAGTAATAATAACGAACAGTATATAGCTCACGGGAAAGGTAATAGCTTACTAGGAGCAAGCGCACACTCATAGACCGAATGAAAATCGGCGCATCACAGTACCTTCCGCGTAGCTCACGCGAGAGGTAATTAAATGGATATTCAGGGCGTTTATCAGGTGATTTACCCAACCTTGAAAATGCATTCATGTCCACAGGATGATACTGCCCTCACCATGCTTCGATTTTAGTCTCATCCATTCTCAATCTACAGTACATAATATTGTAAAACGTTTTAAGGAATTCGGACACATCTCTTTTCGTAAAGGGCAAGGCCAAAATCACAGTTGGATATCCAGGACTTTTTACACCTCAAGCAGCACTGCCTGAGAAACCATCATGCATTTGTCACAAATAAAGTCCAATGGTCTCAGGAGCACTTTCCGAAGACCATTGCCACTTAACGCCATCCACTGCTGCATCCAGAATATGCAACCTGAATCTGAATTACACAAAAAGGAAGCAATACATTTACAATTCTGTGCAGACAAGCCACCAAGTTCTCTGGGCCCAAGCTCATCCCAGATGGACCAAAAGACACTAAATTCATCTGCTATGGTCAGATGAGTCCACATTTAGCTTGTTTTTGGGAAAAACAGACATCAAGTTTAAAGATCTAGATTAAAACAAACATCCAATTTTTTATTAAAGGTGCAAAAGACAGTATCTGTGATTATTTGAGACTGCATCAGTGTCCACAGCATGGGTGAGTTTTATGTGTGTACAAGTAAAATTGACATGGAAACATATAATGCGATTTTAGAGAGAGATGTTTTACCATCAAGACTACATGTCTTCCCAGGAAGTCTATAGGACAACGCCAGGCCTCAGTCTGCATGAGCTACAACAGCATGGCTACATAGTGAAGTCGACTGGGTTGCTGCCAGATCAGGTCTGGTTCCTACTGAAAATGCATGGTGCATCATCAAGAGTCTTATATTCAGTCTTATATTAAGCAGAAATGGACAAAAATGCCAACTGGGAAAAACTTTGACAATCAGTTCCGAAATGATTCAAAAGTGTCATTAAAAGAAAAGTTGGTGTAACGCAAAGCTTAACATCCCTCTGTTCCAACTTTTGTTGAGTGTGTTGCAGACATCAAATTCTAACTCTGTTTACTTATACAAAATACAATTAAGTTGGTCACTAAAAAGAATAAAAGAATCTTTGATTTGCACTTTTGTCAGGTAAATAAAGGTTCATGTAATTTAACAGATAAAAGATTTTGGTTTTAACAGCATTTTGAGAGAAACAAAAAAATCCAAACTTTCCTGGAAATGAAACATCTACAACTGTGTTCTGTTTTTGTTTTGTTTTTAATCAGAAATAACACACGTTTTCCATCGAATAAGTGTATAAGAAAATGTTTAGGGTAAACTGCTCTGATTCTATGCTGGCTGATGGTGCCTGTGTATGTCCGGGTGTGTTGGGCTTTGATGTGGTATGCACTTCATTTGCTTATTTTATTTATACCATTATTTGCACATTACTTTGCGTGGGTGATACCATAAATACTTTATCAATAAAATCTTACTCTTTTTTTTTTTAACACTGTTAGGGGGTTTCATAGAAATTTGAAAAATTATATTTGATTTAAATAAGCTCTATTTTAGTGAAAATGTTTTTTTTTTTGGGGGGGGGGGGGTGATAGAAGAAGAAATAGGCATTTTCAGGTGAATAGCTATTTTTTATATCCATTCTCTGACTTATAAAGGTCATCACACTTCTCCCTTATTTGGTTTGTGTGTTCTTTTATCTTTCCCATGTTGGTGGAAGACTAAGGCCTTTGCGTCACTTCATACTTGTACCCCAGTTAATTGACAAGTCATGGATTACAGTTTGAAAGGTCCTACACACTCCAATCAACTCAAAATTTTGCTAATGTTTGGGTGAAAATACTCATTTCTTAATAAGGGATTTGTTTTTCAGTGAATTCATTTATTTTAATTAAAGATCATTCATTCATTTTCTAAGTCTCTTAATCCTAATTAGGGTCGTGGCGAGGCTGGCACCCATCTCAGCCAACACACATACAACCATTCACACTCACACCTAGGGGCAATTTGAAACAGCCAATTAGCCTACTGTGCATGCTTTTGTACTGTCGGAGGAAACCGGAGTACCCAGAGGAAACCCAAGCAAGCACGGGGAGAGCATGCAAACTCCACACAGAAACGCCCCGAGCCCGATAATCGAAAACCCAGGCCTTCTTGCTGTAAGGCGGACGTGCTGACCCTTAAAGATAGTTTTTTTTATGCTTTTTCTTTTCAGTGTGGGATGAAGCTACTTCACCAAAAGGGGGATTTTTTTCTACCACTTCATACTAATGTTTTCAAAGGCTTCCAAAAATCTGGGCACTGTAGCTGTATAACTAATTAGTAATAACTATTAAATAAATCTATAGTTCACTGAGTAAGAGCAGTTCACTAATTAAGGGGCAAGGAAGAGATAGAGGTCACGAGAATTTTATACAGCGTCCAATGGAAAACAGAACTAGTGTACCACAACAGAACAACGTCAGTGCTTCAGCATCCCGGCAGAAAGCACGCTGTCTGCACATCCAGTCCACAGAGCGGAGCCGACATGAGGTAAGGTTAGTAATTAAAATAAATCAATGATTTGCTAGTGTACACGAATGCTACAGCTAAATTTAATGACTAGTTAAAAACGTTAATCAATATTGGGGCTAGTCATGTATTCTGTTCAAGAAAACATCCATACAACATAAAATATAGTTGTACATTACTGCGATACTTACTTAGTTCTAAATGTTTATCTTAACCAGAGTGAATTACTTTTTTTTTTTTTTTAAATCACATTTATACAGCTGAGCAATTGAGGGTTAAGGGCCTTGCTCAAGGGCCCAAGAGAGACACCTTGGTGTTACTGGGGTTTGAACCACCAACCTTCAGGTCAGTGACCCAGAGCCTTAACCACTGAGCCACCACTGCCCCTCTGAAGAAACTTCATAAAAAACAACAATGTCTGTATGATACATGCTGTTCCCCTGTTGTGCCATGGCGCAGAATAAACAGATCATTGTTTCACCAAATCTGCCCTGTGAAGTCGGTCTCTCTAGAATAAAGTTTTTTTTTTTTTAATTTCTCAACTAAATTTATTCGAAACTTTACTCACTAGGCCACTGATTGTGCCTTTGATTGTGGCGGCACGGTGGCGCAGTGGTTATCACATCCGCCTCACAGCAAGAGGGTCCTGGGTTTGTGTCCCATGCTCAGCGAGGGCACTACTGTGTGGAGTTTGCATATTCTTCCTGTGCTTGTGTTGGTTTCCTCGGGGTACTCCAGTTTCCTCCCATTAGACTAATTATCTGTTTCAACTTGCCCCTAGGTGTGAGTGTGAACGATACTGTGTGTGTGTGTGTGTGTGTGTGTTTTGGTCCTGTGATGGACTGACGAGCTGTTCACTCAGAGTCGGCTGAGACAGGCTCCAGTCTCCACGTGACCCTAGTCGGATTAGGCCGTTCGGCAAATGGATGGATGGGCTTTGGTTGTTCATCGGTGATAATACCGAAAGCAGGTGAAGAAATGTATCAGTTGTTATAAGACATGCTCATTACCGCGTGTAGTTTTACTAGATATATTGTGATGCCTGACTTTTAAATGATTTCACTCACAGAACTGAAAACATGTACGAGTTCAAACGAATTAAGCTCCACATAAAGCTCTTCTCTGTTACGAAGGAGTAAGCTGCAGATAATGCACTTCTCTTGTTGTTAATGGGATACACCTCAGAGTCTGCAACGCACAGTTTCTCAGACTGGCTCTGTGCCCAGCAGACTGAGACGGGGAGAGAGAGAGAGAGAGAGAGAGAGAGTGAGAGAGAGAGCGATGATGTCATTCATTGCTACCTCAAAACAAAAAGTCACACAACAAACATGACCATGCGGGGCTGAGTCATACGGCCGAAATCTGCAGGAAACGGTTTTACTCTGCCCCCAAACCACTGGAAGAGAATATAACCGCACAGGCTTTGAATTGCTAATAGTAGTATGTCATGGCAAACGGACTTGCGTGATAATCTTGAAAGCATTATAGCATTCATTCAGAGGGCCCTGTCAGTTCTGTGAGGCAGAGTGGTAATACCACAAGCACAGGAATAACTCAGCGGTTAAGATCCTGTGTTTGTGACTGAAGGGTTGAATGCGGGAATTCTGAGGAATGATGGCGAGTGATCCAAACGCTACGACATACAGGGTATTCCGTCCTCTCCCCGGTTGTTTGTCACTTTGGATCAAATTACTAAGTGCAAACCACAAAACTGATGTCAGAACAGCCGTACAGGCTACATCCTTCCACATCTGGCACTGCACAAGAAACCTGATGCGCAGTGTTTTCCAAACTAGATCATAGTTTTACTTAAGCAGTGATTCAGAGCAAACTGCACATGAATTCTGGAGAACATGATCAGCTGCAAGGTGATGGGCATCAAGGTCACATATCTCAGTGCTATAATTAGCATCAACAAACAAATAAACAGATTTGGAATCTGGAGTGTGTGTGTGTGTGTGTATATATATTTTCAACATTCATTTTCAAAGCCCATCTCAGCCGACTCCGGGCGAGGGCGGGGTACACCCTGGACAGCTCGTAAGGCCATCGTAGGGCCAAAACACACAACCGTTCACACTCATACCTAAGGGCAGTTTGGAAAAGCCAATTAGCCTAGTGTGCATGTTTTTGGACTGTGGGAGGAAACCCGGAGTACCCGGAGGAAACCCACCCAAGCACGGGGAGAACAGGCAAACGCCACACAGAAATGGCCGAGCTCGAGAACCAAACCCAGGCCTTCTTGCTGTGAAGCGGACGTGCTAACCACTGCGCCACCGCGGACGTGCTAACCACCGCGCGCGTGCATATGAACAGCAACATGCGATATGGAGCAGTAGTGACATTTGTAGCTTTGACATATTGTTTCTTGTAAACTGTAGTAAATGTTGCGGATATGAACAAATAAGGTGGATTATCTACTCGGTCATCTTTTTCCACCAAAAAAGCCTTTGGAGGAGGAACTTAAAGGTCACGGGAAAGGTAATAGCCACCTCACAGCAAGAAGGTCCTGGGTTCAAGTCCTGGGCTCGGTGAGGGCATTTCTATGTCGAGTTTGCATGTTCTCACGGTACTCGCATGGGTTTATTCCGGGTACTCCGGTTTCCTCCCATAGTCCAAATATATGCACAGCAGGATAACTGGCTGTTCCAGTTTGCCCCAGGTGTGAATGTGAGTGTGAATGATATCATGTGTTTTGGCCCTGTAATGGACTTGTGAGTGTGTACACTGGGTGTACCCTGCCTTTGCCCAGAGTTGGCTGAGATAGGATCCAGCCTCCCCGTGATCCTTGTAGGAGTAAGCAGTTTGGCAAATGAATAAATGAATGATGAATAAATGAATGTCGGGAGATGAAAATGACAGAACTGGAAGGAATCAATGGATCCAAAATGTTGCAAGTTCATAGGTTCAAATCCCCATATGATGCCACCCACAGCCGTGTGGATCTTGGAGCCAAAGGAACAAAATTGGCCGTAATATAATACATAATACATGTTCATCAGCTGCACACTCAGGGAGTGAATACACCATCTACTCACTCACTCATTTATTCATTCATTTGCTGAACCTCTTAATCCTATTGGGGTCACAGTGGAGGCTGAAGCCTATCTCAGCCGACACCGGGCAAACACAGGGTACACCCAGAAAAGCTCTTCAGACCATTACAGGTCCAACACCCGCACAATCATTCTCACTCACATTCACACCTGGGGGCAATTTGGAACCGCCAGTTAGCCGAACGTGCATATCTTTGGACTGTAGGAGAAAACCGGAGTACCCAGAGGAAACCCATGTGAGTACGGGCAGCACATGCAAACTCCACACAGAAACGCCTTCGCCAAGACTGGGACTCGAACCCGGGACCTTCTTGTTGTGAGGCCGATGTGCTAATCCCTACCCCACCACACTGCCCTGAACACAACCCTACAATCTAAATTCAGGACCGTTGTAGTACTTAACATGTTACTACTAATTCGTAAGGGTTCGCTTGAGACCGTAGGCATGATCCATCACTGTAGGTGTTCGTTCAACAGCGTAGGGGTGAATATTAAAATCAGCCTTGGGCTTTTCAGCTGAATCGCAGGATAATATAAAAATGGATAAAGGCTTCAAATGCAATGAAGACTGCTCAACCGTGACTACACACCGGCGCCTGGAGAGTCCTGGAGTATAAACGCTGGACGTGGAAAGAAAGAGCAGGAGGGAGAGAGGCCCATCGCAGTCACTTCGCCAAGCAATCAGACATGCATCACACAGCATCATGTAAAGTACACGCACAGGGCACTGCGAGCCGAGCCATTGTCTGGGCAGCGCAATAACTCATGTGTCACGTGTCCGTGATCAGTGGCTTTATTGGGCTTTTGTGTCATCATTCAGTGGAAGGTTTCCAAATCAGAGCAAGATTACATGATACGAAGTCAACATTCACACATCCACCCTCACCAGCACCCTCACCACCCCTCAGGAGTCATGTTCTTAGTTAACCTAGAAGCAGACCATAACACCACGATCAGGATCATGTGATCATGGGGTTCGAAATGATCCCCCCCCCCTCAAACAAACACACGCATCACCAAAGGGTTAAAACAGGCGCGTAAATGTATCTTGTCAATGAGCTGCAACTGTTTACATGAACAACACGCTCCCCTCCTTCTTCCTCCACGAGGACCTTCACGGTCTGAGAGGCTTCGCGCGCGCGCAAAAAAAGAAAGAAAGAAAGAAACGGCGCGTGCCTGCATACAGGGTCCCAACAAGCAGGAGACGAAAAACACCAGGCTAGCTACACATTTAACCAAACGACTTCCATGTTTGCGGCGGGTTCGACTCACTTCTACAGTTCTACACCGTCAGTGCACGGGGTTCCGGTGCCTACCCACCAGGCTCGGTTGGCAGGGAACCACAGAAGAGGGTAGAAATAAGCTAAATATGATGAGTGCACATGTGGCTGTGTGGTGATAAAAGAGCTGTGAATGTGCAATTTCTGGCACAAGTAGCCTATTATTCCTCCAGCACCGAGCGACCCGTGTCCTTATAGAAGCCTGAGGGCAGATATAAGGCGATAGAAACACCCCGTGTGGGTTAAAACACAGCCAGGGCTGCTCGGGAATATGAACATTGATGTAAATACACCAAGAACTTTGCATAAATATCATCTGGAGCTGAAGCCGAATGGAATAAACACGAGCCCCAGCAGGCAGCCGCTGATCTCTGCTCTCTCCCGACAAGACTACAGCCTCCTACACACCGAGTGTTCGGCGTAAAGAGCACCAAATACGCGAGAAATCACCCCCAATAAGAGGAATAAGGGTAGAAACGCGGTTCGAGTCGCCTTAAATGTTGTGGGGAAAGAATGTATCCAGAAAGACGGCTAAATGTAGCTAAATGTAGCTAAATGTAACTCCGCCTTCTTCTTCAAGCGGCCTCTCGCGCTTTTTGGGCGAACACAAGCGTAGAGCTGTTACAGCGCGCGACTAAAGCACACAAGGACGAAATCCAGGCTCGAACCCGCACACAACCAGGAAATATCAGGGAGGGGGAGAAAGAAAAAAAAACAAGAAATAAAGCCGGTTACCTGCCGTGAAACCAGTCCTTGCAGGCATCGCATTCGATCATGAACTGGGTTACGTCGTACGGTAATCTGCAGATGCAATACACTGGTACAGTCGCCATGTTAGCTGAGTTCCCAACAGCGGCGGAGGGAGATGGAAGGAGACGTAGAGAAAGAGCAGCACGGAAGGCGACCGACACACGGCGATATGAAGACCGTCAGCACGCTCGCGCCTCCGCCGCACAGGCGCTCATAACCCGAGCAGGTCCCGAATCACGCACACAGGCGGAATTATTCCGCGAGCGCATCGCAGAGGTTACAGTGTTTCCTGAAGCGCGATACCGTGTGCGTGCCCCCTGGTGACTACACTCTCTCTACTGTAGTGTTTCCGAAAAACCAGAAGACAATGTAGCTGTTTTTGCCTTATGATATCGTTCAGGCGGGCTGACAGATGAGTGGATGGCATTAGTGCGGCTCCTTGTGGGAGTCGGGTTTTTTTTGTCTAATTTTTTTTTTTTCTTCGTTTTTTTTTTTTTTTTGGGGTGGTTAGAGCGCGAGATCTCCCCGCGAGCGTCTGCGCCGGTGCACTGAATGAACGCAGGCGGCATCACCAGCGGAACCATCAAGCCGAGCCGAGCACAGTGTCAGATCTGCAGCTTACTCAGGGAACTTACTGGGGGACTGGATGAAACCATACACGCTGGAGATCCGTGTAAACAACCGCCATCACACTGTATCGGATAATAGAATATCCTCAAGCCCTATAAAAAACCCGGGGGGGGGGTTTTATATATATATATATATATTTTTTTTTACACACACACACACACACACACACACACACACACTCTATTTCTGTGAACCCTTTTTAGCTTTGGTACCAGGGGTAAACTGTTTCCACTCCCCCTTTTCCCCCAGAACTTTCTGATCTCGTATACAAAATCTACATCTCCACCCCCACATTGTGTAGTAATCAATCAATCAATTAATACACAAACAAACCAATCAAATGTCGGAAGCATCTCTCTATTCTGAAATTGCAATTGATAAATACAAATAAAATTAATAATGGAATGTTTTACATTTACAATACAGCGAAACTTAAAAAAGATCTGCTAGAGAAAATAAAATAAATACTAAAAATGTAAAAATCATTTTACAGGTGAAAACACTGTAATAACCTGGTTGCGTAAGTATGCAAAGCCCTAAAGTCTTACCTCAGTGGAAGAACCTGTTACTGACTTTTTTTTTTTTCTTTTTTTGGCAGTTCATCAGTTTGGTACATATATGACATGACATCACAATCGCTTACATTCTTTCTTGCACAGCCGTCTTCATGTCACCCCACAGATTTTCGACTGGATTTCTATTTGTACTCTGGTTGGGCCATTCAAAAACCATCATGTTTTGGTGAAGCTATTCATGCTGGAATGCGTTAAATTTTTTTTTTAAAGAAACCTTAACTTTTCGCAACAAAACTGACTAGTATTTGAAGCTATTTATTGTTTCTTCCGCCCTCACTGAAACCCCAGATCCAGCTGAAGAAAAGCCAGCTGATGCTAACGCCACCATGCTTCTCCATGAGAATGTTCATTTGGTGATGTGCAGTGTATTTTTCATCCCCCACCAAACATTCTTTTATTTGCTGAACTGTTTAATACTACAGTCAAAGGCTGGGCACATCCTGAAAAACTTGCCAGGCCATCACAGGGCCAGCACACGCAAAGAACCATTCACACTCTGTCACACCTAGGGGCAATTTGAAACAGCCAGTTAACCTAATGTACACGTCTTTGGACTGTGGGAGGAAACCCTCACAAGCACAGGGAGAGCATGCAAACTCCACACAGAAACACGTCCATTACCTAACCCCAGACATGAACCCAGGATCTTCTTGCTGTGTGCCGAGCCAGCGCCCCCCCCCAAAACATATCTTTTGGTATTATGGCCAAATAGTCGAAATCTTTTGTAAGAGAAAATTTCTACTTTATTCTAATCATGCTACAAACATTAAGGTCCTATTCTGGAAATAGTTAATACAAGGCAACATATGAAATGCTTTGTTAATTAAAAAGTAGAATTTAATACAAACAGGTAAACATTCAAGTTAAAACATGAATGAAAAAATATTGACAAGAATTATACTAAAAGAATAGACTTTTATTAAGCATTGTAAGTTGCATTCAATTTCCTTCAAATACATCACACCACAAGCCATCAACAGTCACTCAAACCCAACAGTAGATCATTCTTTGACACCCCATGAGTAAGGAAGAAACTCCGTTCAACTTACATTAAAAGTAGCCTATTTAGTCTTGCGGGCAGGGGAATACACCATATTTCTGATCACTAATGTGCAATGGAAGGCATCGGGAAGATTAGGTGGGAAAACTTGAAGTAATGATTCTTATTCAGGAGTACAATAAGCTCTGAAAACACTAAACAAAACACCAAAATGATTAAAAGATCACCTGCTTAGGCTAAACTCTCAAAATGGGAAAGACATAATTCCAGTGCTCTGCTTTCCACCTAAGAAAAGGGGGAGGGAAAGGGAAAGGGCTGGTCGTTTAAAGCCTGACGCTCCCCCCAGAGATTTTTCTCTTTTTTCCCCCCCAGGACATTTGGTTGGCTAACTTGAATGCAGGAAACAGCAACAAAGTACAATAACAGATACAGAGATGGATGAGTATACCAGGGTTAACAATATTTAAAGTGGCTAGATTACATCTGATATTTTGGAATAAATGCAACAGAGGTCAATAAATCACAAAAATTTAAGGTTAGAGCAAATCAGTTACTAACAGTTAACACCTTTTTAGGACTATTACCGATTAGCCTTTTTAAGATTTTGCAAATGGGCACAGTACTTGTAGAGATGGAAGAAAAAGGACAACATGCATAATAACTACACACCATTTTTAAAGTTGTGAACCATGCAATAAGTTGCTGAAACCATCGTACTAATGCTCTACAATTGATTCAAGAAACCACACTAATATCGATCATCGATGCATGGCAATTCCTGACAAAGAAAATCGTGGCATTTGTCATTGGATCTTTTTGCATCTTTTTTCCATTTATGATGCTATTAGCATGACGCCGAGATCATCAGAACTAAGCTGCAGCATTTATACTAATTACTCAATTTCCAAACAATTCTGCACGTTTGTTAGCTCAAGTAAACCCACAGAGATGACCCAGTCAGAAATGTGTTCTTGCTTCTCTCTTTTTTTGTTTCTGTTGTGAGTTTTACTCCTTAAAAGAAAATAAAAGCATTTACTGTGACAACACAAAATCAGTTACAATGGCAAATATATATGGTGCCAACTATTGGTAAAATGCCTCAACCTAGGAGTATAAAAAGATCGCCAAATGATTTTTGGCTTCAGCAATTCAAGAGAATGTAAAATAAAATGTCTGCGTAAGCAGTTTGAGACAGGTAATTAGTGAGGAGGGAGTAGACATAACTCCTTATATACTGGTAGTACTCTCTAAAAACTGGTATACTTTATATGTCTATGCTTTTATTGAGAAATATCATCATTAACCTGTACTTGCTTGCTGACATCAAAGAGGGATTCCCAAAAAAACACACAAAAAAAAAACAAAAAAATAAAATTCATACAGTAAGTCCTCATTAATCACTTTTCGGAGAGGAAAAAATGTACACCAACTGTAGGCTTTCCATCTTTTTAGATTTTCCTTATCCCTGAACCTTTCATCCTTAACCCTCTCTATAAAAATAGGTTTACTCTTCTGTTTTTAAGACCGCGGCGCTCAGAGCTTCGTCTCTGTGGCACTCACTGTCTGTATTTAGTGCATTTAAATGAGAATTCATATTGCACATTTTGGAGTCGTTGCTTAAGGCACTTTCTGGTTGAATAGGACCTACTCTGTTCCCATTAAGCTCCGCCTCTTTGCCCTCCACCCCGTTCTCGGCCACGGCAGACCCTTCAGACGATGTTTTACTGTCGGCTTTGGGCTTCTTCCGTTCTTTTCCTACGTCATTCGTGGAGTTAGCATATACAGGTTTAATCTGGAAAAAAAAGGGATTAATTGCAATCATTAAGAATCTCAATGACTATTTACAAACCAACTAAAGCTTGATATGACACGTCAATTAACTACACAGATTTCCGATAGATTCAACTGATGACAAAGTCATAGTTATTTAATTTATAATGCGGAAAATAAAGCACTAAAGTAATAAATCATGACAAGCGAATGAGAAAATATTAACATTATTAATGCTATTTAATTTCCTGCTCCGTTATGCAGTATCTTGTGGGTCACGGTGGCATAGTCGTTAGCACGGCCACCTCACAGCAAGAAGGTTCTGGGTTCAATTCCCAGGCTGGGGTGTTTGTATGTGTATACTCCCTGTGCTTGCATGGGTTTCTTCCGGGTACTCCGGTTTCCTCCCACAGTCCAAAGACATGCACATTAGGCAAACTTGCCAAATTGCCCCTAGGCGTGAGTGTGAATGGTTGCATTGGGTTTGCCTTGTGATGGTGTGGTGAGCTGTTCAGGGTGTACCCCGCCTTCACCCAGTGTCGGCTGAGATAGATGCCAGCCTCCCTGCGACCCTAATAGGATTAAGCAAATGAGTGAGTGGTGTATTTATAATGTACAATGATTATCATAATATTTCAGTTACACTTCATATGTATGACTGCTGCATTATGATACTTTTACGGTTAGGGAAAATCCTCCAGGTGATGAAATCTTGAGATTTCCTATTATCTATATGTAGTTCTGAAAATTACAAGTTTCCATTTTTTCATGTTTCTCAAGCACGAGTAAAGTGAAAAGGGTGAAAAGTACACTTGAGGGCCATGTTCCAATTTCAGACCCAACACACAGTGTCTGAAAGCAAATTCTATTTATAGATATACAAATGATAACTATGGCCACCAAGATTATATTCTTATTTATATTACATTCTTACTTAGAGGGCAGGGGTGGCTCACTGGTTAAGGTAATGGCTACTAATCTGAAGGTCGGGGGTTCAATTCCCAGTACCACCACTGTTGGTACCTTGAGCAAGGCCCTTAACCCTCAATTGCACAGTTGTATGTTAAATGATCGTTGTAACTTGCTCTGGATAAGAGCGTCTGCCAAATGCTGTAAATGTAAATGTAAAGCATGCTGGGAAATTTTACTTATTTGTTAATTTATGCTTTAAATATTTTATTTATTATACAACAAATAAAAGAAGTAACAAGTTATTATTATATTCATTTTATAAATTTTTGCAAATATAAAATAGACTGCAAATACCACTGTGTTTGGTTAGTTTCATTGTATAATTAAATCGGGTCTTTTAAACATGACAACACATCACATTTTAGGTGGGTAATGAGGTTTAATGCCATTTGAGCATCTGAGGCTATCAAGGCCAAACAGCATCTAGGAAATACTAGAAGTGACAAAAGAAGAAATAAATACAATTACGTGTTTAAGTAGACTGATTGATAAAATGTAGTGAAAACAGATGATCCCAAATGTATCAAAAAAGTCAAAATAGAATTCCTTAGGTAAGAATATGGCTCAGTGAAGTGTTTCCAATGTATATGTAACAGAACACAGACAGTTTTAATAAATAAGACGACGTGGTCGGGGGTGTCGGATACACGTACATAAATAACGTTACGCGAATGGGGAAATGACTATATCAAATGTTTCAGGTGTACATGTGACAAAAATCCTACCTGAATCGATTAGGTTCATGGTGCTATGACATGCAGCTACCCAAGAACTTTTTTTTTTTCTTTTTTTTAATAAACCCAATTTAGCCACAGCAATGTCAGGCAAATCAAGGCCACCACACAGTGGTATTAAAGGAAGAAACAGGACAAAAATAAAGATAAGTGTAACTAACCTGGTGCAATCCCTGACTTTTGAAACCCCTGCCATGGTATCTGGGTCCCCGACCAAAGGTCCTTATAAGAGGGGTTGAAATCACACCTCTTGGTCTTCTACATAAAAGACAAAAAGAATGTTCGGGTTCAAAGAGTTATTAAGGTGTTATAAAAAAAAAAAAAAAAACCTGAGGTCTGCCACAACAAAAAAATATAAATAAACCTGTGCACACAGCTAAACTAACCCTGTGTCCCACCCACAGAGTATCGGACTTGTGGAAACACTGATGACATATTGAATAAGTACAACCAGTCTGTCTTCAGGGTCGTCCAACAGTGCTGGGGTTGGAAGAAAATGTCATCAAGTGTTGAGCAAAAATCACACACACACCTTGAGGTGCTGACTGTCATCAGCATATTCTCCACACAAAAATAAAAATTTCAACAAACCAATTACCATACTATTACCATAGTACATTTACTGGCAAATTGTTTCAGTATGAGGAATAAAACATCAGGATGTTCCTGGAATGGAATACAATCCACTTTGCAGTGGCAGCATCACCTCCACTTCATGTTGGAGCAAATTAAACCACTCTACTGTTAATTCATTCATTTTCTAAACTGCTTTATCCTAATTAGGGTCATGGGGAGGCTGGCGCGCATCTCAGCCGACTCTGGGCGAAGGCGTGAAACACCCTGAACAGCTCGCCAGGCCATTGCAGGGCCAACACACACGCACACTCACACACACAACCATTCACACTCACACCTAGGGGCAATTTGGAACCGCCAATCAACCTGCTGTGCATGTTTTTGGACTGTGGGAGGAAACTGGAGTACCCAGAGAAAACACAGGCAAACACGGAGAGAACATGCAAACTCCATACAGAAACACTCCGAGCCTGGAAATCAAACCCAGGACCTTCTTGCTGTAAGGCGAACGTGCTAACCACTGCACCTACAAGTATATTAAAGCTATTTGTAGACTTATTTTATTGTTTTAACGCTTTCGATTTTCTTGTTCACCTGGTAGATCATTTTACAAACTTTAAGCATTCCTTTCCAGCAAATTAATACCAAAACCGTAAAGCTTAAAAATAGTAAGATGCGTTTCGGGGTGGCTTTAATAATTTTATAATTGGCATATTGTAATTTTGTAACAAAAAACAGCAACAATATTTCACTAGAATCAAAATATTTTTACTTGGTATGGTGTTATTTTTCTAGTGTTTATTTATAAAAATGTAATAAATGTTCTAATATTAAATATTATGTTCATTTAGTGTAAACTGCAAGACTGTAAATTCTCAGTCTGCATTAATATAACTCATGGTAAATAAATATTGTCCACAAATATCAGTGTCATTGGTAACTAATAATTGGTATCAGCCCAGTGGGAAAAACATACTGGTCCACCCTGTATTTTACTAAATATAAAAAATATACACACTACATATCAGCATTACATCGGCATCTGCCATTTTAACCCATAAAACCCATAATGGTCAGCCGCTAGCTGTAACATATATTGGGGTACAGGATTAACCATATTCCACGATCAACCTGTAAACGGATAACGGCTGGGAAAAATCGTGCCAGTGAAACTGCTTTATTTGCAGCCAGCAGCAGTAGTTTGTGTGGGAGTCAGAATGCAAGTAAAAAGCAGGTGCACATTTCAGAATGTAGAGAAAACACCAAATTTGATTTGGATGTGACTAATGGATGCACTTATAGTGGAGCTCCCTGTGCATCAAAAGCCTCTAGTGCACAGCTCGATACTTAAAGGATATGGTAATGCACTGGCCGTATTTGTTATGGCTGCGTGAGTGCGTATACCAGCACAGGCTGCCACGCTTTGGTTCTGAGTGTCGATCTGTGGCGTCCACACACCGGAGCAGTTCTGTTTACAAATTGAAAACTGCTCCAAAAATGAAATCTTTTGTTTCAGTGTCTCTAGTCACAATATATTTTTAGGCTTAATCCTTATTTCTTCCCAAATGGGTGACAAAAAAAAATAAACAACTGCCCTCCCAGAGCCAAAAATGCTGATCAGAGTACTTATATCAGTTGAGTATTACTAAGGCTTTCACTTCTGGAGAACATGGTTCTAACTTTTAAAACAACGGCAAAATAATTATCTTGAACAGAAAATCACACAACTTACAAAGATCTTATGGGACTCTTATTTGGCAGAGCCTAAATCTATATATTACGTTTGTTAAAAATGAACCCACTTGCATATCCCTTTAAGTCCCACTTCACTGAGACTCACCCTCTGCTTGGTCCTCCAACTGACACCACTTGAATAGGGAAGGAACCCCGGCCCCTGCCACGGCGAGAGCCCGCCCACTGCCCCACTACCGTGCCAGCGATCTCAAGTTTGCCCCCTTGTGACGGAATTGCCTGGAGCCCTGCTCACAAACATACAAGTCAGTGATTAATAGCACTTATTATTATACAGTCATCCAGCAAACAGATACAGACGTAGAAATATAAGTTGAGACATCTCTTAAATGCTCTCCTCCATTTACAAAATTACTACATCGACCTAATATCAGTGGATTAAAGAGGAGACCTAATCGGTAAAATAAACTTCGAACTAAAAGTATTTTTATAGTACCACCTGGCTGCCAAAAGATCCTCAATCACATCTAATTCCATAAATGGGCTGTTTCCCAGTCAGGGGAGACTTTTTTGGTTCACAGTACCTCAAAAACAAAACAGTTTTTGTGGTTTCTTCTTACCAGTCAACACCTTATGAGACTAGAATATTTTGTCTTAAGTATCAGAGCTACAGGTCCAATGGTGTCTAAAATTACACTGGGTGAAAGTTTCATGCAACATTCGTTGCGTATATTATTAATTGCAGTAACAACAGCATCAGTGACAATCATTGTGGTTTTCCGGAGAAGACACTTTTTGACGGACATGCTTAACAAGCTGATGTGGAACTCTGTACAGAAAGTACTTCACATCAAGAGACAGTCATAAAGTATGCAAGTGTCTACTTAAAGGGGTCCCTCGTATAATTTTAAAAAGACAACCCTGACCATGAAACAGCCCAAATACTGACATAGTGGATATTTTCTGAGTAGTCCTGATTCAACAAGACAGCCATCATTAACCAGAACGTGTAAAACAGGGTTAATATCAACTTACCTGGCATGGACCTGCCTCGCCCTGGTGGAGGGTGCAGAGGAGGAGGTGGATAGAAGGTGTTGTTCGGGGGGTAGAAGGGCATGGCGTGTGGAGGTGGAGGAAGGAATGGGAGGGGGTGAGGAGGCCGAGAGAAGTTCAGACCCTCCATAATACTCTGGCGCATCTTCTCCAGTTTGGCAACCAGCTCAGCCTACACACAGGAAAAAGAGTAGGCATGTAATGATTTACCCAACTCCCAATTCAATTCTTGATGCTGGGTTCACGATTCGACTTCGAGCTTTGCCTGTGTCATATATTCACTGTGGCACTGTTTCTAAAACTGTATGCACGTCAACATCTATTTCGATTCAGCGTTGCATTGATGTTTTGCTGCGATCTTCTTAAACCAGTCAGTAATGTCTTCTCCAGAACATCCCAGACACATTTAACGGGGTTAAAGTCAGGACTCTGTGGAGACAAGTCATGTATGAAAACCATTCCTCGTGCTCCCTAACCAGTCCTTCACTTTCACTTTGTGAACCCAATGAATCCTGGCACTGTCGTCTTGGAATATCAGGGAAGAAGAGCTCCATTGATGGGATACTCTGTTCGTTCAGTACATACACGGTGTCAGCTGACTTCATGTTTCTGCCATAAAACTTTTCTGAGCCTCAACCTGACCAAGCGAAGCAACCCTGGATCCGAACACTGCATCCAGAGGCTTGTACAGTGGCCACCTCTGCATGATGGAAACATCGCTTCATACGTTTCCCTACCACTTACTTTAACACACTATCAGTCTGGAAAAGGGTTAAAAAAATTGTTTTTCTCCCTGGCATACCAAAGCCTTTTATTCTGATTATTCTCACTAACCAGTAGTTTTCTTAAGGCCATACAGCTGTTTAGTCCCACTCCTGTGAGTTCTCGTGATGTGTGGAAATGCTCTTTCATTATTAATCACAGCTGTAAATTCTACTGTCCATCTTGGAAGCCACGAAACATTTACATGATCTCCGATCACAGCAAGTCAAGATTTTTAAAGTTAAAATCCCTCGAAGTGTTCGAGATGAATCATGTTCACAAAAAATGGCCTGGACGGCCATGCAGATGGACAACCCTAAAATATAAAGTCTCTGGACCTGGCTATCACCGGCGGGGGGGATAATAAGATTATGCTGCCTGATGATTATTGCATTCATTAATTTGCTATCTTAAATTAATCATGAAAATTAAATAGAAATTATAACCTTGATTAGGTTTTGGAGACCAGTACCAATTAAGACTATTTTATTGCCAACCGGTGCGATCAAAGATAACAGGACCAGCCACGACTGGAGCAGGAAGAAGTATGGGACTGAAATAAGCCCCGATTTAATGTCAAATTTGATATTCATGTATGGATGCAATTTTATTTCATAATTATAATCATGAAATTAGGGTTATTTTTCAAAAATTAACAATTTGTTAATAATATACTGCATGATTAAAAGTACAACATAGTATCTTAAACTGTGTGGGTATTTTTGCCCTTAAATGCATTCTGAAAATTTCAGTGACATTAACTCTGGAATTTTAAAGGAAGCACATGCATATTGTTTCATCAGGGATGATTTTTTAAAATTCAACTACAGCAAGTAAAGTTCTAGTAATCTAATTTCCTTTCTCGGACCGAAGGTGAACTTGGGGTAATGCTAAGTGCCTTGCTTTTAACACGACCATAAATAGGAGCATGACCAGGTAAATAGTTATGATTATTATTACCTGACCATCACAGAGGTCGAGGAGTGAGACCTTTTCTCGCGTTGCACCAATCAGTTTGCTCTGTAGCAGCTTGCCATCAAAGTACATCCATGGGCAGCAGTGCTCCCAGGGTATTGGCTGACCGCACGCATCATTCGCCAGCAGTGCCATGTCTACACCACACATGAAGAGTGCTGCCAGCTGTACGCCTCGTGCATCCAGGTTTTCAATCTGGAGACGAGAAAAGCACTGTTAGATCGTATAGGGAAAAAGGTTTGAAAAAATTATTA
>JBCNYH010000023.1:12031739-12044676 GCA_039654325.1 Tandanus tandanus | reverse complement strand
ACGAAGCACAAAGTGAGAGGCAAGGAATGGAGAACCAAGCACAAGGGGGAAGGAACAGCCAGAACCAGCAGCCCACACAGCCAGGCAAGAAACAGAGGAAACCCCCCCCCACTCACACACTCTCCCTCCACTCTCACACACACACACACACTCTCTCTCTCTATATACCCGCTCTCTCTCTCACACACACACACACACACACACACACACACACACACACACACACACATATATGGGCTGGGCAAAACACAGAAAATATGACCATATTACATAAGTATTATTATTATTATTAATAATAATAATAATAATAATAATAATAATAATAATAAGTTCCCGTTACTCAATCCTATGTATAAGTGACACCTGAACAGCAAACATGCTTTTCAGAGTCTAAACTAGAAATGCACAGTCATATCATCCCCTGGCCTTGAGGGGTGTCCTGATTGCTTGGGATTGGTGTAATTGTGACCTGACTGAAAATACATAAGACTCTGTGGGAGAAGCACATAGATAAATTATTTCAACATATTTCAACAGTTTTTAATAATTAAATGCTTAAAATGTTTAATCTGGGTCATTCTCTGAAACTGGTACCATAAAGTGTGACGTTCACAATCCGCAAATTTTAATGTAGTCCTGCTTATTTCCCTCTATACTGACCATAAATTCATGAGCCATTGTTACAAAGACAGTGACAGAACTACTTCATGCACATAACTGCACTTTTATTAGTAACAAACAGGAATAAATCCGTTTAACACCAAATTCATCTTTGAATTCATTCACGTACAGACACCAAATTCATACCATTTGTTCCTGGTGAATAAATTAATTACGGCTTGACTACGTGTGAAATAAATCCACTTCAGGAGGAACTCAACTGTACAGTGAACGTCGTAATACGGAACCTCACCCCCACAGAAAAAATGGGTCGGTTCCGTATGTAACTGGTGTGGACACCACTGGTTACGCAGGGAACCGTAAACTGATGTGCGATTCTCTGTCCTCAAAGTTAGAAAAACAGGAATTTCAACTCTGCATATAAATTTCAATGCAAGATCTATATTGCAAGCCCCACTAGTTGCACTCTGAGTTGATATTTCGCCGATAGCATGGCATGAAACATATGATTCTTGCAGAAAATTTTAATTTTTGTTTTTTCATTGGATGTATCCAAATTATTTTGGTATGTGGTATGTTTTGGGAAGGGATTGCTCTTTTAATTCTTTATAGTTTTTGGGAAATATTAGGTCCAAAATCATTAGATTCAATCATTAAATTTGACCCAGTTTCAGAGAATGACCCATATTTAAAATATGATTTATAATAAAACCTAAAATCTTTTCCTATTTTCTATGTCATCACTTTATGAAGCGTTTATTTATAATGCCTGCTGCAGCTATATTTATACACTACCCAGTCTCCTAAGCTTTTAATCTCCAAAACACCAGGCCTCTGTACATTTATTAGGGGTTTACTTTCTTTCCAAAATGAGTGATCATTATATTACTGTTATATTGCCCAGCCCTTCTTGGAAACGTTACAGATTAAAGCACAGGAATGGCGCCGATGGTTTAGTCGCAATAAACTGACAGAAGCAGTGAGAAACCTACACAGACACAACTTTCCCTAGAACTATTATCAGTCAAATAAAGATGCAGAATCTCTTCCTACAAAGAAAGTTTATATATAAAAGCATGCTTTAATGGTATGCACAATACTTCGGAATATGTTGATGTTAAGTATCCTGGGAAAGCTGAATTTCTGCTCTGTGCTGGAGGGGTAATTTCGTTTAAGTCCAAACTAACCGGACATTAAAAAATTGCACAAAAAATAAAATAAGTCTTGTTCAATGTTTTCCCAGGACATTCCACATACAACAGTCACCACACAAACCTTCAGTTCCTGCAGCTGGTCAGGCTCATATAGTTTAGGAGAAAGTGCTTGGGCTAGGAAAGCATCGAGTTCGTTACGACGCAAAATTCTTACTCCTGGCCATTGTAACATAAACCTGAAGCAAAACAAAAAGGAGTAAAAAAAAAAAAATAAAAAAAAAAATTGAATAAATAAAAATACAGAAACCCATTCCGTTCTCCTGCTGGTACGGACAGGCGTTCTGGATGAAGATCAAGCTAGACTAGACTTAAAAGAATGCCTGAGGCAAAAAATCAGTAATTATTTTTAATGATAAGTGATTATATACACATTTAACATCATTTTTGTGTTAGGTATTCATTTAAGCTCTCTCTATAAAAGCACTAACTGAAAGTCTTTTGTAAGCATGTGACTGGGCAGACAGTATCCCCAAAACACTTAAGTTTGGCTGGGATATAGGCCCGCAGTGGTGTGTGTGTACGTGTGTGTTCTCTCACCGCAATACACAGCAGAGCACCATGAGATGAGTGGGCACATTGGCAGGGTTCAGCATGGCTGGAGTATCAGACCTCATGCAGGCCAGGAAAGCCCTTATACGTCGGTTCTTGTCCTCCACGGCCTTGCCTAGCCACAGCTTCTTGAGGTTGGGGCAGGTCCACTCACGGAAGGAAAGAGCCTCCACCAGCTCGGGGGTGTGTGGTGTTTTCCCCTTATAGGCTGCCCACTCTTTTATAATAACAGGCTGATCTGTGATTAGACGGAACAGGCAACTTGAGAGAGAAACTTGGATTTCTGTGGTGGCCGGAGTATATTTAATGCAAACATTTATGCTTTGGGCAAAGTTATTTTTACAAAACGGTTGCAATCCTGTTATTCCTACAGAACTAGAAAAGCACCAATGAATACACAAGTTAGAAAGAAATATATTTATGAAGGTTTTGCAACAAAATCTGCCTTAAAAAATATATTTAACATTTATAATTACATTTAAACACCGCAGGACCTTTAAGCCTCCAAAACAAATAACTTTTCCTATTTAAACACTTAAAAAAGAAAATTATAATATTACTGATGAAAAGAGCAACACTATAGTGACAATAGTCAGGTAACTTTCAAATGTAAAAAAAAAAAAAAAACCCCAA
Source organism: Tandanus tandanus (assembly GCA_039654325.1). Lineage (NCBI taxonomy): Eukaryota > Metazoa > Chordata > Actinopteri > Siluriformes > Plotosidae > Tandanus > Tandanus tandanus. The sequence continues at coordinate 12,041,659 of JBCNYH010000023.1, read as the reverse complement.
TAAATAATAAATAAATAAATAAATAAAAAAAGAGTGTAGTGTTCATGGAGAAAATTTTAAAAGGATGTGTGTGCAGATTTTAGTGCAGTCTGTTTAGTAGTTGGCAGTATTAGAGTGCAGAGACAGGCCAAGAGGGGTTTTTTTAATGTTCACACAAACTATCAGAATGGAGATAAAGGCTGTGCAGGGCAGGTTGGTTTGAATATTTCAGAAACTGCTGATCTCCTGAATATGATTCTGTGGTCACCGTCACCCCAGATTCTTGTTCTTATCTGACAGGAGTGGAACCTGTCATGGTCATCTGCTGTTGTAGTGTATCTGCCACAAATGTTCAGCATCCTCTGTTATGTTTCTGCTCACCTTGGTGGTCAAGAGTGGGAAGAGTGTGTTTTTGTAGTCTTCCTGTCAGTGCAAACCAGTCGGTTCATTCTCCTTTGACCTCTCATTAACAAGGCAATTTCAGCACAGAGCTGCCACTCGCACTGTTCTGTGTTTCACGCACTGTTCTGTATGAACTCTAACTAGTTTTATGTGAAAATGCCTATCAGCAGTGTCTGAGATACTCAAAGCAGCATCAGTACTACTATCTGCACATTTGCACAGTGTGCTGCTGCATGATAAGCTGACTGCATGAACGTATAAATGAGCAGAGATACAATTGTTTCTCTTAAAAGTGGCCAGTGAATCTATATATGTATCCATATATTTTACCCGGTTTACATGATGACATATAATGCCGTGGTGGTGGTACCTTGCACTCAATAAGTGCCTCTCTAGTTATGGTGTATGTGTCAATGTTGACACCATCTGCTCCATCACAATGATTATGCATGCTTCATAATGGCATTTGTTTAACTAAAAAAGTTTCAACAAATTGATTTTTTAACCTTAAAAAAACACAAGGGCCATATTTCCCTTGTTTGTGAACCCTTTAGAACACAGGTGTCAAACTCAAGGCCCACGGACCAAATCCAGCCTGCCCACACGTCATGTGGCCCGTAAGAGCTTTCAAAGAATATGATTATCGTACATTCTTTGCATCAACCATTACCATGAAACCCAAGTCATCATCCTTACACTAGGTGGCAGCAGCCTATTTCAAGTAAACAGCTAGTCACTCATGACTCAAGAAAAATTGTATGCTAGCTAGTCGCTGTTAAGCGTGGTCAGAAAATACATGTGAAAAGGAAAAGAGGACAAATGCCTAAACTAATCATTTTGCCATGTAGATTTCATGGTTTTAAAATAGATGTTCAGTAAATATTCGGCCCTCGATAACCATTAAATTTAGTGATGTGGCCCTCAGTGAAAATGAGTTTGCGACCCCTGCTTTAGAACGTCCCATATTCCATATTATAAATATGACCTAAAATATCAACAGATTTTACCAGAAGTTCTAAAAGTTGATAAAGATAACCCTAGGAAACAAATGAGAAAAATATCTGGGCATTTATTTATTGAGGGAAAAGATCCTATATTACACACTTGTTAGTTGCAAAAGTATGTGGATTTCCAAGATTTGCAGTTAATATGAAGGTCTGTGGTCTCTTAAGAGTTTGGACTCCACCAATCCCCAGTCAAACAGATGACTCCAAGAACAAGGTGTGTGATGGTCTTCGATGCGTCAGAGAAGCCCAGGGTAACTTATAATGAACTAAAGGCCATTAGAACTAAAGCACTGCCTAATGTTAATGTTCATGGGTCCACGATCAGGAGTACAGGAATCAGGAAAACCACTGCTCTCCAAAAACAACTTTTCTGTCTGTCTGGACAAGCCAGAAGGCTACTGGAAAGATTTCTGTGGCCAATTGAGACCAAAATAGATATTTTTTGTTTAAATGAGAAGATTTTAAAGATGTTTAGAGAAAAGGAAATTCATTTCAGCATAAGTGACTTATCTGGTCATTGAAATATGGTGATGGCAGTATCATGGTGCCTCTGAGCCAGGATGGCTTGCCATGACTGATGCAATAATGAATTTTGAATAAAATGCTGGAAGTAAAATCTTGCTTTTTGTTGTTTTCCCCACCCGATTAGTAAAAGATTAACAAAATTAATGTTATTTGCAGCGCAAGTAAATATAAATTACATAAATCTCGTTTTAGTTTGCTTTTCGTTGTTTACATGTAGTATATACTAAAACTCTTTAAGAGACAATGTAAAAAGAGTTAGAGACACCTGTCCGTGTATGTGCTTAAATTCAGCTGTGTCCACCATGATTAAAAACATGTCAAATTAATAAAAAAAAACACATAAATAACATTTTAGTGTGCCTTTCTTGCTCATGTTTCCATGTAACATATGCTAAAACAATTATGCACCTCAGCCTCAGTGGATGTCACTAAATTTAATAGTCCCCTCAATGTTTATATAGAGAATATACAGAGACACGCATCTTGCCTTTGGTGCATGATTCTTAATTAACCCAGGGATAGAGAACCAATCAGATCACAAAGTTTATATAACATATTTGCAATGATTTTTTGTTGATACTTACATTCAGGAAGGCGATTTCTTCTCATTGCGAGTCTCTCTGCTTTCTTCTTGGCCTCAGACAGGCTGAAGAGCACACCATAAACATACTGGCGGATGGGCCGGTACAACTGCACGGCGGATGGCAACTCCTTATTCGCTTCATCTTCAATTGCAACGGACAACTTAAGCTCTCCCTGCAGGTGCCGGTGAAAAAAACCCCCAAATAAACTGGCAGTTACTTGTGAGAAAACTACAAACGAATCTGCAACTAGAACTGTGGGTAAACTCACTACAAAATACCCCCCTGCCTGCAACATGATCTAACTGCCTTGGATGACTCTCGGTGGATTAAAAAAAACAAAACCATCACACCAGGATCATTTTACTTCATGCACATATTCGGGATTCACTGCAACTGTAAAAAGTTTTATAAAAATCCATCAAGAGGTTTAGGAGCAGTTGCGCTTCCACGCTTCCATGGACGGATGGATGAACTACATACTTACAATGAAGCTAATAACTGGTATATTCACCAGTTTTTAATTCTCATAGCTTGATAAAGTCTGCAAAATAACCATAAAATCAAGACAAGCTAACAAATACAGTAAATGTAAAGGTCATAGAAGATGTTACAGGCAGAAAACAGACCTTAGTGAGGATATGGTAGATGTAAGGGTGCATGAGGCCCTTCTTGTGTCTGTGTTCAGCTACTCGAAGCACCTCAGGTGCCACCAAAGGCAAAGGAGGCGTGGTGATATCCATATGGTTTCTAGTTGGCATTGAGAGCAGTGATGGGATATGGGCATTGACTCCATGGTGACCTCCGACCTCTGTGCCTTGACCCACAGGGGAGGTCAGAGAGGGGTCAGGCTAAACAGAGCGAACAAAACGATCATTTGTTTGAGGAGGAGACAACACTACTATATTATAAGCATCTCAAAAGGTCATTTGCTATGAGGAATGTGTAGCACCCACTTTATTCTGGTCCTCCAGGTCTCCTTCTGGCACACTGTTCACCTGATCTTTTTCTTTGTCCCATCCTTTATGGTCACTTATATGACTGGAAAAGAAATCAAAACAGTGCATCAAATCTAAAAACAGCAGAAATTAAAAGGTACTTTTAGGGTTGAAAATAAACTGTAGTAATACACGTACGAATGAATTAACCATTAAAATGAGAAAATAATTTTTTTAATTGATTTTTTGTTCAAAATCTGTTTGGACACCAAGGAATCATTACATTTCTAGTGACGTCAAAATAATACATCCTGAAATCACTGAACAGTTGGTGCTAGAACAACCACCTCGCACTTACCAAGAGAAAAGGAGTTTTCGGCTTTGGACTACAGGAAACAACAAAGGAGTGGACATCTCCCTGCCCACACTGCTCAAGCTGAGCTTTGAAGGGTCAGCAGTTTCTAGCTCATCTTTGTGCACATCACCAAGAACCTCGCCTGGTCACTACACACAGACACCACGGTCAAGACAGCTCGTCAGTGGCTCTATTTCCTGAGGGAACTGAGGAACTTTGGCATGAACACCGGCATCCTCACAAACTACTAGGTGTGCTCTCGAGAGCTTGCTGACAGGCTGCTACAAGGATCGTTCTGCCAACGACCGCGAATCACTTCAGCGAGGAGTGGAGGCAGCACACCGCATCATACGCAACAGGCTCTTGGCCATACAGAACACATTATACAGCCGTACCTTCAGAAGGCATGCATCATCTTTGAGCACCATAGTCAACCTGCACAGAGTTTGTTCTCAAAATTATCAGCTGGAGAAGACTCCGGTCACCTACCACAAACTCATACCCGCTTGCCTTTTTTCTTTTGCAGTCATGTAGCTGCATGAGCTGATATCTCAGTAGTAGGTTGAACAATCAGACTGCGCAGTTGCCATTATTCAGTGGGTATGGATAGAATAAGCAATCTTATTCACTTCACCTCGCAGTGGTCATAAGCATAAGCATACCTCAGACGGGAGTGGTTCTGATGGCGGTTCAGCACAGTTCCAAACCGCCCTGAACCAAAATATGACAGCACTGAACCACCAAAATATGCGAGGTATGGTAAAACAACCTTAAACAGGGGCAGTTTAGATCAAACAATAGTTAGCGGTATGTGAAAGGACGGTGTGAATAGGTTTTAATGAGGTTTTCCTGAACGCAGTTCGGAAAGGTTGCGAATGGCGACAACACTGCAGCTACAAGGCAACAATACGGTGAAATTTCAAACATTTTAAACATCGGGTGGTTTATGGCTGTCAGTGCTGGTCGGCAACGAACATCATTACTTGTGAAGACGATGGCACTACGGTCCAACATGCTTTGGAACTGTGCTGTCAGAACCGCCCATTTGAGGCGACCTTAAAGTTTTTAAATGTAAAGTTCTGATTGGTGTAGTGTGTTATACTTCTATATATTTGATATCTCTCATCTTTTACATTTGTCTTGTTTGTAATTTTAAACGAGTGCGCTCTTATTGCCGAGTTATGATTGAGTTTACCTGTTTTCTCGTCCAACACATTTAATTGTTAAACAGCATATAAGTAATCATTCTATTTAATAACTATTACATACGCGATGTCTAGTCAATGTTATTTACAGCAAGTGTTTATTGATTTTACCACTAATTTATATGTATGATGGCAATTAAATAAATGACCCAAAAAAAAAAAGAAAAAAAAACCCATGCTATTTAAAAAGCATAAACAGTCCCTGATTGGCTGTTACTTTCTACCACACTGTACCATATATGGATATAGTTCCAAAAAAAAACCACAGCAAGTGAGCTGAATTGTTTACTAAAGCCTGAGAACTTTTTCTTTGTGTAAAATGTTGATTCAAGCCTCCAAGAAACCATACGGTTAGCTTTTAACAATGTACAGTGAGGCACAATCTAAACCAATCTCTATTAGTTGAAGCAGCAGAACATGAAAAGTAAAGATAGATTTAGTTTTGCTTTACAGATCAGATTCTTAGTGCTCCTTAACAGATGGTCCCGTAATTAATTCATACCTCTAAGGAAAAAGAAAAGAAAGAAAAACAAAATGTCTACAGTATTTACAGAAAGTCATTTGCAGCAACAGGTTTCTCAGACATTTTGTTACTCACTTGGCAGTGGGGGCCGTGTTCTCCTCATTCTCAGACGAGGAGGAATTAGACGAGGCATTGAAGAAGGCTGGCTCGGCATGGTTTGGAGAAGCCCTCTCATACAGCGGCGTGTGCTGCTTGCCGTCATGCGGAATGTTGATGAAGCTATTCTGATCGGATGGCCCTTTCGCCACCAGCCCAGGGGAGTTCTGCTGGCTCTGAGAAGGAAGAGAACCAAAAACATCAACATCAGCCACTGTGGAAATTTGAAGGTTATTGTGGCTATTGTTATTCCCTCTGTTGATGGGAAACAGCAGATGACCATTTTCATCTTGGTATGAAAGTACGTGCACACAACATCCTCTGCTTCCTTTTACTCCTTCTAATTAAAAAAGCTTCACCTCTTTCACGGTGCTCTGTTGAAGTCTGTTGAAGCTTGGATATCCTTGTCGTTTAGGACAGATTCGGATGGATGCGTTTATTATGGCCATGTTTGTGCACATTTTCAAAAAAGGTTGCAGATGCATGTGGAACTGAGCAGTACCACTGGCAATCATTGGGCCACTATAGCCAATATTTCAAGAGAGTCACTAGGAAGAACCTGTAATAACGGTGGAACGTTTTGAAGGATGGTTATGCAACAAACATTTGACACAAAACAGAGTGAAGAAAAAATAATGGCCTACACAAAATTAATTTGTTTCTGCCCACAAGTCCATGAGCAAGCAGAGCAAAAGATCTGCACGTCGAAATTTATTTAATGGTCACAGACCACCGCCATCTACAGCTCTCTTTGGTCTCTTTCTTAATATTATCTAAAATTATTACGATTTCTTCTGCCGTCGCCATGTCTGTGCATTGTGGATGCATTGCTGAACGTCAATGCCAACGTAACTATTGTATGGAAGTATGTGGGCGGTGTCTGTTGAAACGGAAGTCTTTATTTTTGTAATCCGTTTACATATGCGCTAGCTAGCTTAGCTAGTAAACATAACACACCTCTCTCCCTATTCCTTTGTTTCACCACCCAATTCATTTAAACTTAAGGCCAAATATATGTTTTATGTTACTGTGGAATTTTCCGTTTTCAGTGAAACATTGATTAATTCAAGAACATCTGGTGTTAAGCAAGAATACATTCCAGCTAATCACAGTGCATGGAAACAGGATGACCTGCTTTAACTAGGATGGAGATGCATCTGAGGAACACTAAAGACTTGTATGTCAATTGGGAAATATTTATGTATGATGGATAGGCTGTTAAAAATTAATGCATGAGCCAAGTAATCAAATAGTACGAGTTAACCTTGAATTTATAAGGAGTCTATAACATCGAATTTGTTGTGGACAGTGGTGGCTTCATGGTTAATGAGCTGGGTTGCTGAGTGGAAGGTCAAGGGTTCAAGCCAAAGTCCCACCAATTTACCATTGTTGTATCCATGAGCAAGACCCTTAAACCTCAACTGCTCAGTTGCATAAATGAGGTAAAAATGTAAGTCGGCCTGGAATAAGGGCTTGTGCCAAATGTATTTGATATTTCAAATGATATTTCAGTAACTGCATGCATCCTGCTGAGTTTGTAATTCTATTTCCTGTGTTCTCAACACTCACAGCTAGTGTCCAATCCCTAGTATTCATTGAGAAAAGTGGAAGTGACCATTTGCAAAATCATAATTGATGATTACAGCTATGATAATTTGATGTGTTTTCAGTATCTTGTGTTCTACAAAATAACAAATAATAAAAAATAACGACTAAAGAACGTGTGTTATCATAACGGATTGTTGCTGCGTCTTGTATGTAGCTGCACACATCACTCATGAGCTGATATCTGTAGGTGGGATATGAGCACAGCACTCACCACAGGCTGCTCCGGGAGGGAGGGCTGCGGAATGTTGGGCATTGGTGGATGTGCATAAGGTGGCACAGTTTCGGAGACTCCGAGCCGCTTTGGTCTGGCTGCAGGCACACAGAAGTAAAATATGCCATAGTATTCCAATGCAAGACCTTGTTCTTACCATGAATCAGGTGAAATACTAGCTGTTCTGTTCTCATTTACATTCAGCAAATCTATCACATATGGGTAATTCCATAAAGAATGTTCACTTGCGATAAAAAAAAAAAATAACATTAACAATTAGGAAAAAAATATTGTTAGAATTTTTTGAAGAATTATTTGTTGTTTTAAAAATTTTTTTAAAAATCACAGGATATTTGCTGGGAATACATGTCACATGACCATCATGTAGTTTGAAACTTCATCTGTATAGTGATAAAATCCGTAATGCTACGTCAGTTACACTGTGACGCCAGGTTAATTATTCTAACAATGTTAAATTAGTTTTGTATTTTATTGGACCAATAAATACCTTATCAGTTAATTGTTTGTACAAAACACAAGTGATGTGCTCCCACGTGAATGTTGCATGACTTAACGACACGTCAGTTACAATTTTGGTTTAACCAATTTAAGGTCATTTAAACTTCAATCTCACAATTTTCATACAAGTATTTGTTCTGATCTTCAAGTCTTTAAAATTTCAATCAATTTTTATAATTAAATTGTTATAATATTTCCAAATAATTCCAAAATAAAAGCTATAGGTCTTTTTTTGCATCATCTTTTATGCAGTTATGATAGATTATTTATTATTTGAATCATGTATGTAGAGTCAAAGCAATACTACAGAATCTTTAACTTCATGAACTGCAGCTGCTTCCTAAGGGCACCTGTCAAAGACAATAATTCACTTCTCCTGAAATCAAAAATATGGACCACTGTTGAACAAAGCTGTAGTCCAGAAACTCTACATTTGTGGTGTTGAAGACAAGTCCAAGACCAGAATCCTCTTCGAGACCCCTTACTAACCTGTTTTATAATTTTTTTCTCCTAGTTTATGATCATTTGTAATGAAATAAGACTCGAGTCCGAGAGACCTGCTGTTGACAACCATACACTGCCAGGCCAAAAAAAAAAAAAAAAAAAAGGAAGGGGAGGAAAAAAAAAAAAAAAAAAAAAAAAAAAAAAAAAAAAGTCATGCACTTTAATATTTTGTCAGACCGCTTTTAGTTTTGATTACAGCACAAAATGACCTTGGTACTGTTGCGTCAGTTGGTCAGGTCAAGGCTCAGCAACATTGAGTGTCAATAAAATGAAGTCAGCTGATAAGCTGAATGATCAGGTTATCCTGTCAATACTTTTCTTCCCTGATGGCACGGATATAAAATAGGGGCTTGGGTTAAAAAACAAAAAACAAACAAAAAGGATGCACAAGGAATGATTTTCACACATGACCATAACCCTGTTGAAAGTCTTTGGGATGTGCTGGTGAAGACTTTATGGAGTGGTTCGATTTTCCCATCATCCATTTAAGATGCCGGTCATAAATAAGTCCAACTCCGAATAGAAATAAATGTTGTCATGTTACTTAAGTTTGTCGAAACAGTGCCATGGACATTATGGGCTGCAATCAAAACTCAAGGTGGTCCAACAAAATGTGCAACTTGTTTTTTTTTTTTTTTTTTTTGTCTGGCCGAGCCGTGTATAATACAAGACAAGGAAATGATGGGGATAGTTAACAGTTACAAAGATATTCGTAAATCACATTCTAACACTGAATAATTCAACCCATTAGAGCAGGGGTCTCCAACCCTGTTCCTGGAGATCTACCTTCCTGAAGACTTTGGCTCCAACCTTAATCATTCACACCTGAGCTCCTGATTATTGCCTTGAAGAAATTCTTTAAAAGGTCAAAGAGGTGTGTTAAACTATGGTTGGAGATACAAACCTGCAGGAAGATAGATCTCCAGGAACAGAATTGGAGATCACTGCTTTAGAGAGAGGTCATTTTTCAGAACCTGTGGTTATGCATCAGCTACCAGTGGAACTCGGATTAAACACTGACATTCTGGCTTGTTCTTTTGCTTATGCACGGTTTATGATACCTCTGGGAGAGCAGAGTTACAATACAGTAGGTAAAACAATGCACGGCCAGGGCTGCTTCAACAAAAAGTCATGGTAAGATGAAAAAACAAAACAACAAACAGTTTCCTTTCAAGCAGTTCTGCTCTTGCATCTGGTACGCAGTAAGGGTTACTGAAAAAATAATGTTATTCTCATAACATTGTGGGACGCAGCCTGCAATTCTCACTCGGTGCTTAGTACTTGGCATCTACAGCCATAAGATTAATGTGAGTGCTGGGACGGGTCAGTGAAAAAAACAACAAAATTCCCTCAAGTAAAATACTTTCAGAATTACAAAATCTCACATCCACTAGTTTTAAGTAAGGCAAATTCCTTGCTTGGCAGATTTCTATTATGCTAACCCAAGACAAGACAGGGGGGGTGTAT
>JBCNYH010000023.1:12007370-12031639 GCA_039654325.1 Tandanus tandanus | reverse complement strand
TATATAATAATTAATTTTAAGAAAAGATATTTTGTTTTTTTCTTTAACACAGCAGAACAAGAATACAAGAAAGGGTAAAAAATATATATATATTTATTTTGCCCTTTCTTGTGCTCCTAAAGCCCAAACCTGCACTTTGGTTCAAACATTTAAACAATTTTAATAGTCGCAACATTTTCCAAGCAATTTTTCCTAATTTTATTATTATTTTTTTTTAAGAAATCGCGAATATTAACATCAGTAGATCAGCGAAACGAGGAATGAAAAAGAATGGCCTAATAGAATAGATTTCAGAATAATCAGGTACCCAATAAATTTTTTTTTTTATCAAACTTACTAAATGACAACATAACACCAATACTGTATATTAGTATATTCTACAAGTGAATAGTCAGGTCTGGTTGGTTCGCTATCTCAGGATCATAAATCATTATTCTAAGTGGATAATGCTTGAAAAAAATTTTAATTACAGACCATCACAGTTTGTCATGGATACTCGAGCCAGCAGCATTATCCTTAAAATGGAAAACTAAACCATTAAAAAGCTGCTTCCAGCTGTTTATGTCGCGTTTTCCACAGTATAGAACAAAAACACTTTTCGGGAGCGCTTTTCGAAAGACAGAAACTGATAAAACTGTTCGTACTTTCTCCATTTTGTTTTTCAACACAAGCAACTTTGATGCAAGAAGCCATTCTGAAGCAGTCTATTTGTATGCAAAGGGCATAGCAGCCATTCCAAAGTGCACACAAGGTCTGGGGGCTAGTGGGAAAATTTCAAGCATTACTGAGAGGTCTGAAGCTGGGAGACTGCTTACAAAGACAGGGCCTGTCTGTCCAACCTGGACTTGAGCAAGCCACACACACACAAAAAAAAATAAATAAATAAAAAATCCTCTGCACGAACAAGACTTGGACAAGCACTGTGCAGAAAGAACTGGATGGGAAATGATAGTAAACAAGAGCTTACCTACATAAGAGGAGGACTGGGGGGGCTTACAGGCAGCTGAGTAATACTCCACTGCTTTCTTGAACCGTATGAGTTTGTCATCAGTCCTGGACTGGAAACCACAAGCAAAATAAAGCTGTATTAAAATGAATAAAACTCATCTGGATATTAGACGAACTGATATCTTACCTGGGAGTGCTTGAATATGTCTTTAGCAATGGCTTTCAGGTCGTTGACATCTTGCAAGTTGCGCACGTACTCTGCCACGGCCCTTATCACGACATCACAGGGAGGGAGGACCAGCTGATGGGCGCGCACCTAAGGCAAAACTATCAACCTGTCAGACCTCCTGACCTTTGTCTTGGCATGACATCAGTAGAGCAAAACATTTAAAGTCTTGAATAATTCATCACTAGATTCTCAATGAACCAGTAAAAACATCAGCCAGGAGAACTAACATTAAAGAAAACTTCAGAAAACATGAGCAAACATTTAAATACTTCATATATACTGACTCCCTTAAATAAATAAATAAATAAATATATATATATATATATATATATATATATATATAAAAAATACACTAGAACCAGGAACTGAAATGTACTTAAGGATTATAGCTCAGGATGCAGAATGGCTGCTCATTAAAAAAAATTAATAAATCAAGTATGCAAAACTATTTATACATTAAAACAATATTTAATAGCCTAATGAGCATGTCTTTGGACTGTCGGAAGAAACCGGAGTGCCTGTAGGAAACCCACGCAAGCACGTGGGAGAACATGCAAACTCCACACAGAAACAACTCGAACCCAGGACCTTCTTGTTGTGAGGCAGACGTGCTAACCACTACACCACCAAACAGAACTGCTAAATAATACATACAATTACCGTAATGTGTGTCACATGACGTCACTAGAAATACACCAGTTCTTCTAAGAACCCTCAGTCATAACTGAGAAAAACCAAGAAGCTCTCAAAATCACGTTCAGGAAACGTATCATCCAGGGTTTGGCACAACCATCAATCTGCTTAGAGGAGACTGTCTATCAAAACTCAGGGACTGAGCAAGAAGGCATGACTCAAAGAAGCAAACAAGTGGTCATGTTAGGATTATGATACTAAAACGATATTTTCTATAATATAAACAAAGTATATTTTCGCATCGACAAGGTGCGCGACTATCAACCTGGAAATTGCCGGTTCGAATCCAGGTTGATGCCGCATCCAGGGGAGCTAATTGGCCAAGCTCTCAAAGGAAGGGGGGGGGATTGCATTCGCACTCACAGCGATCACCAGCCAATCATGGGCGTCTGCGAGCTCCTGCGTGCGAGGGGGCGGATAGCGCTTTCCCTCAGAGTGTGTTAGGCTGCCTCTAAATGCGCATGCGCAGCAGTTCGAAAAGAGGCGGGTGGCAGCATCACGTCACGGAGGAGGCACGTGCGTGTAGTCGTGTGATAGGTGGAATTAGATACGATTAAAAGATTCATGATACTGTTAACTCCACTTCAGTTTCAGATTGTAACACCCAAAACTGTGAAAAGTTCAAGGGGGGGAATAATTATTCACGGCACTTGAAGACACTCTTACACTTGTTTACGGCTAAACGAGCATTTAAGGTTAAAGTAATTTCACAAAGTCCTCATACTTCCCAAAGCTCATTGAAATGCGGTTACCAAGGAACCCGAGCTCCGAGGGTGAGTGCAGTGGGAATCTAAGGCAAGTTGAATTCTCAAACTCCTTTCAACACTTACTGAGACTCGCTTGGCCTTTGAGTGCATGCAGGGCTGGTGCATATGCAAAAAGCAATGAAAACTCGAGGGAAAAACAGAGAACAAAAACAAGACCATGAACACACATACCCTTGTTTTTGTGCAGATGATTACTGTACCTTCAGGGATGCTAAGGGGTGCTCTGGGCCAAGTAAATTCCAATGAAAGGCAGCAAGATCCTCATCAGGCAAAATGTGATTCCCTGCAAGCATACAACACATGAGCACTTTTGAAACAAAGGGCAGAAATCCAACACTATGTTCACGCTAGCACTTAGGGGGTCATGTCAATTACATTTACGGCATTTGGCAGACGGCCCTATCCAGAGCGATAAACATTTTTTTATACAACTGAGCGATTGAGAGTGGCATCTTGGTGGTACTGGTGCTTGAACCCCAACCTTTGTATCAGTAACCGAGAGTCTTAAACACTAAAACACCATTGTCCTTGCCGGCGTACAGGATCCAGTGGATTAGCAAAGCATGCTAGGTGCAGTGCTAACACATTTATGCTTTTCTTCCGTTTTGGAGCATGAAATTAACTGCAGGTAGGAAATAATAGTGGATTTGACTAAGCAACTGAAAACAAGACTCGATCTGCCTCGCAATCTGTTCAAGGAACCATTTGAACCAATAGTTTGGATTTGTAGCCTTAAACTAATTAGCACAGAATTGAAAAAATTGAATGGCCAAATTTTACTTGTCACACAGTCACACTGTTGTTTAGCACTGATACTGGAATGACGGCACAGATCTGTGTCACTCGTATACAAATAAATAAATCATTGCTCTGTCGCTCACTAGCGTGAATGTAGGGTAACATGAACAGTGAACACACAGCTTACCTAAGAGTGAAGCGAAAATGACAAAGCGATTTGGATTGAGATCCAGCTGCTTGGCAACTTCGTGCATCAGGTACTGGCTGGTGGTGAGACTCTTGCCATTGCGACTGAGTTTTAGAGCGTGGGCACTGAAGTAGTACGGGACGTTGCACAGAGCATAATCCGAATCGTAGGCTACCAAGCCATGGAACCCGTTCTCTCTATATAAGGCAATTACTTCCTGGTGATGATCCTCAATGCTCTGTACAACCTGCGGACAGAAACAAACACTGCTAGAAATATTTTACACAAAGATGAGTGCCTTCATATTTTCACAATCCCTAAATCAGGACCGGCGTCACATTCAGAAACTCACAGCAAGAATATCCAGAGGATTCCATTTTACTTATTGCACAGGATCACATCAGCAACCAATAACATGTGAACACATCAGTTATTTCTTACTCCGTGAACTTTTAATTTATAACTAACAATTACACACCGATAGCGAGGGGGGACGAAACTAAACATTCAGTTCAGTGACATCCACCCAGCATGAGTCGCATACATGTTTTGGTATATATCACACAAACAAAAGCACAAAAAAAAATCAGAGTAAAACAAGATTTTATTTGAATTTTTTTTTTCCCTTTTTAATCAGGACGGAAGCAGGTGAGCTCCCGGTGTGAGTAGGTGCAGAGTCTAAGCGCAGCCTAACGGTGTCTCTTTAAACCCTTTTCAGAGTTTTGGTAGTACTCTGCGGAAGCATACGAGACTGGTCAACTTTAAACTACAAGAAAATAAAAATATGATTTTTAAGGCTTATGCTACGCTAATCTGCGCACTGGAAGGGTAAATCTCAGAAATGTGGACACTCTTTCTACACAATGCAGCCAAAACATTAAGCTTAATTTTTTTTAAATTCACAGTTAAGGTCTGAAGAATGCATAAGGCTTGCGTGAGTATGCGCATCCGTTATTTGATATTCAATAAAGAACAGTTTGGAATAATTCCTCCGTTTCTTTGGTAGCCTACACACGGACGCACTTACGTTAAGATACAGTAGAAAAGGCTATTCCGTGTAATCAGTATATTACGCTTGATGTGATTGGCCTCATGGTCCACTGCTTGGCGTGGGAATCTTCGCTCCAGCAATCAGGTGAAATCATACTTATGCAAGTGCCGTAAAGCCATGAGCTTGATTTTGCTGTCACATCCGTGCTCACAGGCCTACACAGGCGTGTGGTCACTGGCGCTGAGTGCACTTCACTCCGCAGCACTTTCTCTTACTTTGTATGCGCGTTTCTGTAAACTTACACATGCAAACATTCTAAGAGCTCCGCTTTTAGACAGTGCCTAAATATTTATATTTGAAACACACTATTTGGTTTTCAGAGATGCCAATAAATCAGCACCAAAGACTGTTCATTTTTGCACAGTGGGAGGAGTTTCAAATTAGAAGCCAGCGGAAGTCTATGGATTCTGGTGGCTGGTATCAGTACGATTTCACCTCTGCCCATGCATGTCCAAAACAATAAAGTTTCTTTAAAAACTGTCATTGTCAATAGTAGTTTCAAAGATTTCAAAGTTAAAACCAGTTACATTTTTTATTACATTTTAATCACATTATTTATTTAGTGCACTGGAGGACTTATTACAATTTAGAAACAAATATGTTCGCAAAACATTTCATTATTAATGGATTTCGGAGTGGACACTTTTGGACGGACTCATATTCACATGCTTGTGTAGTCAACATTTCAGAATCTGGTTCAGATATGTTTTGCTATAAAGTTGCATACCTAGATGTACTTTATAAAAAGTGCATCTGATTGAAAAAAGATACGTTTCTTATTATCACAAGAGATCGGAAAGTCGGAGTGGACATTTTGGACGAACACTTCCTCGCGTGTATTCAGATCCGCCCCGTGCAGAACAAATCGGGGATATTGCCACCAATACATGATTTAGTTAAACGACATACGCTTATCTGATTTTGAATGGAAACATTTTCATGACAAACATCCTCCTTTAGAAAATTATTTCAGTTGGAATCCTGAGAATTTTTCAAGTGGGAAACTTCCATGTATATTTTCAAGACAAGCTGATACTTTTTGTTCATTATTTTTTTTATTTGAAGGTACTCCATACTATTGTGAATTTATTCATATATGAAATTTTATATAATATGCACAGATTTTGGAACAATAACCCTCATTTTATGTATCCCCAATGCACTAGAAGACTGTGAAAAGGCTCATATACGGGAGAACAGCATATTTTCAATGTTATTTTTCTTCTATCTTTATCATCATTTGCATCTACTGTGTCTAATCTGAACACTTAGATTTCTGCATGCTAATATCTGCACAAGTTTTATTTCCCCTCAGAAATCACCTTTTAAAACGTTAAATTATTGTAAATATTGAAGGCGTGGCTAGACTAGACTGACAGAGAGAGACCTGGAAGAAGAGAATAGCTTCGGCTCGAGCGGCATGCTCTGTGTTCCTTACAATTATTTAAACTCTGAACTTAATCACAGAATCATATACCTACTTATAGAAACGTTACTTGACACATGCCCCAGTAATCTGCCATTTCATTTAAAATGGGAGCATTGTGCTACCTACTTAATCTTGTAGGATAACACACTTTATTTTGGTGTTAATCAAATCCAACTCTTGAAATCTGCGCAATCGCCATCTGTTTATCAGTGAACACACACTACCTACAACATTAGAATGGATTTTATATATAATAACACAGAGAACTTATAAACTCACCCTGCATGCACCGCTGTGTTCATGCAGTCACTGTCTGTATTAAACAAACATACTCCATGTGAAGTCCAGGTTAACCCATCGGCAATTTCTAGTTCATGTCCCAGTGATAAAGGTCCTGCATGCGTATTTATAAAATTGTTTCGCGAAACATTAATATATGCACTTTGTATTCAGAATAATGCATACACACTATTTCCAGAGAAATTAAAAAGACGACAATGTTTACCAAAATCTCGTCCGGTGCAGGGTTCGTGTATTCTCCCGGTGCTTGCATGGGTTTCCTCCGGGTACTCCGGTTTCCACCCACAGTCAAAAAACATACACGGTAGGCTAATCGGCTGTTCCAAATTGCACCTAGGTGTGGAAGTGAGTGCGAAGGGTTGTGTGAGTGTTGCCCTGTGATGGTCTAGCGAGCTGTTCAGGGTGTACCCTGCCTTTGCCCAGTGTTGGCTGAGATACGCTCCAGCCTCCCCACGACCCTAATTGTAGGATTAAGCAGTTCGATAAATGAGTCACTGTGCTGGCTTCCTTAAACCTGAAAGGGCAGAAATGCTCTGTTCTTACCATCTTTTTAGGCTATTAGTTAAACAAACAAACAAACAAAAAAAGCCAAATCAGGAGCAAACAACAATCAATATCGCACAAGCCTTATAAACGAGTTTCAGTATGGACGCTGGGTTTAATAATCAAGCACAGCTTACTAGTAAAGAACCAATATATCAATATCACTGAAGTCACATTATTTGTGGGAAGACAGGCAACATTGGGTTTTTTTTGGTTTTTTTTTTGTTTTTTTAACAATAGTCTGATTAACTGTAAAACAGCAGCATGGTTTGGGATTCTGTGTCTCCACTACCATTTCACTAAAAGGCTCACCAGCTTGATCAGGGCCTGTTTGCTGTGTAAAATCCAGCTCAAGTGATGTACATCTGTTCGGCCTATCAGAGTGCAGGGTTTTCTACAGTTCTGACGTAACCCTTCCGTATGTAGCCTATCACGGCGCGACAGAGGCGGGGAAACACAGCCAGCCTCACACCAAGATGATATCCTACAATCTAGTTTGATTAATGTGGGGTTTCATTGGTGCTACTAATCTTAGTTGGAAATACAAAATAGTCACCACACGCCAACAGTGAAATGGCTTCAAGTTAAACTAAATGATTTGCAGTTTAGAGACAAAACGGTCCACCAAAAAAAGAAAATTTGCAAAAGGGAACAAACTGTCCAGGTTTTGTTTCTTGGACAGAGAGAAAAAGGAATAATAAACAATTTTAATTAAACAAACTGTCGTTTAAATATCATCGTGAGAAAATGAAAGCACTTATATATGTAACTTTAGAAGGCTAATCCTGTTAGCAAGGCCTGAAATGCTAGCATGACCTGAGGCCAGCTTAACTAGCCAGTTTATCGGTTACAGCTAACTGACAGCTTGGACTTTTGACAGTTATAACGATTTAATAATGAAAACATGTTTACTTGAACTAACAAACATCACTTCAACACAACAAAACAACGAACTAAGTACTTTAAATCGTTTAACAGTGAGCCTGAAGTCTGAGGAAGACAGAAAATACAGCTAAAGTCAACAGCTGATTAGCCGCTAGGCTATTAGCAATTAGCAAGAGGCGGTTTATTTCTGAATAAAATCAACAATTCCCGGATATAACTGACTTTTCCTTTCTTGAATTGATTTCTCTTTAGAAAAAAATGTACAACACGGGTTGACAGGATATTTAAAACACGACAATGTTGTGAAAACCTGTTAACAAGTGGCTGCTAGTAGCTAGGATCAGTGCACGGCTTTAGCTAGTTTACCTCAGAAGTTTATGAGGATAAGAGAGGGGGGAAAGCTGGATTAACGAGCATTAAAGCCAAGTAAAACAAATCAAATTCACACTCGTTATATCCCGTAATACTACTAGTCGAAAGGAAACCTGGGCAGTGGAGCAAATGCCAGGCAAGTACGCCCTCCGATTAAGTGACAACACAGTAACTAACTTACTTCAATCCGGAACCTGAGGAGCGCCAGGCGGATGCAATGTGCCATACACACAGGTGGCAGGAACCAGACTTTGGGTGGCGGGGTGCCCTTGTTCTGAATGTGGCTGACAATCTGCTGCGCCGTCTGCCGCTCGTTCACCTGCCGCTTGACCCACTCGTGCAGGCGGCCCTTCTCCAGCGCGCCGTTGAAGCACACCTGCAGCTGGATATTACCGCTGAAGCAGGCCTTGGCGAGCGCAGCCAGGTAGCCGAGCATGTGGTTCCACTGGCCGCCGCCGACCCAGTCGGTGTAGAAGCCGCCGTAGAGTCGGTGCACGCAGTTCTCGGCGTCCACTAGCAAGCGCAGCGGGCCCTGCGGCGGCCTCTGCCTGCCGCCTCCCACCAGACTCCCTCGCGCCAGCTTCTGGAGCTCCACCGGCACCACGGCGCTCGGGCAGTGCTTCTCGATGTACTCCTGGAAGCCATGCACACCCATGACTGCTCTGTGTTGTCGGGGGGGGGGGAATTAAATAAAACTAGGGCGGTAAAACTGCAAGTAGAAAAAGCGAGGAGTTCAGAGCAGCCTCTGCCTCACTCTCTCACCTACACTGGAGGGGGGAAAATAATAATATTGCCGAAGATGGAACTGACGAATCCGAAATTAATCAAATCGGGTTTGTTAGAAATGCATTTGTTATTATTTTTGGTGAGTTGTGGGGGTAATTTGGTTTATGGCCGCCGGCCGCCATGTGCAGTCCTATGGAGCCATGTCTGTGGTCTGGAGCGCACTGAGCCGAACGGAGAAACTGGACTCGTGACGCAACGCAGTGGGCGGGGTTTGAAGAGAAAAAAAAAAACACGTCACGAGTTCCTGATCTCAAACACCACCCTATTCTCTATACCGGTGCACTTTACATATCACTGCAGCACAGTCTCGTCCACACCCGATTTAGTGCACTCTGTGTGAAATTGAGAAACGCAAAGCGGTACTGAAACTCTCTGTAACCCCGGAACATGTGGCTTCCTCTCATAAAACATAACATTGCATCTGTGCAGCTGTTTAGGACTTGCACAGATATTGTGGTATCAGTAGAATTAAATGAAGTAATTATAAAATGAAGTAAGAATTAAAAAGAATTGAATGCAGTACCTACAAAGTGTGCATAATAATATATAGTGCTTATTCCACATTGTTTTAAAATAATTATACTCAAAATGTATTTGGTGTCTGGGGATATTTGTACCTCCTGGCTATGACGTTTTAATCATCAGAATTAAGAAACTTTCGGAACGTGCAATAAGATTTTTTTATTTTATTTTTTAATTAATTAATTAATTTATTTATTTATTTTTGCGCCTCCTTTACTTCTGAACCGACAGGTGGCGCCAAAGCTCTGTTTGGAAATGGCGCTCCTGACGCTCGAACGCAGAGGTTCCCAACCCTGGTCCTGGAGGAACCCCTGTCTTGCACATGTTTGTGTTTTTCTTGTTCCCATCACACCTGACTCACTCACTCACCAAACCGCTTAATCCTATTAGGGGCGCAGGGAGGCTGGAGCCTATCTCTGGGCGAAACTGGGCGAAAGCAGGGTACACCCCTAAACAGTTCGCGAGACCATCGCAGGGCCAACACACACACACACTCACACCTAGAGGCAGTTTGGGACAGCCAATTAGCCTAATGTGCATGTCTTGAGAGTGTGGGAGGAAACCAGAATACCCAGAGGAAACCACACTCAGGGAGAACATGCAAACTCCACTCAGAAACACAGTAGCACAGAAATTTAGGACCTTTTTGCTGTGAGGTGGACATGCTAAGCAATACTCCACCCATACAAAAAAAAATAAAAAATCATCAAAATTCATTCATAGCTTTTTGCTTAAAGTTCCCAGACACTGGTGTCTGGATGTGTTCCTGAGCCCATGCAGCGAATCCATGACAGAATCATACCTGTTTTTATGCAGTGCTCCTGAAGGTTCAAAGGTCACAGGCATACAGTATTGGTTTTCTGGTCTTGTCCCTTGCACACAGCAATTTCTCTTGATATTATGCACTGTAAATGATGAGATATTTAATGTCTTTGCAATTTTACGTTGCGGAACATTATTTTGAAACTGTTGCACAATTTGTAGATTTTTATACCAAATCATGTTACTGATCTGATGGTAGTTAACAAAATAAGCTGGAAAGTATTTTGTTCTCCCTATCCCAACCCTTTTTTTTTTTTTTTGAGACGTATTGCTGCCATCAAATTTAAAATGAACTCATATTTTTCATGTTCTGGTAAAATGTCTTATTTTAAACATATTATGTTTTCTATGTTTTATAGTGAATGAAATATGGGTTTGTGATATTTGCAAATCATAGCATTGTGAATTTATGGACATTTTACACAGCATCCCAACATTTTTGGAATCCAGGTTGTACTTTTTGCCTCATTTTGATACTTATGTGATAAAAAAAAAAGGACCTTTATATTCGAACTGTAGAAATATTATTGTGTCACCTGTTCATAGTTGTATTTTTATTGATTAACCCACATATTTATTTAACAAAACAGGATATATTTATTCAAGCAATCCATTATTTCATTTTATTTCACTTGGTAAAACCATTCCAAGCATTTATTCATTTATTAATTTTCTGTATTAGTATATTGAAAGTTGCGAGTACACCCTGGGCAGGTCACTATTATAACCTGACACAGAGAGACAGTCGTTTACACTGACACCTACAGGTAGTTTAGAGAATCCAGTTGTCTCTGGACTGTCGGAGGAAACCGGAGTACCTTGAGGGAATCCACTCAGGCACAAGATGAACATGAATACTCCAATCAGAAAGGCTCAAGTTGACTGGTACATCTGAACCCGGAGGCAACAGTTCTAACCACTGCATCACGATCTGCCATCACAGCACCCTCCAATATAAATATTTACAAAACGTGAGCCTAAAAGCTGAAGAAATTTAAATTGAAAATATACAGTTGAAGAAATTGTATTTATACACCGCTCAGAGAGAGAGAGAGAGATTTACAAAAATACTTATGTATAGTACATATTCCTCTACAATGTATACAGTAGCTTGTAGAATTCTTTATACTATTAATGAAAACCAATGAAAAAGAATAACCAATGCAGTAAGTCATATTTTGTGGCAAATATACACATTGTACAAGTTTATTATTTTTTTTAAATGGTTTGTTTTTCAAATGAAAAATTTAAAAGTAGATTAAAAATAAGTAGATTTTAAAAAATAACAAAACGCTGGTTTCAAAATGATCAGCACCCTTAAAATATTCATTAATTAATATTTTATGGTGCTTACCTTGGAAAGAATAACACAACTGAGTGTCTTCCTTTAAAGTGTAGGAAAGAGGTATAAACAGGTTAGAGACACTTGTGGAGGGATCGCAATCCTCTCCTCTGTCTCTTTTATGCTAAAAATTTCTTCCCAGCATAACAAGCAGCAGAAGGATTTTTCACATATGCAAACTCATATTTATACGGGAAACAGGACATGGCTACAGGTAACGCCAGCGTTCACTGTGACACAGAACACAAGGTTTGGTTTTTTTAAGAATATCAATTTTGTTTGCATTTATTTAAAATATCCAGTAGGCTTTTAGTTATTCTGGTATATACTACTATCATTAAGAGAAATACTATTATTAAGAAAATTCTGTAATGATCATTTTTGTTAGAACAAAATAAGCTTATTTTATACAATGTTTTTGCTCATTTCGAGATGGGAACAATAAGCAAAGCCCTCCAGTCATTTTGGAGTGCAATGCTAATTATTCCCTCTGAGATACTGGCTACAAAGTCTGACATTACAAAGTGCATGTTTTGCTGAAGTGAAAATAATAAACCTTACTATCTAAAATCTAAACACAAAGATACCATGGAAAAGAAGCTCTCCCTTTTAAAATATTCACATTTTGTTGCCTTGCAGCCCAAAATCCAGAGTCCTGTGATCCGTCCTGATGTTGATCTGTAGATGTTGATGCTGATGCTGATGATGATCCATATGGACTTAAATATACACTCAGAAACTGTGAGGATGACTTTCCACTGCTGGTGATATAAACTTTTTTACTTAAATGATTTAGAAATTACCATTACAGTTATAAGATAACCAGCTAGACTTCATGTTAAACTGTAGTTTAATTTGTACATAGTTTGTATTTTTGGATTTTAGGATGAGTTTCCCTCTTGAGTCTGGTTCCGCTCAAGGTTTCTTCCTCGTGTGCACTGAGGGAGATTTTCCTTGGTACTGTCGCCGTGGGTTTACTCATTAGGGTTTGTTGAAGAAATGTTTAAATTCTTTACTAAATTTGTTTTTACTATGTAAAGCTGCATTGCGACAATGCCATTTGTAAAAAATGCTACATAAATAAAACTGAATTGAATTGAATTGAAAATGCACATACTCCGAATTTGTATTATTATCTTTATCTTTGTGAAACCACCTTTTGCTTTGATTACAGTCACGAGTCTGTTGTCAGACTCTACCAAGTTTGCACATCTATACTGTGTAATATTTGCCCACTCTTCTTTACAGAACTGTTCAAGCTCAGTCAAACTGGACGGTACCCATTGTTGGTGAATTGCAATCTTCAAGTCATTCCACAGATTTCCAATAAGGTTTAGGTCTGGGTTCTGAATAAGCATTCCAAGCACATTCACCTTTTTCTCCTTTAGCCACTGTGTGATCAAACTTTGGCTCAGTGTCATGTTGTGCCTTCTTTCCATGGACAACCTTCTGGCAGAGGTAACCTTTATTGGTTTTCAGTGAAATATACTCTTTGGCACTGAGGCCAAATAGTTTGATTTTGGACTCATCTGACCATAAGACCTTTTTTTCAATTGGTCTCAAATGGATTTTGGCAAAGCTCAATAGAGGAGTGTTTTGTTGTTGTTGTTGTTGTTTGCAAAACTTCCATACAATCCACATTGGTAGAGCATTTGTGATCTCCCAGTAACCTCTGTGACCAGCTTCCACCCAGTTTGGAGAGATGGCCTGACCTGGGAAGAATCCTAGTAGAACCCTCTTTTTGATTATGGACTTTACTGTGCTCCTAGGAATTAATAAAGCCTTTGAATTTTTTTAGACTTATTTCCTGACTTGTGCCTTTCCACAACTTTATCCCTGAGATCTTTATTTATTTATTTCTTTATTTTTTTACCTTGGCCTCCCTGGACCTTAATAAAGGGTAAATAAGTTTGGAAAATAAAACGAAAATGAAACATCAGTTTCTTGCCACCCATAGGTGATTGTTAGCTTCCAGATATATCTGTAAAAAAGATTTTTTTTTTTTCATTAGATGCAATAAATTCAGGTCAGTCCGGCAAACCAAGGTAGTTGTATGCTTCAGTACCAGTTGGTGAGTAGTTAGTACTTAGACCTCTAAGTTTTAGTTCATTACAACCCGCCAAAGTTCTGCTAACTGTCGTGCTTTTGTTGTGAAATGTGGGAAAGTCAACTTTTGGAGTTGTAGAGACTTACAGTTGAGTTAAAATGAATATGGAGAGTTAGTCAAAAGGGTAAACTCAAAAGCAAATCTTAAAGGTTTAAGTGCTTAATTAGAAGTTTGTTGCCTAACAATTTTGAGTTCTCCTAACTTTTCTTTTTTACAGTGTACTTCGAAGCACTGGAATGCTCTAGGAATAATGTTTTGCTGAGATATTCAGAATGATCAATTGGACCGATTAATCACAAGTGGAAGCCAATTAGTTTGGTGCACAACAGAGAAGGTGATCAGTTGACTGAGTTTGAGTTTAAACCTGATTGAGTTCATAAGTATTTTTAAGAGGGGTTGATCCTTTTACCATGTCGTGATTCTGTTTATCTTCTTTCTTTCTTTTTTTTGAATGGTTGCTGTTTTATATAATTCACTTGGCTCTTATAAGTTACACTGAGTAAATACAGCTAGGATTTTTTTTGTGTGTGTTTTCATTTCAGGATTCAAAGCAACAAAATGCAAATATCACTACTGTATTTACTTGTAATTTAGACTCCTGCTAGTCTACTAAGTTTTACTTATTTTCTGAAAATGTATTGTTTATTTCAATGTATATATCCTTTTATTCAATGTATATATATCCTTTAATAAATATGCATTAGACATTTCTGAATGTGCATGTTGTATTAAATGCTCCTCTTTTTGGTGCCTCACAATTATTGTTTTTTGGTTTTTTTCTGACACACCTATTGAAAAATTGACAGAATATAACCAGTGTCACTAAAACAGAACATGCAGATATAAGACTAAACTTTGCTCCATATTACTGTCCTTTCATGGATCCCTTAGGTGTCCAGAGATAAGCGAAAATGGTGTGCCCTCTGAGCCAGCTCTTTGGCAAAGTTCTGTGCTTCCTGGATGGCCACTTGGTCTGGAAAGTGCAGTGCTGCTTTTTTAGTGGCCACCGCCAGTTGCTTTAGGAGGGCACACAAGTGGTTAATTTTGTACAGGAGTTCCTGACTGTCCTGCCTTTTCTGTGCTTCACCAAAAAGGGTGTCTATTAGTCTCTGGCCCACCATGATCACCAGCTTACTGTGGGATATGAACTTCTCAGGGGGATTTTTTTCCTCCAGGCTGGTAACAAACACAGCGATAGCCTTCTTGATGGCCCCAAAATACAGACGGCAGTGATCGGAAATAACGGGCTTGCAGGGCTGTTGGCTTGTGCTTTCAGGACATGTAGGCTCTGGATTGGAAGCCTGGAAATAAGAAGCATAAAGAAAACTTTAAGACATTCAAATACATTGTTGTTCTTTAACTACAGCGATGAGCTATTATCCGCACATGCTGGTGTGTGTGTGTACAGCAACTTTGCAAGCAATCAAGAATTCTGAATAGGGTTCCTGCTGACTCTGATGTCTGTTCCTTTTCAGGACAGACGTTTTTTTCATATAAATGGTTAAAATCATTACCGTTTTTTTCTTGTTTTCTATATTTGCCTCCAATTGTATGTTGTTCTTTGCTTCACTTTGCTGTTGCTTTTCAAATTCTGTCTTGGTCTGTAAAAATTAAACAACAGACAAAAAAAGCAAATGTCTAAACATACGGATCTTGATTTGTTTTGCTTTGGACAGATAGACACCAAAAGTATTCAGATCCAGTGTAAACTCTTAAAACAGTTTAGCCTGTTTACCTGAAGTTGCACATAATCCTCATCTCCCTCTGTACTTCGCGGTGGTTCGTTCTTTACAAGCCTTTTTCTCACATATTGCGGACTGGGGTCTTTGGGCATTTCTGGCTCTTTTGCTGAATTTGGAAACAGTAGCTTGCTGTTGGCATTGATAATGGACACTAACCGTTTTAGGTCTTCAGGCAAAGTACGGGCCACCATGACAAAGCGCTCTAGCTGGTCTGGATTCTGTGGCTGCCCGTAATCCTGAACCAAGACATCCAAAGTCCAGCCCAAGTCCCTTAGAGCATCTACAGATGTCTGGAGAATCAGTCCTGAGTCCTCCACAATAGAAATCTGCTTCTGGAGCCTGTTCTGCAGATTAGAGTCAGTCAGACGCTGTGCATTACCTCTGATATCTAGAGCAAAGTTGAGAAAGGAGCTGATGGAGTTCGCCACATCCTCTGAGGCTGCTCGGATCTCCTGGAGGTGCTGGCCCAGATGCTGACGGCTTCTCCAGTGGCTGCTTACGAATTGCATGAGTTTAGGCACAGCCTGACAAACTGTATCCTGGAGTTGCAAAAGTCTTTGGGTTGCTTCCTCTGGCGACAGTGTGACCTCCCGCAGTGGCTCTGGTGAGGAAGAGCCAAACATCATAGAGTCACAGGAGCTGCAGGAAGAGCTGGAGGTGGTGGAGGAATTGGACACCGTGGAGTTCCGTTGGTTTTCCGAAAAGGACACATCTCTACTGTTCTTTTCCTTATTTTCAATGGTTTTTGCACCCCTCTCCTGTAGTTCTCTAGACAACATAATCTTTCTGCCCCATGATGAATGTCCGTAAGGATGATCAGGCTTTAATCCTGGCTTGCATCTGTATTCCAGAGGTTTAGAGACATTTTCCGGATCACTTGGGTGTGTAACCTTCTGATTTGGAAGTGTTAGTCCATTCAGAACAGGTTCTCTTTGCTTGATGCTAGGCGGTACATCGTAGATGCATTCTTTCTCTGGTGGGTTGGACTCTTCCCTTTGTTGTGCTTTCTCACTACATTTTGGAATATCGTAAAGGGAGCCATCAGGGACTCTGGAAGGATGAGCACATTTTGGTGGCGTATCATAGAGATCTTTTTCAGAACTTTCCCCTTTGGATGGCAGCGTGCCATAGAAACCTCGTACACCTACGGGCATTTCAGGTATCACAGGCACATCGTATATCTGCTCATGCTTCCGAGGATTAGGCAAAGTGCTGTAACTGGAAACTGACTTTAGCTGTGGCTCACTTTTGGATGAGGTGGGAATATCATAATTGGGATCTGTGGAAGGTGTTGGTGGTACATCATAAATCTGTAAAACATGAGGAGACCTTGTGATTTCTGTATTACACTTATGAGTCATGCTTCTAGTAACCACTGGATTCACTACAGATATTTAAGACAAACTATCATTGACTCCTACACATAAATTTACCTCACATGGAGAGCGCTTGATGGCCATGATTTCATATCTCTTCTGAATGATAGTAGATGGTGTTTTTTTTAGTATAGGCCGGGGTGAAAATGGCTGTGTTTATGGACAGGCATAAATTAGCATAAGATGATGGAATTATTAGCTAATCATTAGCAGAAATTAAGTAAAGTGTTTGTATAATTAGATTGTATCAAATATCAAGATTAATACACAGTCACTTAAAGAGTACCTGTGGTGAATTAACGTTAAGCTGTTTAAAACGATCACATATATCATCAGCGGTTCCTTCCGGCAACATCAGTCCATGCCCGTTTTGAAAGTGTGCGCGACTCTAGGCATGCTCACAGACATGTCGCCATTCTGATTGGTTGTTCCAACCTGGTAGTGAAGTGAACTCGTTGGATTTTCTGGGCTACGTCACTGACCCCGTGCGTCATAACACATTATCGGCCAGTGCTGCGCTGCACAAACAACAAGCGCAGAAATCGTGGAAATCGTTTCTTTTCGTTCCTAAACCAAATGACGACAGGAAAGCAGAGTCGGGAAAACATTGGCTGCATAAACCATTTTGGATCTACCGTCACACTCATCTCTGGCAGCATTCTCC
Organism: Tandanus tandanus; assembly: GCA_039654325.1. NCBI lineage: Eukaryota > Metazoa > Chordata > Actinopteri > Siluriformes > Plotosidae > Tandanus > Tandanus tandanus. The sequence continues at coordinate 12,014,136 of JBCNYH010000023.1, read as the reverse complement.
TCCCCAGAGTCACTAGAATATAATGTCTCGCTGTCTCCACAAGAGACGCCAATCCTGCCCAATGTGTTGACGTTACTTCCGGGGGAAACGTTTGCTAACCCCTACAGTTCAGCCCCCGGTTGTAAAACATGGAGAAAAAATTACACCAGTTTTCTGTTTTTTATGGTCATTTATGTTAAAATAAGCATCTGCATTGCCTAAACGTATTACATACGCACAAATTATGCTGTAAGAATGACCTGTAGTGGTACTCTTTAAGTGTTCTGTTGAAAAAAAAAAGAGAGAGAGAGAGAGAGAGAGAGAGAGAGAGAGAGAGAGAGAGAGAGAGAGTCTTACTGTATACATAGTGCCTTTTCTCCCAAGCTGAGGAACAGCATACACATCTGGACTAGGACTGGAGCATTCATTTGCCAACTTAAAAACAACAACAACAACAAAAAAAAGAAATCTTTGTCAAATTTTGCACTATAGAATTTGTTTCCCTAAGGGATCTGCATAAGGCCTGTTTTTGGGCAGGCATACTAAACTGGGTATGTCTGCTGATTTAACCCAGTTCTCTAATTAAAACCATGAAGCACATTAACTGGAAAAGAACTACTGTAAAAGTAAACATTTTTCCTGGAGCAGGAGGGGAAATCAGCAACATGTGGGCTTACCAACCCTACCTGCCACTGACACCTCTCTATCCCTCAGTTTCCTTCTGCTGGTTGTAGTTAGCAGTGTCTGAAGTCTGTCTCTAGGTTATTTTATGGGCCCATAAAATGCTGAGGCAGAGGCTGAGCCAAAGCATCTGCTAGTGCTTTAGCCAGCAGGGGTCACCGCATAACTGCCTATTAACCTGCCGTTGTATCGCTACCAGGTCTTTCTGGAGTAAAAGCTGATAATACTTACTTACACATGGGGCGAAGACCTTGTCCTAACCTCATTACAAATTCTTAAGTTCAGGTTTTGCATTATCGACATCATGCCCATGCGACTGTGGAGTAATCTCGATATTTTGCTACTTGAATTGTATGAATGAGTTCTGTCTATCTTCAAGCAAATCGCCGTTCAGTTTTACTTTTTAAATTCTCTGAGCGTTGGATCATGATCTTTTTGTCTCCACCACATCAGCACACCCCCTCCTCCTTCAAAAAAAGCATGTATACCTTTTTCAGAGAGCTGCTTCTCTCCAGTGTTTCAGATTTCCTTTGCAAAAGGACAGGACTTTGCACCATGTGTGTGGATGGCACCGTGTAGACCTGCTGCATGGTCTCGTAAGTGTGGCTTGCTTGTGATGAACGTGGGATTTGATAAATACACTCGGATGGTGAGAGGAGCCGCAGACGGTTGGCCGGTGCCAGGCCCTCCTGGCCATGTAGAGAGCATTTCCACCAGCCAACACTGCCCTCAACGGTTTTCTCTATCACCACAACAACATCACCCTTGTGGAAGGCGAGCTCATCTGGACTTTCAGCTGTGTTGTCATAGAGCGCTTTGGCGAGGACGATCTGAGGAGAAAATGTGACATCATTTATATTCACAAAACAAAAAACTGCACAGATAACATGCACAGGCACAGGGGCTAACGGGGATGCTAGTGCCTTCCCGAAGTGATGATCACAACAAACAAGGCCTTTGTGTGATTATTATAATAGGCCCGGCCACAGCTAGGCACTACTAGGAATGTTAGTGGCTGTATTCGCCGGAGACAGAACTTAACTCTGAAGTCATCACCACATAATCCAGTGTATAATCCTTCCTGGAACAACACCATGTCGAATCAGGCCTGTCTTAAAATACATATCTCTACAAGTAAAAGGTCCTGCATTCAAAACTTTACTTAATTAAAAGTGTATAAGTCACCTGCTGGGGTGCTATGTACTTAATTTTAATGGCTTGGTGGAGGTTTGCACTCGCCAAGGGTTCTTGCTTAATAGTTTGTTTACTTTAAATTGGGACAATTTTCTTAAACCATTAAGAACACAAAAAATTCCTTTATACAAACATTCTCATTTATAATTGTCAAATTTGGAGACATTGTTTCCACTGGAGAGAAAGGATATAAAACACTGTAACCCTTAAATTATCTCGTGGATTGAGCTGTCAGACAAATGTAGTGAAATAAAAAGTATAATATGTTTTCTCTGAGATGTAATGGAATAGAAGTATAAAGTTAATTAATGTAATCACAGCTTGAATTTGTACTTAAGTGCAGTACTTGAGTAAATGTACTTAACTACATTTCACCACTTCTAATATTTTGTCTGTGAACCATTGTTTAATACAGCGCTACTCTCTTGAAACTCTTCTATCCCTCATTTTTGTCTGTCGTTTTGCTCCTCTGAAAGCCTGGGTGCTCAAAAAAGTTAAACATAATTACATAATTAATAATTTATTAGTAGATGCACCGTAGTCCATATAGTTGCGCTGGATGGCATTATTTAGAGGCAGGACTTCAAGCATCTGGCTTTTGCTTCCGGTCACGGCTTCCGTTGGAGAAATAAAAGGAAACAGTCTCCCCAGTACTTCTCCAAATAAAAGTTCATTTATAACTCAGAAATCATAAAAACTGCGTTATATAGAAAACAAAAGCAAAACAGACCAATCCAACACATCAATCAGTAATATTGTCATGTGAACTATTGTTCTTCTGTTTATGCAGGAACTTCGGTATAAGGTTTTGTAAAAATACACACCACCACCTGCAAATCCTAAATTCAGCACAAACATATGCTGTTTGCAATGTGCACAAACACACGTGCACATGGACATGCACACAGTTGTGCATGTGTCCCTTTAAACCAGCTCCCATGTGTTTAGAAATTCCTCAACACCAACAGTTACACACACTTTTACACTCATACATTACACTGTTCACTGCGGGGTCAGTGAAGGGCGTATTACACAGTGTTATAGATATTGTTAATCAATGATAGCATGTCCGCCTCACAGCAAGAAGGTCACACGGAGAGGGTGTTTTTATGTGTGGAGTTTGCATGCTTGTGTGGGTTTCCTCCGTCAGTCCAAAGACATGCACACTAGGCTAACTGGCTGTTCCAAATTGCCCCTTGGTTTGAATGTGAGTGTGAATGGTTGAGTGTTGCCCTGTGATGGTCTGGCGAGCTGGTAGGGGTGTACCCTGCCTTTGCCCAGAGTTGGCTGAAATAGGCTCCAGCCCCTAATAGGAATAAGTGGTTCGGAAAATAATGAATGAATAAGTATCATCAGGGAATGATTGACACATCACAGACACGAGTCATATGCGTTTAATGACAGTCAAGTGACGCAACTATGGAGGCCATTTGAACTGTTTGTGTGGTACTGTGAATCATAGTTTAAATTCCAAGGATGTGATGAAATGTTAAAAAGAATTTAGCAAAGTGTTCAGCGACTGACTTCTCTACCCACTCTGTTCGTGTCATGCAGTTCTCGGAGGGCTGTGAATTCCCCTAGTCTTGTACACTTCCTTGACTACATGAAAAGTACTCAGTGTAAGCATGTGGGTCTGACGTTTGGATATGTGTGACCATTTACACCGAGGGTGGACAGTTCTGATCTTCAACTTGTTAACACACCACACATCTCACCCTATCCTCACTCCCCACGCGCGGCTGCCTTCCTTCCTCAGTCGTCAGCCTCCCGCTGATAAGCCCTAGCAGTAGCCTTAAATGGAGCTGGCCTCTTTTTCTAGCTCAATCTTTGATGACAATGGCTCTATTGAGCTCAGCAGGCTGACGTGAGAAGCACCTGTCATACTGCACTGCTTTTAGAGTACCAACCACAACAACCACACTGCTACAATATGACTCACACGAAGAAACCCAGGTGGTGGACAACATGTACGCTTTTTACGAAGCAATGTTTATATGATATGTAGAGGTGCATTAATGTGTGTGTGAATACAATATTGAATGCTGACTAGGAACATTTGTAAGAGAGTGTGTGTGTGTGTAGCTTGAGCAACGTGGCCACATTCAGCTGTGAGGTGTTGGGATTTCTGCACATGTGTTTGTGGGGATGAGGCTGAGACAGCTGACCCAAACTTTCTTCCAGCAGCTGTCTGTCTGTCTCTCTCACTGACTGACGTATATGGACAAATACAATGTGAGCAAGATGAAAACAATGATATCCAAATTTGACACCATGCTCATCTCTTTTTATATCCTTCTATATGCTAATTATGGCTTGTATACCGATGTGGTTCAGAAGCATCCTTTAGAAAGCTCTATTTCCAAAATACACTTTTTTAAAGCAGTAATCTGTTCTATTTTTCTCAGGAATGTCTACAAAATCTGTGTGGTACATAATCTGACAAAATGACCTGAAACTGGTCCAAAACTATTGAGAAAAGGAAGCTTTGCTTAGGAAGCTGTGGTGTGCGCACACTTGCTTACCGAATCCATGGTTCATCTTTTTATCGTCACCAAGTACAACTATTATTCTCACTTTATAGACTAGGACACAGGTGTCAAATCCGGCCCTCCAACTCACTTTATGTGGCCCGCGAGAGATTTAAAAGTATATGATTATCATACATTCTTTGCATCAACCATTACCATGAAAAGTAATTCATCATTCTTCCACTAGGTGGAGCCAGATTGCAAGATAGCTTATCAGTGTCAAATAAAGGAAGAGGGCAAATGCGTAAACAAATAATGCTGCCATGCGGATTTCATGGTTGCTCTTTTCGAATATTGGTTGAGTGATTATTCAACCCTCGATGACCTCAAAATTTAGGGATGTGGCCCTCAGTGAAAATGAGTTTGACACCCATGGAGTAAGGATACTGGGTATGGGGCAGAAGTGCAACCTGGATGAGATGCCAATCCACTGAAAAGCTGGTACAGCCATTAATTATTTATTTATTCCTTCATTCATTTGCTGAACCGCTTATTCCCATTAGTGTCACAGAGAGGCTGGAGGCATTACCCTTTCCACATTCACCTTTTTCCCCCTCTCCCAAACTTTGCAAAATGCATTATAATAGACTAGTAATAAACACCAAATATAGTAAACTCAACCCACTGACCTGGTTTTTTTCCCACCAGAAACCTTGTTCCATGACTAGCCAGATTTTGCATAATATCTGACTGTACACTGATACATTAGACTGCAAGCTGTGTGAATTTGTACTAGCACATCCTGCATTCATTATGACTACAACTAAAGACATGTTAATGGGATCATAGGGTTAATTCCTTTGGGGATTATACCCCCAATTTAATTTGAGCTATGACCTTGGGGGTAAAAAAATGTCCAGGATAAGTGCAGCACCGCTCCACAAAATAAACACACGGTTATAGCAACCCCAGCAAAGGATTCTCATTATAAGGCAATAAAGGATACAATGCAAAGAAGGACGGGACGAAAGCAAGATCCAGATCCTTTTATGAGAATAATTTCAGGAGTTACGTGATTAATGCTTGCACTGTGCACTGAGTTTATCCAGGTCAGCCATCTTGGGAACATACAGTAAATTGGGCTAAGGAGGGAAGATCGTTGGAAATTATGGCCCCTTCAGGCCCCAGCGTGTCTGCGTTACTTGTCTTATTAGCTGCATTGGTATTTCCTGTCTCTAAACTATGACAGATATCATACACAAACGCCATGTTTCTCAGAATCTGCTTTCCGGGCTCCATCCCTCCACTAACTTAATTTATTCAACAAAAGGACAGAACATCATTCCTCAGAATGATCGAATGCTGTTCAGATTCGCTTAGTGCATGCTGAACATCGCTCAGCTGTAGACTTTATTTACAGACTGGACTGTAGTAAAGTAGTGAACACCTGCTGAGATATAACAAACACGTGATACATAACACATTTTTACACTTTCATGAGCATGTGCTATATAGAGCACAGAAAAGAGATACACTACACTTTTCTTGCTCGTACCAAACAAAAAGTGGTAAGAAATGATCCATGACGGGTGTGAAGCAGTCTCGCCTTGAAACGCAGGAATGCACGCAGGTTGCTCTAAAAGAAGAGATACTTTCAGTGTGTGAGATACCTTGCCACACATGCTTATCAGTTCTTGTGGTTCAGCTTAAAGCTAACTTCCTGCACCCTCACGACTTGTGCTTTTTTGTCTTTAGCCTCACCACAGTTCTAACCGCTTCCTGTAACCATGCTCTCCACAGTGAAGTGACAATATGTGAACTACAATCTGAGCCACAAATATCACCTTTTTATTTGACCTATATCTCTGGAACGGAGTTTCAATTGGAGTTTGGAGGTTTTTGCAGACGGAATGCTGTTTTCATAAAGTCACTAGATGCTTTGACGTAGTTTGTCAAAGCATTTAGGGTCACGGGGAGGCTGAAGCCTATCTCAGGCACCACTGGGCGAAGGTGAGGTACACCCTGAACAGGGCATTTACATTTACAGCACAGTGATTTCATCCAGAGCGACTTATAATGATCATTTTTATACAACCGGGCAACTGAGAGTTAAGGGCATCGCTCAAGGGCCCAACAGTGGTGGGTGGTACTGGGGATTAAACCTCCGACCTTCAGATCAGTAACCTATTGCCCTAACCACTGAGCCACCACTGCCCTGGCTCGTCTGACCATCGAAGGGCAACACACACCATATAAATCCATACCTAGAATCGATTCGAAACAGCTAGTCTAATGTGCAGGAAACCAGAGTACCCAGAGGTAACCCACGTAAGCACAGCATTATTAATTTATATATTAATATATAATATTAATTCAATTCAATTCAATTCAGTTTTATTTGTATAGCGCTTTTTACAATTGACATTGTCACAAAGCAGCTTTAC
>JBCNYH010000023.1:11949917-11972823 GCA_039654325.1 Tandanus tandanus | reverse complement strand
AAGTATTTATTTCATGTAATATTGGATCATATTGATGAGAATAAGTAAACAAACAACAATATATAGTAATAAAAATAGTCTCTTTTTTGAGAAAAAAGTCAATATTTATTGTGGCCACCCTTTACTTTTATTACAGGCATAGTGTTCACATATTTTTAATTTCTTCACTCGCTTAACCATTCCATATGGTATGAAGTTCATTCATGCTATGCAAAATTTTTCCTGCTGGTTCGGGAATCAAACCAGTGACCTTAAGGCACCAAATCCGCTTCTCTAACCTTTAGGCCAGGACTGCCCCAAGAACAGAGCTGATGGCAGCGGTGGGATTTGAACCCACACCACAGAAGAGACTGAAGCCTTAATGCAGCGCTCTAGACTGGTTGGAGATGCTACACATTAATTTGGGTGTGGGATGTCGTCAGTGACTCTGCCGCTTTGTGTGCATGTTATGCAAAGCATATCCAGCCATGCTGTCATGTTACTTTTTTGGAGCTCCGGAGCCCCTAAAGGTAATATTATAGTGTTTATTCAGTGTCCTGATGTTTACAATCTTTCAGTTTTGACCACTGTGAGTTTGACAGCTCTGTTTAGTAGCAGTGCTAGTTCCTGATAAAGAACATCTTTTATTAGGTGAAAAATAAAATAATTTCTTTATATAAAAAATGCCTTTGTGATATTGACCTAAAATATTTTCTATTAAAAAAACAAAAACTTTTGAATGTATTATTAAAATGCAAATCTATAACCAGTATGTACTGACATGAAAAATGCAAAAAGAACAAAAAGCAGTGCACCACTTTTCTGGGGTTTTAATGTATTTACAAGTTTTACATGTCCTCCAATAGGCATTTATCACAAGCAGGCAGGGCCGTCATGAAACAGCTGGACCTTGCATTAGTAGTATTTGCATCATAATCCTTCATTTCAACTAGTGTTCTTAATCTTCAGGAGATTGACATCTACGCATCCTTGTGTACGCTTTCTTGTGGTGTGAATTCTCCACACTGAAGAAAATTAAAACAGATGCAATTACTGGGGTTATTCAAGAGCAATATGACCTGAGAAAACTTTTTTTTCTTTCCCTTTATGCTAAAATTGTCCTTCCCTTTAGGCTTGTATGACATGAACTTCAGGAAGGGTGAGTAGATATTTCAGAATAGCCATTAATATTAAGGTATTTCTGTTATTTCCATCAACATTGCTCTTATTGTGAAGACCTGCAAATGTTAAATAGACTTTGTATTTGTGAATGTTTAAAAAAATAATAAATTAAGAATTTCAGAACCTGTTTCCTTTTAAGTCTTTAACAATAAGAAAAAAGGAAAAAAATTCAAAATTCAAACCAAAAAAATATTTCCTTTATACATGTTACATGGGTTTGAATGCCCCTTCACTTCCAGATCGGAGCATTTCAGAATCCATACCATGAGAAACCCAGGCGCTACACCTTGTGTCTGGCCATGAGTGTGTGTGTGTGTGTGTGTGTGTGTGTGTGTGTGTGTCTGTAGGTGTAGGTAGTGTGTTTGAGTTCAGAGGGTACAGTTTTTCCATTTGTATTGGCAGCGTGCCTCCACGCATCAATAGGCGGCCGCCGCCTCCTCACATCAATTGTCTTCGGACTCCTCCTCAGCCTCCCGTAACCAGGTGAAAAAGGAGGTGACAGACTTTAGCGCTATGCCCTTTCCCTGCTGCTCAGCTGGGTCACTACTGATTTCCCACTTGTAGAAAGCTTCCTCTGAAATCACGTCCTCATCGTAGAGGCAGTCGAAGAACATCCTTAACAGACCTGCAAAGGTAAGAAAAATGTCAAATTTAGACACTCGTACATGAGAATGGAACTAATTTTATATCTGGAACAAGAAAAGCAACACAAAACTAAGCTCAATAACATAAATCCCAAAAGCAGTTAGCACGGTAACGCTTAGCAGTTAGCGGTGAATGGAGTCTTGTTGCGTTTCCACTTGCCGCATACTACTTTTTCCATCAAAAGGCCATCAAAAGTAGATGAAATCTGTTCTCAGCTAACTTCTAAGGGTTACCATGCTAACTGCTCATGTTAGCAGGCCAGCTCTACCCTTTATTCTTGACTTATTCCACAAGGCGTGTAGTGTATAGTACAGCTCTGAACGAGATACATGTCATCGCACAGCACTTACGCACTGCTCGTGGAGCTCACCTGCGTCTGTCATGTTAAAATATGCAAAAATAAGCTATAAAGTACACATCTTTAAATTAAACCGCTATTCAGAATCATCCACCTCCCCTTTTGGTTTAATTGTTAAATATACTACAGTGTGAGAAAGCTGAAGCGTGACCACTTACTGGGTGGTTGATCCAAAGTCACTATTAATGCTTGTAATGCATAAAGTGCTTGTAACTGACGCTCAGTGTCTGAATTAAGGTACTTCTGTAACACAGGGAGGTGCTTCTGTATGATGGCCGTGTCCACTTTCCAGGACGTATTCTCATCTGCACAAGAGAAAATAAAGCCAGAGAAAACATTAGTGATCTGCACTGTAACAGGTGCTGACTGTGTAGTAAACCCATCAGTTTAATGCCTGCTCATTACTGTCTGCAAGCCAGCTGCTGCGTCTTAATGAGCTGGGGTTAATGTGCATATATAAAAAGGATAAATATGTAGTTATTGCATAACCGTCAGATGAGAAGCTTACAAAGCCAAAGAGGGAGAGAAACAGTATTATGGAATAGCACAGTGTTGCATGGAGCAAGTTTGGAGTTGGGTTTGTTTCCTGTAAAGGGAAAATACTCACCTCGAACAGCTGCCTTACACACTGCAGTCATTAAAGCTCTCAGGAATGGGGAAGAGTTCATCTGGGATTCATCCACATTGGCCTGTAAGAGAAGAAACACTATTTTATAATATATTTTTTAATGGAAATACTGTATATATAGGAATAAAACACAACGGGGTGTCCTTTAGTAGGAAATGAATCAATGCTGGGGTGTGAGACGGCCTGAAGTGAAGCGGTTATGATTAACACAGCTCTTCACTTTGATGTCCTCTCTCAGCACTCTCCTTGCACTTGGCAAATAATTGTCAATTAGACAAATATCTGTTTATGTTTAGCATTAGAACATGAATAATGAAGGCATTAAAATGAACCTGTGATTTCAATTACAGCTGGCACTAAAATCAACACACTAGAGAAACCAGTAAACCAGGACAAGACTTGTGTGTATGATTTCTGTAATAAAGACGATGACAGATTCTGCAAAGGGAATTGGGGTGTGTGTGTGTGTGTGTGTGTGTGTGTGTGTGTGTGTGTGTGAGCGCGAGTATTCGCCCAGCTTTACCTCGACCCAGTCAAATATTTTCTCGACACTGGACAGGTCCTCTACTAGGAGATGCTCGAGCTGTGTGTGCAACTCATCCGGGGTGATAGTGGGCACGTGAAGAGCCGAGTGAGGAGATGAACAGTCGGACAGAGTGAACTCCAGCTTCTGGAAGGAGGAGAAAGGAAGGAGAAAAGCTTTACATCCACAAAAGAATTGAAAGTTTTGCTTACTACATTTTTATTTTGGATCCCAGCAAATGCTTTGGATTTAAATAATTTGTAACGTATTTAAGTCATATCTTTACTAAATACCCACATCGGGGAGGCTGTTTAAACTTAACTTGCAAGTATGAGTAAAACACTGCAGCTTGTTTGCATCTTGAGAATGATGTGAATATAAAATAACATGTCTGTGAGCGTGCATGGAACAAGATAGAACTACCTGAACACACTCGGGCTCACCTGCTCGGAGATAAAGCTCTGGAGCTCCTGTTCTTCTGACAGGAAATCACGCCAGTTAAGTCCTGCGTCCCTCCATAAAGCCCCCACTTTCTTTTGGGCCTGAAGGAGGATGCATCAACACAATTAGCTACAGAATGATTTAAACCCATGGCCAGATGAAAAACACATCGTGACTCTAGCTGTAAAGATTGGGGCTTGTTTGGGACACATTCTGATTTAGCGTGAAGTGTTGCGCTATTGAAATAAGATTTCTTTAAAGGAATCCGACTATCACCACAGGGTAGCGAGATGCCATTCTGCTGGATAGGTTTACTTCCGTTAGCACGTTATACGTGCGAGAAACGTCATGTGCTTCCTCAACTTAACTTTTTTTTTTTTTTGGGAGTGGGGTGGGAGGAGTTCACCTTGGGCACCATATAGGCTTGAACTCTATATACAGTGAGCTTATTCATATCCCGATAAGAAATCTTATCCCATGTTCCTTTAGGACACAAAAAACAACCAATTGAACACAATGCTAAGAATAACAATCTTACCATTTGTTTGCATAGCAGGTGAAGTATTTCCACCATTAAGATGCCAGCTCTTCCCACAGGGAGTAGTGGTTTACTTATTTCACTGTAAAAGACAAAAACACTTGGCTTTCCTATCCTGACTGGTTGATGATTGCATAATAAAGTACAGTAAGTCAGAAATGTAATACAAGTATTACAGAATAACACACAATGGGGCATGCTGTTCAAGGAAAATAATAAATGATGGATTGGTGTGATGTACTTCCAAATGTGTTTTATTCCTCTTATACATTTTCTATAAAACTAACATCGATGAGACTGGAGATATTTAAACCTTGAACTTGGTGGTGATCTTACCTAAAGATTTCTCTCATTGGGATGCCTCCCTCTTTGAGAAGAGGAACAAGCAGCTCAGCCAGATACAACCAAATGTGAGGAATGTCTATGGCCATGTCATCAGCCATGTCCAGTGTGTCCGCTAAGCTGGAGAGCACAGCAAAGTACAAGGAACAAAGTTATTTGGTTAGATTTCATAACCACTGTGTATATGTGAGACCATCACCAGGACTGTGGTCTTCTGTTTTCTAATAAAAACAACAGTGTCCAGTACTGAAACAATCTGTGTGTAGTTAAGCTAAGTGAAGGAATGTGTGTGTGAGAGAGAGAGAGAGAGAGAGAGAGAGAGAGAGAGAGAGAGAGAGAGAGAGAGAGGGAGGGAGGGAGGGGGGGTGGGGGGTTTCCCCTGGAACTTACCCTGCATATAACTGGGCCCGCTGTAGGCTTCCTTTGTGGATCAGCTGGTAAAAGAGCTGCCCCATGTGCTCTCGGGCCATGTGACTCCGCTCCAATGTGGACTCCACCCCCACCCGCACAAATACAGCCAGCTGGGATACCTGCTGCAGTTCCTCCACACACTGTACTGCCTCCTACACACATTCATACACAGCTGTGATACTCCACTAATACAAATTGACTATGAGAATTATTTAGAGATATAATTTACGAATTCTATGTGAATGTGAGGTATAAGAGCACAACAAGGTTGTATTTTTTTTTTATTATAGCATGTGTAGCTTTGACAGGACATCCAGGATAAGGCCATGTCTATGTGGTATGATGCAGCCTGAAATAAAAAGGATGACCGAGAAAGATTCACTTATGCCTGGTCAGGTGCCCACGTACTACTGGCCACATAGTGTACACTCAAAAATGTTATTAGGCACATCGATGCACCTACGGACATATGGAGCAATGAACAACCAGATGAAAGGATGAATGCCTTATTAATCCCAAAGGAAATTTAGGCACAACAATGGTACTATAAAGAAACCACCCAGTGAGCAGCAGTACTGTGTTTGCTGATGAGATAGGTCAATGGAGAATGGCCAGACAGGTTGAAGCAACAGAAAGGCTTCAATATCTCAGATAACCACTCTGCATGATGACAGTGGTGAGCAGAAAAGTATCTCTAAATGCACAGAATGTCAAATCTTGACGCAGATAAACTACAACAGCAGAAAACCACATGCCGTACCAATTATGTCAGCCAAGAACAGAACGCTGAGGATGCTGTGGGCACAGGCTCAGCAAAACTGGACAGTTTACAACTGCACAAAACTCAGCCTGGTCTGATGAATCTCGATTTCTGATGAGGTGCACAGATGGCAGGGTCAGAATTTGGCGCCAAAATCATAAACACAAGGATCGAACCTCCATTATGCCAACAAACCAGGGTGGCAGAAGTGGTGTAAGGAATGTTTTTTTGGCCTGTTAGTACCAATCAATCATCACTTGAATGCCACAGCCTATATGAGTATCACTGTTAATATACATGCATCCCTTCATGGCTACAATTTCTCTATCTTCTAAAGGCTACATCCAGCACAATACCAGCAGCAACAGGCTGGTTACATAGCACGACAATGAGCTCAATCTTCAGTGACCTTAGCCATTCCTGAGATCTAAATCCAACAGAACACCTGAAAAATCTGCAGGAACTGTTTCTATCATCTTGTGGAAGACATGGCATGAAAAATGGAGCCGTTTTGAAAGCAAAGTGGGTTCTACCCTAGAATTACTGGTGTTCCTAATAAAGTGTCAATGAGTGCATACTATAGAAAATACAGACAGCTGTTAGCAGTATCTTTATTTCTTAAGGTAAATAAGACGAAGAAAAAAAGATTCAGGCAGTGCCTGCCCTAAATACCCCGAGTGATAACGATAGAACAACTCACCAGTCAATTGCCTAATGTGCCTGCCTTTGGACCCTGGGAGGAAACTGGAGCACCCGGAGGAAACCCCACACAAGCTAAAGAACATGCAAACTCTACACAGATACACCCTGGCTGGGCATGGAGCTCAAACCCAGGACCTTCTTGCTGTAAGGCAAGAGTACTAACCACTATACCACCATGCCGCCGTTCTCTCATCACAGTCAGAATGTCATCATTGTTTTTATCATATAAACTACTAAAACTAATATAATAATTCAGATTATATAAGAAAAAAGGCAAAAGCTTCCTTAGACTTAAGTGTAAAAAAAACCCCAACAACAACAACCTTGTAGTCGTTAATGTGCAGGAACTCATCAATGATGGATTTAGACTTCCTCTCCATCTCCTCCTCAGACAGGGCAGACTTTGCTGGAACCACATTCACCGAGTCTTCTGTTTTTTGTACTGTTATGGAAAAGCAACACAAAATTCTTTTTTAAACATGCGATATGTTTTTGGTTTGTGTATTTATCTGCTCTAAAACGTGTATAAAAGACAGAGAAAGGGGTGTGTTGGAGAAAGAGAAGGTAATACAGAAGCATCCCTACAGTTCTGTATGGTGGAGGTTCTGTGATGGTGTGAGTCTGTTTTCTTGACCAAAGTACCGTGAACCTGTGTGACTTTAACTCCATGAAGTACCTGAAGATTTTAAGTGACAATTTCAAGTGCCCCTCATCACACTTCTGCCAAGAAGCTACAACTGGTCTGTGTTCGGTTCATCCAGCAGTATATTCTACACTTAGTGGATTTTGCAATGAAATTCACATTTAGTTCAAATAACTGCAGCAATTAATCTGAAGACATTCCAGGGTGGCTTTGATGAGAAGTACAGTTTAGTGCTTTCACTATATTTGGTTGGTGCAATCTGGTTGTGAAATAGACACCAAACCTTATAAGCTAAAGAGAGTTGAATTGTCTTGGAGAGACCGTATGTGAGTAAATGTGTAATATATGTATCTGCTATCTCACAAGGATCGCGTGGCTGGCTCTGCTCGGTGTTGTTTCTGTCCTCTGAGATACTTGTTTTGTGGGGTGTCGCTTGTGTGTCTCTGCATGGCTCCTCAGCAGTCGCACTGTCCACCAGCTCCTTATTGCTGCCACTGCGACTGAGGAGCCTTGTGGAACCTGAACTCTGAGGCTTCTCACTTCGCTCTCGACCATAGCTGCTTCGGCTGAGGAATGACAGACGGGAGAAAAAAAACAAAACAAAAACAAAACAGAGCTAGTTTTAATAAGATAATAAACAAGACATGAGGAAACCATAGTAATGCTTAATTACCGCAAGCAAAAAGGAGCATAGAGGTTAGCTACACTATATGGTTGCCAGCTGGCTGAGAATGGCATACATTTACGACATTTGGCAGATGCCCTGATCCAGAGCGACTTACATTTTTAAAATCTCATTTATACAACTTAAGAGTTAATGGCTGAAGGCCTTACTCAAGGGCCCAGCTGTGGTAGCTTGGTGGTACTGAAGTTTGAGCCCATGGCCTTCTGATCAGTAATCCAGTGCCCTAACCACTAAGCCACCTATACCCCCATACAGAGTCATAAAAAACACAAAACTTGTCCTAGGCCATGTTCACCTTACCAGCCTCATGATTCAATTCCCATTTTCACACCTCTGTATCTCTCCTCTATTGTTGCTTTGCCACTCTTACTGCTTGTGCTGGCTGATTACAACAGCGCTCATCATGTGTATAGCCAAAACAATTCTGATCTAACAATTTTCTTTTATGTTGCATGGCCACACATTTGATAAATATCCATTCTAGGACCTCATACAAAGAAGACTCAAATCTGATTTGAAAAGATTGGATTTCTGTGTTCACACAGCCTGGGGGAAAAAATTAGATCTGTACAACACTGAGGCAAGAAATCTGATTTGAGGTACTTCAGCCTGGAAATGTGAATGAAGCCCGAGAGACCTAGTGAGAACCGTGAATCGGATAACTTATCACCTCAAATCAGATCATCTGCAGCCAAAAAGCCAACTAATAAATCCCTGAGTGTCTTGCAGAACGCCTCCACTGTCTGTTACCAAAATTAGAATGAATTAAAAGTATAATATGTAGATTTAGGCACTGCCTTAATGTGGGGCTCCTGATAGATATCTTTACTGATCAGTATCCAAGCCTGGATTAGTTTACTTACCCATTTAACAAGTTCATGTTCTGTCAAACTTTTGTTCTCGGCATTTGCTTCATGAACATTTAGTTACCTGCCTGTGTATTTGCCTACCTGAATTAGATTATGTGTTTGTTATTCTATGTGAGTCTGGGCGGTATATGAGCCTTTATTTTTGGGTTTCAGCTTTTGTTATTAATAATAAATCAATTAATAAATGATTTTTTTTATTGCTGCCCTTCGTCATGCAAGTCATTGACGTGGCAGCCTTACTGGGTTTCCTTTGGTGGACACGTGGGGACACCGGATGGACATGGGAGAGCCATTCAAGCCATGTTCCATGACTATGGTGCTCTGCTCGGGAGCTCCTCTATAAAGTGGTACCAAACCATATGTTAACAATCCTATAGCAAATATAGGGATTGATGCACTCTATGCAGTTTATAATTTTAAGGCCAGTGTGTGGCAGTTAACAGTCCGTTACTTTAAGTAGTCCTGTTCATCACGTGGCATTGACCATACAGCACCGTCATGATACTGTATGACACAGAATGAGTAGAAGATTCTCTTTTAGACTTTTCGGTAGTAGATATTAGACTGTGATGGCATGACAGTAGTCCAAGATTTCAGTCACAAGAAGTGGACTTTCTCTTCTTTTACCCAATCGGATTGGGCGTTCCCCATGATTTCCAAATGATCAGTTTGAATCGAGCTGCAGTACATTTACTTACTCTGCACTTTTTTGGGCACCATAACCATATACTTATTATAACTCCCCCCTCTCTCTGTGTTCTCACTAAACTGCTCCTTGTTCCGTTGTGAGTTTTCTACGCATTTGTTGATTAATTAGTACATTTTCAGTGCTAATAATCTAAATGGACTGGCAGATGTCAAAGATCTACTGTGTATCACAATAGATAATAAATGAATTAGATCTGAACATGCTGCTTAAAAGTTCAAATAATAAACTCTAAACATAATTCATCTGGTGTTTTTTGGAGAGATGTTACCTCGCTAGAGGGCGTCTGGTGTCTGGGTCAGTGGTTTGTGCTGGGGGCAACGTGCATGACTGCAGTGCTGAATAGCGGTTTAGACTGCTACTACCACCCGACTGAGACTCTGCAAGAACCCACACAAGAAAGGATTAATCAGACAGTCAAAACCACAAACTCTTTCTCCTTCTGGCTAAAAGACCTGCGAGTCTCTAAAGTAGGTAGATACTCACCAGAATTGCTGGCTTTGGCTCCTCCACTGCTGCCCTTCACCCAGCTAAGTTGAGCCCTGGGCCCGAGCTGGATCTTATCATCAAACTGAGACTGAAAGAGAAAGACAAACAGAAAAATGGATGGACTGATACATCATGGTTTCATTCATCAAACCACAAGATCAATTCATTAAACAACAATCTGCTTCCTACTCCTGCATACACTGAATAAATTACACCAGAAATGAATTTACATGTACTAAATCATCAAAAATACTCCCCAAAACTGGATAGTCAACAGAGACTCTTGTACATGACAATCTGGGAAGAATTAAACGTGCATTAATATAGATACTCAAGTTTACATGCCAGCCATTTCAGAAATGTGGACTCAAGCATCGCGTTTCCGGTTGTTATTTTGTAATTTTTTTTATGCAGTCGTAAAGCACATAATATTTATACACCGCAATCATAAGCTGCTCTTCCATGTTAATGTATGAATTATTAAACTCATGTTCGTTGTTCCCTGCGGAAAACGTTTTGGGAACTTATTTATTGTCGGCATCTGTTAATCAATGGTATCTTTAAGCGCTGATTGGTTATCGCTTGAATGGCGTCGTGTGAAAGTTCAGCTCAGCTGATTTCCAGGGAAAACTCCAGAACTGATATGTGCAAGACCACTCACAGTAACACGCTTGGCTTAGGCCCAAGAATTCCACTCTTAAATATATTTAGAAGTGACTAAGAACGGTCTCCATTTTTTTTATCCCAGAGTGAAGATGCCGTGTGCATTTGATCTTAAATGTAAAAGGCGCAATACTGTAAGTGGAGTTTAAACATAAATAAACGGAGGATTAAGTTATAAATTGCCTCTGTTCATAGTAGATTCCTCAGCCTTTACTCACTGGTTAACTGGGTCCCAGGCACCTGTACATCTGCTGAAGTGACCGAGCACAGAACAATCACAGAATTTTGCTCATGTTGCTAAAATAAACCCAAAAGAGAGGGAACATAATGAACAGACCTTGGAGATCTTGGGGATCTTGGTGGGGTCTATGGTCCTGCTGTTCTTGGTCATTGGTACAGTGCTCCAGGTCTCTTCTCTCAGACCGCGCTGATCCCTTGGTTCTGTTAACACCATCATGACATTTAACAGTTAGTGCTTCTTTTATCCACACAGTAGAAGATGGCATGCCTACTGTATCACTGTTTTAATCTTTCCCTGGAGAAGTCTGAGTGACATTGCTGCTGCTGACCTGGCCTCCTTTTATCCTTGGACAACAGCTGCTGGTGGACCTTCCTCTGCTCCTCCTGTTCCTCGATCCTGGCCTCTTTATGGATCTGCTCAATGGTTTTAGGGCCCTGATCAGCCCTGCGTGACACCCAGTTATGCTAAACGCACACAGATACAGGCATTTCTGTAAGTTACATCCATTAGCAATAATTAAGCTCATATTAAAATATATGAACATCACACACACACCAGTCTCAGGTCGATCACATCCTGTACCATGAAGCGGATTCGGGACGATGTCTTGCGCTCTTTGACAATTTTTTCCATCTGGTGGAAATACTGGTCCATGCGAGGCTATTCAAGGACACAGAGGAGAGGCTAATCAGAAACACTGACTGGGCCAACTTCAAGCATTTCACACACACACACACACACACACACACACACACACACACACACACACAGTTTCTTTACCACAAACAAGAGCCACAATCCACTCGCTCCCCTGTACTGCATCTGATATTCTAATCACTGTGATACAGAACACTGCTTGGTTTTTAGTTTAACTCTTTTACGTAAATAAAGAATTGAACATCTCTCTTAAATACACCCCAAACTACTTCTTCAAAAAGAAAACCCCACAGTCAATGATTCATAAAAATGAAAACAGAGAGAAAAAAAAATCCCCAGAGTGTGCATATAGTGTCAGCTGACCTAAGCCAATCATGGTAAAATCTAAGGGAATCGTTTAATACACAGGCACAGCTAGAAAATACCCATAAACTATACACATGTAACACTGCCCTATTTCCCCAGGAAAAAGTAGATGCTTTCATTGTGGTCAATCCTGGCACTCTGCCAAGCACCCAAAGTCTCACGCCTGAAGTCAGTTGGGATTGGCTCCAGCTTCCCCCTTGGCTGAGCAGGACAAGTGATACAGATAACAAGTGAATGGATGGATGGTTGGATAGACAGCCGGTCTTTTGGCATGCCTGCATATGTGATTGTGAAGTGAAATAAAGGAGGAAGGAAACTTGCACCAAACATAACAATTGTGGTTCTTAAGAGTACACCACACCATACAAACACTGGTATAACCCAGGCGTCTCAAACTCAGGCCTGAACGGGAAATACAACCCTACTAGAGGTTTTATTCTCTAAAAACAATTCAGCCCATTAATTTCTTGCATAGCTGCTGATGAGTGGTGTGTTAAATGAGGTAGAAAGCTGAACTCTGCACTATTGTGACCTTCCATGACCGGAGTTTAGTCTGCTAGCTGCTAACGATTAGCGTTACCTAATTATCTTTCTAGAATGCTTCCTGGTTAAACTGGATATATATAAAGCACTGAATGCTTAACATTACTGGATAAAATCAGCTATTTAAGTAGAACAAGACACACCTATCTAATTCTGGCTCTCACGTTTCTCACTCCGCAACAATATGTTTACTATGTGATTAAACTAAACTACTACTAAAATACTATATGTTTACCAAGTGATTAAAACTTCACATACGTCAGTTGTCACCTGTCGTTTACTGCATCTTCACACACGTTTCAAGTGACCACTTGTGATAATCTCACTTCCCATTTCTATATGTAAATAAACACGCATATCATTTTCTGTTTGCAAAGAACATACTTGTTTCTGAAGGGAATTTAAACCCAAACTTTTCACATCTAAACACGCTATTGTTATAACAATCTTTTACAGAAAGAAAATAAAAACGAGTATTAAAAAAGGGAAGGGTGGGGGGGTGGGGGGAGTGGAGCAGTAAACATGGAAGTGTTGTGCATTTAAATGCACTTAGCTTTAGGATAAGCATACAAATAGACACTCATCATGCATGTAAATGTAAATATTGTATTATGTGTACCTGCCTAGCTTGATTTTATTCAGTCGTTCACTAGTTTATATCGGAATTGTTAGTTTAATATCTGTATTCTATTATTTTTGCCGTTATATTGCCTTATTAGAACGGACGGGTCCACTATTTCGCATACTTGAGTGAAACGGGCTACATATTGTAGCCTTTTCAAACAGGGTAATGCAAACTATCGAGCACATTTAAGCAGATTGCAACTTTGAAAATGTAAGTAAAACCAACCCGATAATGAATTTACATACATCTTTTGAGTTTCAAAGGCTTTCCTTTCACTTTCTTTTATCCAGCAAAAAGCAACACACATACCATACCTTTTAGCTATTATAAAATGGCGCTATCCAGTTTTGGGGAGAATTTATCCCAGATTTCCTCTCCAATTTTTTCATAGCACCAATTCCCACCCCTGAAGTTTTGTTTCACCATCACATGATCACCACCAACCAGGGACGGTGACAGCAAGTGAATGTACACTCTAAGGTACATGATGCCAGCCAATCACTTCTTTCTGAACTGCATACTCAGGAGCAGTGTAACACACTCAAAGGGAAATTGCTATCCACCCCCTTGTATGCATGAGATCACAGGTGCGCATGGTTAGCTAGTGGTCACTCCGAGTGACGGGAAAATGAGCGTATGCCTTCCCTCCCTGAGAATTCGGCTAATTAGCTCTCATGTGCTTCCGGTCATGGATGGTTTGTGTACCTTAACCTGGAGGCAAACTCACAATCTCCAGGATGATGGTGGCGCAGGGAGCCGAGAAGATTTTTTTAATAGCAAAGAAAAAAAAGTGTATATGTAAGAGGCAGGGTACAAACAGGTTGCCAGTCTATTGCAGGGCTAAGTCTGAAACAACCATTCACACCTTGGGACAATTTAGAACAGCCACTTGACCTAAATGTATATGCCTTTGGACTGTGGGAGGAAACCAGAATATCTGGAGGAAACCCAAGCACAAGACATAAAAGGTCCATGGCCTTTCCAACCATGAATCTTCTCAATGAGAGTTGACTTTGCTAAACACTGAGCAACCCTGTCCCAAAAAAAATACCGTATCAGGAAATTTTATTTAATGTGAAATGTCTGCAATTCAAATACACTCGCACAAAATTCATATTCTAGTGATTCAGTAAAGAAATTAATACAAATAAATAAACACATACAATTTAAATGCTGCCCAGTTTAAACACGTGGCACCTTTTGTAATTTACTGCTTTAACGTTAAATAGTTACTCCAGGAATTTGTGATGGCGTGATTACATCAATTTACACAAATTTATCCAAATTCTCCTGCCTTCTGCATGACCTTGCAATTTTAACCAATCACCACAACCTTTTGCAAATTTGGCCAATCACTGTATTATAAAGCAAGTTTAAAAAATTGTAGCAGTCCCCAGGACAAACGTCGAGCTGTACTTCACCATATGCCACTTGTTTGTTTACGCTAATAAAAACATCAAGATGTGGCCCCATAAGCAACTATATTTCTGCAATTTACCCACAATCCTGCAATTTCATGGCAGTGAACGCCTAGAAACGTCATAATATCCATAGCTAATCATTATTTTTTAAAAACCTGCTGCAAAATTTGGCATTTTAGACAACAATCACAAAAACAGTCGACAACGCCCTGGAGGGACTGCCTAAAGGACTGTCCGAGCACCATTTGCTTTAATCTTTGTACATAAACTAACACACACCTACAAATATTTTCCAATGACAGAATGTTTTATTCACAGTGTTTCACTCGCTCTCTTTCTCCCTTCTCTTGAAGATAATAAGACAAAATAAACCTCAGTCTTTCATGTAAACTGCACCATGCTCTGTCCTGAAGACTCTACACTGGCGGAGAGCATAAGGATTCTTATACGGCACCGAAGCTGTTGGTTGAATTACCTTGGCCTTCTCAAAATCCAGGTCCTTGCCGATGGTAGTAAGAAGCCTGCAGAGACACTCAAGGCTGTCATCGTCATGGTTCTTCAGGAGCTTCACCACGCAGTCATGCATGATGGCCTCCGTTAGCATGCGCAGCTTAAACAGCTCACCGATAAACTTGATGTTGCCCGTGGAGCGCCGCCTGGCTTTGTCCTTCGCCTCCTCCAGCTCCTCCTGCAGTCGCTCCTTTTCACTGGA
The DNA here is from genome assembly GCA_039654325.1 of Tandanus tandanus. Classification (NCBI taxonomy): domain Eukaryota; kingdom Metazoa; phylum Chordata; class Actinopteri; order Siluriformes; family Plotosidae; genus Tandanus; species Tandanus tandanus. Next base: position 11,957,694 of record JBCNYH010000023.1, on the reverse strand, counting down.
CTGGGAGTACAAATATCAGACATGAACCGTATGAGAAAAAAACTTTTAACTAGATATAAACAGGAAGTCTGATTTCATTGTTGTTGTAACTACTATATGAGACATTTATTACTGATCTAACTGTGCTACATAGAGCTGGGAATTTCGGCAACAAGCACCAACAACAAACTAGAGAGATTTCCATAAAAGGGCTGATTTACCCTTCCCAGAATCCACAAAACACATTGTTATTGTTTGGAAAGTATCTGACTGCTAGCACTCTATACAGCAGGGGTGTCAAGCTCATTTTTACTGAGGGCCACATCACTACATTTCGAGGTCATCAAGGACTGGATAATCTAGTCAAAAAGGGCAACCACGAAGCCTGCATGGCAAAAAGACTAATTTAGTTTATGATTTATCCTCATTATTTTTACTGTCCTTTTCTAACAACGCTTGACAGCAACATGGTAGCTTGCAATCTTTCTTGAGCCATGAATGACACTTGAAATAGGTTTGCTGCCACCTAGTGAATGGACAATAAATTATGTTTCATGGTAATGGTTGATTATTAGAAAATAATTCACAGGAATGGCATGATCTGATTGGTTCATTATTATGAAATTAAAAAACATTAGCGGACAATACTTGAATCAGACCTGTGGATACGCTCGAAACAGGCGATGTGATTATTAGCATGCTTTAAAATGGAGAAATAAATAAATCTTGTTTTTGTTTGTTTTTATATACTCATGAAGTATACACCAAAACACCTCTATGGAGCACCGTTTACTTACGTTTTAATCTGGTAGGTACTACACTCTAAATAAATAGCCTCAAAAGATGCTGTTAGCTACTTATCGCTTAGCTCAACTCGAAGCGCAGCGCTCACCTGACCTGCCTCGATCACGGGGAGGCTGAAGCCTATCTCAGCAGACTTGGGTCCATTGCACAGCCAATACACATACACTCTCACACCTGGGGGCAATTTGGAACAGCCAATTAGCCTAATGTACAAGTCTTCGGACTGTGGGAGGAAACTGGATTATCCGTAGCAAACCCACGCCAGCACGGGGAGAACATGCAGACTCAACATAGAAATGTCCCCGCTGAGCCTGGGACTCGAACCCAGGACTTTCTTGCTGTTAGGTGGACGTGCTAACCACTACGGCAATATTTAAAGATGCCTAAAGAAAGAAAAATAATACTAAAACAATAAATAAGTGAATAATTAGATACATACTGACGCTGCAGAGTCGAGCTCCTTCTGCTTCCTTTCAAACACAGCATTGTCCACTTTGTCCTTTTCGAATTCTTTCTGACAGCGGTTCAGCAGCAACTTCCGGAAGTTTACAGTGGTGCCAGGTTTATCAGCCATTGGTACCTTCAACTGCAGGCACAGCGAAACATAATCAAACCCTTTCATTTGTCATGCAAAAAGAAAACATCAATAACTGCAATGCAAAAGATCATGCGGTCATGAAGAGCGTACTGTAGCCAGACAGTGGCACATGTTGGCATAGGCTACAGAGAAACTGGGCTCATCGATGGCCTTCTCAAACACCAGGTCGATGACTCCTTTAAGCCTCTCCTCCGTGTTTATGGTGAGGTCCGTCACCTGCTTGATCAGCTGTGAGAACATCTGGGGCGTCAGTTTATTCAGGATGCTGCGTACTTTGCGGAAAAGCTCCTGCGACACAACCATAAAAACAAACATCGCTGAAATAAAACAAAGCGCTCGCTCTTTAGGAGACATAACATAACCCTATAAACCTTTGAAGTGCCAAGCGAAACCTCTCTGACTTTTTGTATTTGGGAGGAAAACATTATTAAAGTAGCTTTCTGACGGTTCGACAGAAATAAACACGCAGGGAGGATGTCAGCATTACGTTTAGATTCTGACCTAAAATGTCTACCTGTGTTTTCTGAGTTTCCAGGTCCTCTGTGAGCGTTTCTCTCTTCATGCCAGGCTTCCAGGCATTCTCCGCCTTTTGCAGCTGCACCTCATTATTCACAGAAACATTCATGATGATCTTGCGAGGCTGCGGACGCCAGACGGGCAAGCTGAGGAGCTAACGGTCAAGAAAAGAGGTAAAAACAATACGTTTGTGCTTTGAGTAACATGAACAGTCAGCAGAATATATTTTGTGATGTGTGTGCGTGTATTAAAAAAAAAAAAAAGAGTGCTTGCATCACTTACTGGTGCTCCCCGTCCTACTAATAACTGCCTGCTAAAGTCAGCAAACGCCGGGGTGAAATCAGGCCCTCTGGAGAGCACCCTTGAGTCCACTGGCCTTGTCGGTAACTTAGCTTGGTTAATCTGAAACAAAAGCATGAAACACCATGTGCTTACCAGCAGGGGGCACAGTGAGCGCCAACAAGTCAGAAATCCAAATAATTCAACACCACGCAGGGGCTACGTACAGTGACCCCTCCATATACACTCAGGACTCCTAAAACCTGTTTGAGATTAATGCACACATTCACCAGCACTGATCACCTCGTCCATCTCCAAATTTTAACCAAACGTCTACATTAAACGCGACAGCAAATCAAGACGCCATACATGCAACGTCACATCGAATAAAGAAACTCGATTGGAACAGAAACAAAAAGATCCTAGCAGGTAACCGAATGAACCCAAACTGATTTCACTATTGTACCTCTGCTCATAAAAGATGGGAGTCTAGCATGTGAAGCTATAAACTACACATAAGCAGTGCGTTTATTTTCCCTACTGTGTTTTGCCCAAGTTAACATCCCCACCTAGTGTGACGTAACCTTGATGCAATTTTAATGGAAACAGGATGTCCGAGGACTCTGAACTGAGTGTGCCCGATGGAGACGGGCCGTGAACGATGGTTCGTTTGCTGCGGGCTCATTTTTCAGCCTGCAGGAAATGAGGGATGTTGTACATTGCAACACTGTTGAAATCGTACGCTTCAATGCAAAACAAACACATTTATCATAAAAACGTGAGATGACAAATCAGTTCAACACGTCATAAATAAATAGAGGGTAAAAAGAGCGTAACCTGAAACTACTGCTGCGGTTACGTGCTAACGTGTCGATTATTATTATGCCTTGTGTCAGTGGGGTGGCTGTTTCAGAGCTTCAGGGCAGCAGCTGCAAATGCTTTGTCACTTTTTTTATTCTAACTGAGCTCTAGGAAGAGTAAAGAGAAGCTAAACCTATAAAGAGTCTGTGAGTTTTACGTAAAATTATGCAGGTTGGAAAGAAATGTGAAACCATGAAGAATTCCAAACACAAACAATAAGACTCGGAAGAAGCAGCTATTGATTCCAAGCTTCGGTTGAGACACTGTACAGAAGGTCTAGATTTCATCCAGCACTCACTTTATCCAGAACTACATCTGAGATTTGAGGTAAGCCCTCTGGCTTCTGCACACATGCTGGCATAAACTGGAAGCCCAGCAGGAAGTCCCGTTCATACTGTCTTTTCCCATTGGGCTGCATGAGCACTGAAACAGATGAGACAACAAGACTGCAGTGAGACTGAAATGAAATGAACAGTTAACAGAGAAGAACATTAATACACTGTCTGGTTAAACAAAACAAAACAAAAAAAAAAGAAACCAAACAAAAAAAGAAATTACACACTATAATATTTTGTTGAAGCACCTTTCCCCTTGATTACAGCGCGTAATCTGCATCACATTGCTGCTTTAGTTGGTCAGGTCGAGGCTCAGCAACATTATGTGGCAATAAAATTAAGTCAAGTCAAGCCTCATGATAATTAGCTCCCAGCCATCGGAAGCTATAGGAATGGTTTCCCTCCGTCCGTCACACTTTAGTTTCCGGACATTTACCTGGTGTGCAGTGAAGCTGGGGCTTTCAAACTTGGTATGCTTGTTCACTACTATGAGTGCTGGGCTGAGTTTGTGTGTGAGTGACCTTGACCTACTTTTCAAGGCCACAGAGGCAAAACTGTATATCAGGTTTCCAGACATTTTCTTACTGTGCGTTGAAGCTGGGGCTTTCAAACTTGTTTATGCTTGTTCTATATTGGCATATTATTAAATGGTCCTTTCCACGGGAGCGTCTATTTTTTTTGATTTGAGCCATCAGGAAACTTCATTTTATTACCTTATAATGTTGCTGAGCCTCAACCTGGCCAACTGAAGCAGCAATGTCAAAGGTGGTCCAACAAAATGACGAACCAGCCAACTGATATTAAAAAACCTGGCACTAGTATAGAGAGGGAATGGAAACCTGCATTTTCCCCCCCATCATGAAATCTCACTCATGGTTCAAACTTGTGTAGAATGACGAGAGGAGCAGCAGGAAGCATTCAATATCTCCATGCTGGGATTCCAGGAGTACATTTGGTTTTTTTTTTCCTCCCAGTAATCACATCCGAACCTCATAAAAGATAAGTAGACTTATATTGTAAAACAGGAACGATCGTCTTATACTAAAAACCTTTAAGATTACCACCACCAGGCATGTTTCACTGGCAAGCCCACATGGCGGTGTGTTGTGATTTCGTGCTTTCTAGCGAGAATGTTTTGAGTGTGCGAATATATAGCAAGGTTATACAGCTGTAGTTATTCAGCCTACACCAAAATGAGTAACTCTGATTTATCTATCAGATTACTGAGATAGATAATGCACTGTTCTCTGTTCTGACTCATGAGCAGTTAGCAGTAGGATAATGAAATACCCTTTTGGTCTTCGTATTAAAGTTGATTTTGTGAATGGAATTCTTTAGTGAGATGGCTGCTATGTGTAACCCCAAAGTTTCGTCGTAGTGTCTCTGGAGAAAGTATAAAAAAAAGTAAGTACTGACACGGTGTTCATACTTTATGTAGGTATTTTTATAAACTCGGCATCTGCAGCCGCAAGCAAACGTAAGAGCCTGATGGTAATTTCCTAATGTTAAAAAAACTCTCTTCTCATCACCAGACTGTAATGAATCTCACGGTGTGTTAGTTAGTGTTTTTAAATGTCCACCCTCCTTAAATCAGTGTCCATACATGCTAATATTCCATATTCATAACCGTTAAATCCAGTGAACTCTATGACAATGGCAGTAGTGTAGTACTGGGAGCTGTGTGTGGGAGCACTGGGAGCGCCACTGTAAAGCGTTGAATAGATCTAAAGCGTGGATGTAAACAACAGCATTCAGGGCACTGGTCTTTAATGGCCACAGTGCAGAAACTGAGGTACAAAACTTGGGAAGCTCGAGGTCCATGAACAGCCCCAGTGTCTGTATTGCTACTACTTTCAAGCTCACTAGCAACGTCCATGTACTCGTCTAAAGTTTTGTTCAAATTCAGCTCTTCGCAGTCTAAAGTCTGTTTGTGTTGTGTTTCATTTTGAACTAGAACCGTATATTATCTCTATACCAGTCCCAGTTTTTGCAGATAAAACCACAAAGTGCGAAGTCAAAGCTACAACTTCTGTACACAGGCACAAGTTTAGAGTGATATTGAGAGCCAATGTCGGCCATCTCCGGAATGTACAATTTCACTGAGCGCGTCCCAGAACGTCACGAGAGCTAGAATACAAGCATGAGCAACATCGTTGGGCCAGCTAGTCCAACCCAATGATGGTTTCCAATCCCTCTCTATACTAATCCCAGGGCAAACCCGACAACTGTGACTACCTAAAAACGCTTGAAGTTGTGAGCTTTTTTTCTTTTTTTTGGATTTCCCCCCATTTTTCTCCCTAATTTAGTCGTATATATTCCCACCCATCAAGTATTGCCTTCCCTAACACACGACCACCACCAACCAGGGATGGGCGTAAACATGCACATGCCCCCTCCGTGACATGCAATGCCCGCCACCCACCTTTTTCCGAACTGCTGCGCATGTGTACTTTGGGGGCGGTCTAACACACTTGTAAGGAAAGCGCTATCCGCCCCCTCGTACAAATGAGCTCACAGACACCCATGATTGGCTGGTGATCTCTGTGAGTGACAGGGAAGTGAGTGTATGCCATCCCTCCCTCCCGTGAGAGCTCGGCCAATTAAGCTCCCATAGACTCCCGGTCACAGATGGCTGTGGCATCAATCCGGATTCGAACTTGCGATCTCCGGTTGATATCCGTGCACCTTCACCACTTGGGAGACCGAAGCTGTGAGCTTTTATCATAACTTTACCTTCCTGTATAGCTAACGAAGGCCCTGTAGAGTCCTTTTCCTCATCAGGAGTGACCATGTTATCCTTGTCCTCTGTTTCCAAAACGTGTGCATCTCCGTTTTTCAGCACTTCTGTTTCCGTCTCTCCGTTCTCCTCTGGAAAGATGGCTGGAGATGGAGAAAAGCCATTTCTCATCTCTGAGGCTGGTCTACAGACCTCTTCTCCAGCTGAGCCATCAGTGCTGGACTCCTCCTAGACGATTAAAGAAAAGAAATGCTTTCACAAAGGAGACGGGAAATATTAAGAGGACCTTAATGAAAGTCAGTCAAACTTGATTTCACGATTCACTTCCTACTGAATAAAGCACCTGTGAAAAATGTTCAGTGCAAAACAAAAAAAGATTGACAGCGAGTTATCAGGTGGGCGGGGTTTAGTTAACTTGTATTTACAAATTGGAATTTGGAAATAGCTACCCATCACAGAAGTGACTTCTATTCTGGTTGTTAAGCTTTTCTGCACCAGAGTGACTATTCATCTCATTCATCTGCCTGTATCTGTAGTAACGTGATCTAGAGGCTGAAATGTTTGGAGGGAATCCTGTGGGTCATGGAATTCCTGTAGAATGAGGGATGGGAATCAATTTCACTATTGATCACGTGACTAGACGTAAATAGTCAACAGGAGCAGTGAGTCGGGAATAATGAATAATGATGACGACAACAGAACAGTATATCTATATAAACATTCAGTTCTAGCATGAATAAATAACATTTTCTTCATTTTGAACATGAGAAAGGGGAAGGAAATAATTTTTCTGGGATTGGGATAGGACAGCAGTATTTTTTTGTAGGGGATAGGAGGGATGGGGACAGGAAGTATAGGGATAGGAGTCCCAAAATCCACTCTGGTGTCACTGTCATCCTGTAGTGAGAATGGTAGGCAGGTAAAAGTGAGAAGTATCAGGTTCAGTTCACTTCTGCACCACTATGGCTTTGCGTTCATCTTGATCCTGAGTTAATGACTGTGGCTTGACAAACTAGCTGTAGCGTACACATAATCCTTCACACACAGTTTGCAATCTTGCTCTATATTTGCTACTTGGTGCAATCACGGCATCCTAGAAGATACATATTTACATTTACAGCATTTGGCAGGTGCCCTGATCCAGAGTGACTTACATTTAAAAAAATTAATAAAAATAAAAATTATACAACTGAGCAGTTGAGGGTTAAGGGCCTTGTTCAAGAGCCTAACAGTGGCTTGGTGGTACAGCAGTGGCTTCTGATCAGTAACCCAGAGCCTTAATCACTGAGCCACCACTGTCCTTATATACTAATATCCCTCTTTTAAAGTGTTTTCAAGCAAAAATCTGTACAAATATTCCTACTTACAAGCCCATACAGGTCTGAGAATGTGAAAAATTAGAATTTTTTTAAAACTATAATTACACCGTTACTTGCTTTTTTTTCCATAATCCACCCTTAAACACCTATTAGAAGGCTGACGTGTCACAAATACTTTTATAAATAAGTTAATATGATGTATCCCCCCCCCCACACACACACACAACCCAACCAATTAGCTCCCATGGACTCCCATGCAAGTTCAAGTTTTAGTTCAAGAAGCTTTGTCATTTCAACCACATATAGCTGACGCAGTACATAGTGAAACGAAACAACGTTTCTCCAGGAC
>JBCNYH010000023.1:11926149-11949817 GCA_039654325.1 Tandanus tandanus | reverse complement strand
GTGCAACAACAGTACTAAAAAGAAAAAGACAACACAAGAATGGGACACTTAGCGCCGAAAGAGAGAGAGAAAAAGATGGTATGGAATATGAAAATTAAATAAAGTTGAAATGAAATGAAATGATGTACAGAGCAGCATCGGTTGAGGTAATGCAATACAATATAGAGATATAAATATAAACATAGCAGCGTAATGAAATAATGACAGGAAAAAAGTTGACGTAGTGCAATAAATAATGCAGCATCAACCTGGATGCGACCCTGTGATCTACAAGTTGATAATCATTGATTAATCTTGTTAATGCGCCGCTCAGGAGCACGTTACTGTTTTTAATGGCACAAATACACCTACACACCTCGTTTTCCTTGTGTAGAACATCCACTGCTGAATTCTCTTCATTCGTTTTTTTCCAGTCCTTTGGTGCAACAGAAGCAGCTGGTGCTAACACAAACAAATTAAACATATTACTATTTATACTGTATTATGCATTCTACTATATTAAAAACCAAGGAACATGACGGCTAAGCCACCGCAGTACAGAAGTACCCTGACGTTTGGGGCTTTAGTGTAAAGATGAGCCTCAGTCTCCTTACATACAACCCCAGCACTGCAGAGAACATGACAGTAAAGATTCAAACTACAGAAAAGGGTCGTACCTGATGCTGTTATCTTTTTGGAATTTGTCTGACTTTGTGTTTCTGATAAACAATCAGAGCTCTGTGCTGTTGTTTCAGATTTGAGGTGCACGTCATTAGCATCACAGGCCTTTCCTTCTTCATGCACGTCACCGCTGGGGGGTTTGATTAATACAGGCAGGCCAGGCGGTGGCGCTAGAGGAGACATAGCATTAGAAGGTACTAAGGTGGTTGGACTGATTAAAATTTGGGTCACAGGGGCAGGCGGGGTTTCCTGGATTGCTTCTCCTGATACTGGTGTTTCATTTTGGGTCGAAGTTGAGGACAGGGTGCTGGTCAAGGGAGCTTCTTGGACCTGGATCTCCTGCTCACAGATTGGGGAGGGTGGCGGTGACTCAGAAAGACCATTCACTACTTTTCCTGGAGAAGGGGAGGAGGCTGTAGGGCTTGGGGGAGCTATTGGAAGAGGTTCGTCTTCCACAGGGATGGGGGACTGAGCTCCAGCGATGGAAACTGTAGAATGCTCTTCTGGTTCAATAGCAACTGTCGGACTGTGAGAGCTGTGAGGAGGAGGGAAGCTAGAGGACGTTCCGTGTTTCGTCTGAGATGAAGAGTCGGATACCGGTATAGTTGGGGTGTCACTTCTTTCTGTGGGGGACTCTGAAGGTCCAGGAGATGAAGGTTTATGGGGTGCAAGTTCAGCTCTGGGCTTTTCCTCTACTACAAAAAAAAAAAAAAGTCCAAACCATAAATAAACAACATAATTTTCATATTTATTGGGACAGTTACCTAATCGCTCTGTAGTATTCAGCTCAGTGTATGCAGAGACCGTGTGACAGAGTGTAGCATACCTAAGGTGGGCTTGCTATCTGTAGGCACAGGACTGAGTCTGTAGGGTGGGTCCATGTTGCTGTATAACTGCTCTGGCGTCTGACTGGCACTTCGCTGCTATGGACACACGGCAGGAAATGTTTAGTGTCTAACACATTACACAGTCATAATCATAATGGTCAGTCTTGGTGATATGTTTGGGGATGAGGTCTGCCCAAGGATGATATCTAGCATAGAGACTCCATAGAATTTCTCCCCACTGAGAAAGAAAGAGTAAAGCAAAAGAATAAGTAGACTGAAAGAAACAAACAGTGCGGTACACAGTCACCTGCATTCAAACATCAAGAATAATTTAAATCAGGGGTGTCTGCCATTAACTGGCCCAAGGCTTCTCTCTTAGACAGAATGAACCACCTGCCAAAACATTACACATTTTTCCTTTTACCAGCCAGTCGCAGCAGACTGCATTATCTAAACTGCAAGGGCGCTTTTGTTTTCTCTGATTATAATTTGCAAATTAATTTACTGAATGATTATTTAGCCATGTGTACAGGCAAAAGCAAAAAAGACGGATACTATAAACAGAAATACTTTTCATGGAAAGTCATAGCAAATACATGTGCCTTGTATGTCAAGAGGCTGCTGTGGTAATTGAGGAATTTAATATCACGAGAAATAATACAAAATCTGGAGCATTGCAAAAATATTCAGAGGACGAGGAGCAGTGAAGGTGAAGCAGCTGGATGCTTTCCTAATAAGCGGTGATATCTTGTGTGTCACAGATACAGCTTTCAGGTTACACCTTGGTGCCATTCTTTCACTAGTCCAGGCGGTTATATACCTCTGTGCAGCAAAGCCCCAGTGATCTTGACCTCCAAAATTCGAATGAGTTGATCATTAAGTCAAGGTGGGCATTTGTGCAAAGTGTGAAGAAAATCCCTCAAAGTGTTCTTGAGGTATCACGGTCACAAGGATGGTCTGGATGGACAGACAATCCACAAACCTACCGCCTCTGGTCCTGGCTATCACTGGTGGCAAAGGCATAAAACGTTTAGACCCTCTTTGCCTAAATAGTGCAAAAGGCTTTCACTGCCAAAGTGGGAAGGGTCTGTACTGAGAAGACGCTCTTCCACTGTATCTTTCTGAAGAGGTTCATTGGCAACACAGTGAAAAAGGTATGACAACTCGACTGCCCTGAATGCACGGATAAGCAGGCAGCACTATCCACCTTCTGGAAGGAGGTACCAGTTCATTCTGTCACACACACAGACAGATGGAGAAATAGTTTCCATCCCAAAGCTGTTAAGCTGCTTGCCTCCACCTACATACATGCTGACCATTAAAACACAGACTGTTAAACATTACGGCACAGCTTGTCACAGAAATTAAACACTCTCAAACGCTGTGACTCGATACAAGAACAGTCTCTCAACTGCATGAACCTTTTTCGTTCAATGACATGCTTATTGTGAGTTTTTTAAATTTAAATATTACTATGAAAAACAATATAGTTCTACTTAGATATTGTGCAATATCATGCTTACTGAGCATCACCCGTACTAGAAAAAAACCAACACCATATTACTCTACTTTTATATTGTATACTTTTATACAATACAACTTTATAGCACAGTACAGCTGATGACTTGAACCTGATTGGTTAGAAGATGAGCATTATTTTGGTACAAGAGCATGGTTCAGACAGCACATCCAGCAGAAACGCCCCTCTCAGTGACCATTATAGAATGTGCAAGTTAATCAGTAGGTGATGAGGTCACAGAGTGTGCAGGTCATGTGAGACACGGGCGAGACATTCTGATAAACAAAGAGACAGACAGACATGAAATGTTGCCCCTGGTGGAGCACTGCAAATGGCACGCGAATTACATGAGACATCCCATAAATAAACCCCATTCACAAAATATCTAATTCCAACTACAAACTTGGTTTAAAAAAACAAAACAAAAAAAATATCAACATTGTACCATTGGCCATACCTTTGTGATGCAAGCACAGTGACACCCTCCACACCATGTACAAATATCTTTGGGATTGGGGGTATGATACTCATTCATGCACATTCATGTTGTATCCCTCTCCATGTATAACACTTGCATTTGTAACAGCAGTCTGTTGTGTTTTAGTCCTTAGATATTTCTATACATAATTCCTATAATACATTACCCTGTTAAATATATACACTGTTGATACTACACTGCACTTTACAGGGTCTCCACTGTGCCACCTTGTTGGCTACACTCCTGAGGCGAGTGTTTGAGCTATTTATTATATAGTGTAGAGGTTTAATTAATTACAAGTTACAAAAGTGGCTGCTAAAAACATGAGAATCTGCTTAAAGTTTGCAAGTTTCGGTCTACAGCAGTGAGAAAACCTGTACAGAGATATTCCCACCTGAGGAGGGGTAGGTGTGGAGGAAGGACGGCCCACAGGGGGTGTGGTATTCCCGCTGCCAGCCATGATCTCTTCCGTAATGTCCTTCCCACCCTGGTTGGGGTCCCGAATCCGGATCTGAGAGGACAGAAAGAGAAAGTGCAGCCATTATTACTGAAGTAGGAAGATGGACTCATTCCTTCATTTGACGCCTTAATTCTTCATATTATTCTTAAGTTCAGATATTTCCTGTACAGATTTTAGATCCTATCCTATCCGGTGTGAACTACATGTAGAATTGACCAATCCTGCATTGCTTTACCCTATTTACTGCATAAAACTCATGAAGTTTTGCCAAAATAAAGGAAAACATTGTCGACCATCAACCTGTGTGTCGTGTTCTTCTCAGGCCTGATGAGGTAGGGGTAATGTCTGAGTGGGGTTGGAGGGTATCTAAAACCGAGCACGAGGGGAATTTCCGTTTGAATTGAAATGCAATCGCGTCTTTTTCACAGATATCCTGTGCACATCACACTTCACATGACCTTGACTGCATATTTACCTACACTGCCCGGCGGAAAAAAAAAAAAAAAGTTTCACACTAATATTTTTATGGAGTGCATTTATCCTTGACACAGCATGTAATCTCCATGGCATGGTTGCTCCAGTTGGTCCGGTCGAGCCTCAGCAACATTAACGTGGTATTAAAATGAATTCAGCTGATGATCTGAATGAGCAGGTTATCACATCAATGGACCTTTTCTTCCCTGATGGCACGGATATAAAATGGGGACTCAAATAATGAGCGAGTGGTTCAGGGAGCACGAGGCATCATTTTCACGTATGTATTGGCACCCCAGAGTCCTGACCTTAACCCTATTGTAAGTTTTCGGGATGTGCTGGAGAAGACTGTATGGAGTGGTTCAGTTTTTCCCTCATCGATTCAAGACGTCGGTGAGAAATGAACCCAACACTGGATGAAAATTAATGTTATGTTGCTTAAATTTGTTGAAACAATGGCTCGGCGATTACGTGCTGTAAGCAAGGCTAAAGGTGGAACAACAACAACATACTCTTGTGTGCAACTTTTTTTTTTTGACGGGGCAGTGTATTTCACTGTCTGTACTAGCTTGGTGAATTTTTTGCATTTCATTTCCTTTATTTGATAATGTTCAAATTATATAGCTGGTGTGATTTGGCTCAAAACAAAGCGGATTATTTTTCTATAATAGCACATCCTGAAGTAATTTGTCAACAATTATAATATTTAATTTCTGAAATGACTGCCATTGCATTACCAGCCTCTCCTTTCCTTTCAAGGTTAATAAATAAAAGAAAATGCACTTGTTCATATTGCTGAGAAATCGTACTGACCATTAAAGTGCTGAATCCATAAATGTTAAATATACGTCTATGTACACATTCAATGATGTCTGTATTCAACAACAATGCATTAAAAAGAAAAAGAAAAACACCCTGTTTATTATAACCAAATCCATGTTCCTATAAATGAACTGTTACTGTAGAAAGAATAACATATTTGAACGATCATATAAGTATAAAGCAGTGATTGAATTGATAGCTGGATCTACTCTCAGACCTGACATCGAAAATGAATCAACACCTTAGATATATAATTTGGAGGGGAAAAAAGGCATCACAATAGCATTGCTAGTGTGAAATGATGAAACAACCATTTAAATAACCATTGTACAAGTTGTGGAACACTTACTGGCTTCTTTTCACGCTTGGCTGGTGGAGGCTGCTGTGGTGCTGTAGGCACTATAATTGGGGCTGAGGAGGGATACAACGTCTGGCCTGGAAAATAAGCGGGACCAGGAGCAGCTGTTGCAAAAAAAGAGACATGCGAGCAGACCAGGGGGGGGGAAGAAAAAAGACAGCATTATTTCATGAGTCACTGATGATCAAAACAGCGACTGAGGACATCCTTCTGGAATGGGGTCAGATATCAGTCAGTGCTGTCAACATTCGATGAGCAAAAAAACAACTTCACATGACTTCATCCAGCTGGGTGCAAGACAGACTCAGACTTAAGACTGTTACAAAGTACATAATTCATTTCTACACTAACCGTAGGGTGCATTGTACTCTCCTGGGCCAGGGCCGGAGTAGAAGGTTCCAGAGGCAGGGGGCGGGACAGAAAACTGCTGTGAAGGTCCAACATAGGGTGAACTGTGTCGATACTGAGGATTAAAAGGAGAGGACACTGGTTAGACCATGTTTTTCAGCTACTCTATTTCCAATACAAATGGTCTACATGAAGTCAATTACCTGGTGATGACACCATAATCTACTGGACAAAAACGGTAGTATCGTATAACGCATGGATGAAATCTCAAGCTCACTCGTTTCCAGTAAAAGCTAATTTAATTTAATTATGCTGCTTTATCAACTGTAAAAATAAATGTACAAGTTCAATCGCTCCTACTGTTGTTGTTCTTGTGCTGTGCGCATATGACTTGATAGAAAACTTCCCAAATGTCTCACACACACCCACCAATTAAATCGTGTTTTTTATATAAATTATGTAATTTTATCTAAAATTCTCACACTATATTTTGCTGCCTTACATTTTTGTCTTTAATTTATGTGAACCGATTTTACCTTACTCTTATAATTAATATAAATATTACATAAACTGTGTGATATGAAAGTTGGGTGCGTGACTTTCGATTCCTTTTCAATGTAATTTTTACCAAATCTGGGATTTAAAAAAATAAAAAATAAAAAATCTACAGGCAGTTCTTATTAAAAAATGCGAAAACAAATAAATAAGCAAGCCCATAATGATTAAGAGAGTTCTAAAGCAGTGTTATAAAGACATTCTATGCTTAGTAGTGATAGGCTGGTGATCAGCTACCTGGTGGATGTAGTACTGAGCCGTTTGCGCTGAGGGAAAGTGCATCGGAGCCATGGCCATCATGATAGTTTGGTTAGGGGGATAGACAGCAGCGGCCGTGGGGGTCTGAGAGCCAGGTCGGAGCGTGGGAGCATTAGTGGGAAGAGTAGGTCGGGGGGTCTGCATCTGAGCCCTGTGCAGGAACTGCAGCAGGAGAGAAAGACAAAACAAACGAAGGTCAAACTAGTTGAATAAAATATACAACTGTTTCAACAAGAACCTCTCTCAGCTGACACTGCGCGAGGGCGGGGTACACCCTGAACAGCTCGCTAGTCCATTGCAGAGCCAACACACACAAGCATTCACGTTCACACTCACACCTGGGGAATCTGGAACAACCAAATAGCCTAATGTGCTAGTCTTTGGACTGTGGGAAGAAACCAGAGAACCAAGAGGAAACCCATGCAAGCACGAGGAGATAATGCAAACGCCACATAAAACTGCCCCCACCTAACCCAGGACCTTGCTGTGAGGTGGACATGCTAACCACTATGCCACTGTGCCGCCCTGGTGGCAAACAGAATTCACTTAATATTTGTTTTTGTTTTTTTTTGTTTTTAATTGTTCATTCAGATATTTAGAGCCCTTGTGGAGAGAAGAATCATTATACTTCACATAGTATTCAGAGTTGGGTTAATCGCATTTAGTATATAATACACAGGAACGGCACAATCTGATTGGTTTGATATTCTGGGATATCGGACATTATCCACTCGGTATAATGCATGAATCAAAGGGGTGAACAAACACTCATGGTTTTTTTACAATCCCTGATTCTGAAATCCTAGAATTTCACGAAAAAT
The DNA here is from genome assembly GCA_039654325.1 of Tandanus tandanus. Classification (NCBI taxonomy): domain Eukaryota; kingdom Metazoa; phylum Chordata; class Actinopteri; order Siluriformes; family Plotosidae; genus Tandanus; species Tandanus tandanus. The sequence goes on along the minus strand of JBCNYH010000023.1, from coordinate 11,942,237 downwards.
CCTTCCAAAAGATACAATACAGAAGTTTTTTTGAACTGAATACACTTCTAAGCACGACAGTGTCAACAAACTGTTACAACTTAAACGTTTCGATTTCTGTATACTTCTAGATGTGTGGTTTGCACGGTGCAATGAACTTCAAACAGAAATACAAGATATGGGAAATGAAGAGCGAAACAAGTGTCGCAGACAGTTTTACCTTTGTGCGAGAAGGGCTTACTACAGCAAAGCAAACCTCGTATCCATCATAGGCATTACTGACATGGAAAGCTCGTACAAAGCTCTGCGCGTACTACTCCAGATCTGACACACGCTTACCTGCTACTGTCATGCTTAAAAATCTAACAATTAAACCATAAAAATGATTCTTGGAGATTATTTGCTTGTGTTATATAAGACTCAGTGGATATTGCTTGCTAAGTGTCTCATCAGCGTTCTGTCTCCAGGACCATTCAGAGTCCACTATCCACCTCACTTTCTGCAAAAAAAATGAGAAGCCTGAAATCTGAATATCAGTAAGCATAATTCTAGCATCATTTGGAAGATATACACCCCCCAGATGAAGTTTACCCAAAGCAGAGTTGGGTGGAAGTTATCCACTAACCTGAACTGACCTTGTGTTTCCTTGTGTAACACCCACTCCATCTGAGAGCTATATTAAATTTAATTGCCGCAACAATCTTTCAGTGTTCATGTTAACGTTATGAAGAATATAAAATACCTACAAATAAATCCAGAAAGCTGTTTGAGTGCAATATTTAATATGCAAATATAACATTATAAAACAAGTAATCATGAATCATGCCTCGTTCTTGCAGCAGTTCTACACTTCCTAACCTGTCATCATTGATATCAAACATTGTTTGCAAACATTGTATGATCTATACTTGTTGCTCAGATGATGCCCAATGTGGCGGTGCGGGACACCTGATGGGTGTCTGCTATTTATACTAAACCTCCTGTAGATTTTCCTAGCCAAGTTAAACATGAAAAGAATAACCCTTTTAACCATGGAAAGTAACAGACGTGTAATCTGTAAGCTACCTTTAAACATTTAACTGAAGAGGTATGAATACTTATGCAACATTTTCCCCGATTCGTTTGGAATTGTGATTAGCTAAATTTTAGAATTATGTAACATCATTCAGATCAAGATGTTGAAAGCAAATTAATTAAACTATGAACAATAGTTTTTTTTTCTGTGTATGAATTCTTTAGCAATACACTGTATAGTTTTATAATAATAAAAAACCCAACAACCTAAAACTAAAGTATTTAATTTGTTTCCTTCAACTAGACACTGCTGTAGTATTTCATTAGCAGCTAATAACAATGGTGCAAGATTGCAAAATTAAAGGGGCGGTATCATGGCTGTTTGAGGAAAGTACTGTATTAAAGTGTATTTTTTTTTAAAAAGTGCATTTTATTTTATGGCTTGAAACAGGTAACAGATTGGAGGGAAAGATAGAGTAGACGTGGTTACCACCGCTCAGACATTCATTCCCATTATGACGGTTATATACTGCCAAGCATACCATCAACACTGGGTTCCAGGTGTACACGTACAGACGGACGGACACGATGTTCGCGACAAAAAAAAAATCTGATCGATGCTATACCAATTTCTCTTAAGTATGGTGCTCCGCAGAACTCCACTTACAATGGTGGATAATTCTGGCAACTAAATTTGGGTTGAAAATCATGACACAGCTCCTTTAATACGAATTAGAGTAGAAAGGTTTTTTTTTTTTTTTTTTTTAATTTATTTTTAAAATATTATCTAATAAGCCAAAATGTTCTTTTCTTTCATCTTTTATCTGTCTTGTACTGCAATTAACCTTACACCAATTAGAATTTTTTTTATCAGTCTATTATTTATTTCTTGTGGCTTAAAGGCAAGAGCTTGTTTTAAAAAGGAGTGGCTTAGAGACAAATAAAAGTACGTAAGCCTTGAGAGCTTAAAAAAACCAAACCAAAACAAAAAAAACCTGGCAACCTCAGATTCGTGAACTGAATGAGCCATCCAGAAAATCAAGTTAAGCACCCGCTTAACTTTCCTTGCGTGTCTACTGACTACTGAGCATATGTCTCAATCTCTCAATAAACCCCTGGTGAATTTCCGTCTTAAACATCTTGCCTAAGACAAACACTTCTGGGAAAGTGGAATGGAATTAGAGCCGAGAAGCAGCTCTAGCTATGTCAATACTGGAGGCGAAATCTCCCATTTCTCTAGTCTCCCTGCACTGCAAATATTTCCTCAACATACCCAGTCAACGAGGGGGTCAACTAAGCAACTTCATCACCAGAGGTGACCCATTGAGGCTTCTCCGCATTCTTTCCTCTCTCCAGCACATAGAAACAGTGAAATTCCCTTCTTTTCACTTTCCTAGGACACCAAAACAACATAATGAGCTAAACGCGAGTAAACAGTCCAGAGGTGGATCACACGCCGTAAAATTCTTGCTCATTGGTGCAGAGATAATCCCTATAGCTGAAATACAATTTTAATCGCCACGAAGAATACACTGTCATCCATCCATCCATTTTCTATACCGCAGGCGAAGCTGGAGCAAATCCCAAATGACAGAAGTACAATTACTGCAGGGCTAATACAGAGACAAATAACCATTCACACTCACTGTCACACCAATGGGCAATTTAGAGTAGCCAGCTAACCTAAATGTGCATGTCTTTGGACCATGGGAAGGAAACTGGAGCACCCAGAGTAAACCTACCCAGGCACAAAAAGAACATGCAAACTCTACACAAAAAGGCCTCCGTTTGCCATGAGGTTCGAACACAGAACCTTCTTACTGGGAAGCAACACTGCAAACCACCGTGCCACTCGCATATCGGTAGACCATCGCTCCTGGGCGGGTACTGCACATTAGTCATCTTTGTGGTCACATGATTGAGTGACGTACTATGCTTGGTTCATTTTATTTCTATATTTCTCTCAATGCACAGCAGGTTTACAGAGATCCTGCTACAGATCTGAAATGTATCTCTAGTCAGTAAGCCATAGGCAATGGTGGCAAAGAAAACCTCTCTGAAGAAAACATAAGAGAAACCAGACCCAAAAGGGAACCCGCCTGCTTCTGGGAGACATGGAATAATGCAATTATGAGTCATTACTCATCCACAACTGCACACGATAGTGTCCCCCAATGCAGAGATACACGCATCTTCCCACAGCATAAAAACGGTAAAAACTTGAGAAGGTCGCAGCACGGAGGCGTAGCGGTTAGCACTTCGGCCTCACAGCGAGGTGGTCCTGGATTCGAGTCCTGGGCTCAGCATGGGCGTTTCTGTTTGGGGTTTGCATGTTCTCCCCATTCTGGCATGGGTTTCCTCCAGGTATTCTGCTTTCCTCCCCCAGTCCAAAGACATGCACAGTAGGATAACTGGACATTCTTGATTGCCCCAAGGTGTGAATGGAAGTGCCTTTTGGCTGTTTAAGGTGTACCCCACCTTCACCTGTTGTCAGCTGGGATGGGTTCCATCCTCCACACAGCCCTAATGGTACAGCTGTTTGGAAAATTAAATAAATGACCTGAGAAGGTCTGGAGAGCTGGCTCCATACTCATCCTCGCTGCTTTCTCTCTATAACGAGTTTGCATGGCTTGATTAGTGAACATTATACTGAAGTCAACACTGCAGCAGGTCAGAAGAGTGCAGCCAGAAATAAATACATGGGACAAGTATGTGCATGTGTGTCTATGCAGGACAGGAGTCAACCTGTTCAGCACTTTTACTGGAGCAATCAGTGGGCTTCTGTCAGGCCCATGGAATTAAAACACCATCATAATCAAAACGATTAGGTCTGATTCAGGAAGCAGCACGCTAGACAGTGTCTTAAGACAGAAACAATCTAGTTTTGCCTCCTTGCAAAAGGCAACTCCAAGCGTCTACTTCACTGCGTTGATGACAGAGCTGAAGCGCTAAAGGTCATGGGTTAAAAGTCTTCCTCATGCTGTGCATTTCAAAGAAAACTGGATGGGCCAGAATGCTTGTTCAGTACTGAGGCCATAAGGAAAGGGAAGCTGGTGGGATAAAGGGCACAGAGGAAAGTCAATAAAGATTTGTGTGCACACACAACCAGTACATGATTGTGCAATCATAGAGTGACACACAGTCAGCTCGAGTAGGCTTGAAAACCTTTTAGAATTTCAGGCAAGTCCTGTAATGTTGTTTATCCATAATGGTAGCAATAGTTTACTGAATTTCCAACTAGCAAAAAGAAATGGAGAGAAAAATAAATAAAGCTGAGCACTACCAGCCACTGTAAAGCCACATGTGACAATGCTGACACCATGAAGTGTGTGTGGCATTATTAGAAATAAGAGTCATATGAGGTCAGTCACAGAAGTGAGAGCAGAGCCAGGGGTTAAACGCCACATTCTTGTGGTTTGTCTCTATTCATGTGTATGAGTGAGTAAATGTGTGTGTGTGTGCTTGCTACGTATTGAGGACTGTAACACGTTTTTAACCAACACAGTGACATTTTTTGAGAAATGAGGATATTTTGGCCGGTCCTCACTTCTTTAAATGGTTGTTTGAGGGTTAAGACTTGATTTCAGGGTTAGAATTAGGTTTAGGGTGGGGTAAAGGTTGAGGTTAGGCATTTAGTTGTGATGGTTAAAGGGTACCTGTGGTGAATTAGTGTTACTAGCTATTTAAAACGATCACATAACATCGGCGGTTCCTTCCGTCAACATCAGCCCGTGCCCGCTTTCAAAGTGCGCGTGAGTGTTACGACTATAGGCATGCCCAGAGACATGTTGGCTGTTCCAGCCTGGTAGTGAGGCGTACTAAGCCATTTTAGATTTACCGTCACGCTCATCTCTGGCAGCATTCTCGTCCTCCGAGTCACTAAAATGTACGCTTCACTGTCTCCACAAGAGATGTCAACCTCGCCCAGCGTGTTGACGTCACTTCCGGGGAAAAAATGACTGCTAACCCCTCCCAATTAAGCAGTCCACCAGATAAAACCAATATAAAATAACATAATATAATATAATACCAGTTTTGTGCATTTTATGGTCATTTGTGTTAGAATAAGCGTCTGTATTGCTTTAACATATTACATACGCACAAATTATGCTGTAAGGATGACCAATACCAGTACTCTTAAAGGTTAGAGTAAGGGGCTAAGGAATGCATTATTTCAATGACAGTCCACACAAAATCATAAATATAAGATTGTGTGTGTGTGTGTGTGTGTGTGTGTGCATACAAGACCACATTTCCACTCATCATGACTCAAACACCTCAACAGTAGAGATAGTACATTTTAGACATTAATCCTCCCTGTCCATTCTGAGCAAATACAAGATTGTGGGAGGCAGATTGTACGCAAGCATCATCTGACATTTTAAATCATAATGCACGATTCGTACGATATTTCAGTCATGGACACTTCAAAATTCTGTCATGTCAGAGCCAGCTGATAGCAAGACACCATTATTGTATAAAAATAATATTAGTCCCACTTTTTTCCCCTAACTATATTTACAAAATGATGTATCCAAGCTTTCATTCAGTAAGCTAATATGACATAACCAAATGGAAAGTGTATGACACGTGCTAATCTAACATTAGACCATTAGCCAGGTCACTTATCGGTACAAGAGCCAGCATGAGATTAGATGCCAGTAAACAAACATCACATGCACAGCACACTGGAAAAATGACTTATAATAAACCGGTCATGGATCCAAATGTAATGGCTCTAAAGGATCATAACAGAAGCATATATTTATATATTACTCTGTTAAGTTTTTCACAGCGTAACAGATAATTGTGTGAAGATATATAAATTGTCATTACATGCTTAGACAGACTTTGACATATGACCAACCTGGGTGTCTGCAGCAGTCATCTCCGAACATCTGCTTTAGCAGGCCACTGCCATGTCAAGCACCAGTGTTCTGTGAATCGTTTTTAATTGTTTTAAAAGAGAGATATTACGCTTTTTCCACTTCTTTGACCTATAAATGCTGTTACAGTGTTGAATATCGAATAGTTGTGTGAGACGACACCAGAGTGTCAAATAATGGGGTTAGTGCATGTTTAAGTTTTCCCTCTGGGCTGTTTGAGCTGGCTGTAACCAAAAGGACTTTACTGACTGTTGTTGGTTTTTTTCCTTTTCATGCCACATTAGTGCATCACTGGCCTTCTGATTAGCAGGCCTTCTCCCACTTACCCCCAAAGCATAGTGGTATCTCCACCTATCCCAGTCTGCCTCCCAGTCTGACAGATAAGAGAAATAGAAGGATGGATAAACTGTTGAACTTTTCTTTTTGCTTCACATTTGTATTTAGTAGTGTGATACCGTAGGATGCTGTACTGGGAACTCATTACTCATTCCCATATCCCACAACAGGCACCAGCACTAGTCATCAACTATTTGCTGAGTCAGGTATATTATATTAACAGCAGTCAGTATGAATGAACTTAACAAGTTGTCTGATCCATGAGTTAATTTATAGTAAGCTGCACATATATTTGTAGGGCAAGCACAATGAAGATGTCACATGACGGTTAGTCTAGCCGTGATAGTGTTAAATGCAGTGACCTACATTCGACGGCCCTTTGCTGATTCGACAATTCACTCCCACTTGGTTTCAAATCTCCTGTAAGTTGTTGGTGTTGACAGGTTGTTGTGGAAGCAGGCAGGCGATGTACCGCTATCAATCCCCTCCTGTATTTCCATGTCATGCCCCCCACCAAAAAAAAAAAAAAAAAAAGAGCAAAGCTGTAGAGGAGGGCCATCCATGGAATGTGTACTGGAATTTGCTGAAAGTCTCAGATTTCTTCTAAACGTCACTAAAACTGTGCTGCGGAATGAAGAAATAGCCAGCATCAAGGAGGCCAGGTTGAATAGACGGCACTCTTGTGACTTTGTGATTAAGTTACAGTAAGAATCAGCAGAAGGATCTAAAGCAGTCCTGATTACAGGTTCTCCAGAGGTTGTTACATAAGCGGTAATCATTAACATGCTTGAACCAGATTGCTTTTGTAAGTAGAACCAGCCCTTTTTCAAGAACAGGAAATAAGAAAGAAAAAAAAAAATCCCACTCGTATAACAGTAGAACATGTGTGCATGCTTATGTATCTGACTGAACAAGAAAGGGAGAGAGCTTGTGTGTGCCACAGATTGTAACTGAGAAAGGCACCAACGTCATCTTACAGGGTGTTCAAGCATAACCAAGTCAGATGAATGAAATTTTTCATGCCTACGTTGCATTTCCCCTTAGGCCGACTTGTGTATCTGCAGGAGAACGCGCTATTGTTCCTCCTCCATCTGGCCTGCCATACTTCTCTGGCAGGGACCCGGAGCATGTGGTGCCAGTGTACAGGCTAATGCCGCCCTCTTGGCATATGCCTATTGAAAGCCTGTGAGAACTGTAATAGACTAACAGTTTTGGAAGTGAAAAAAACCTAATTAAGCTGTGCTGGAAAGGCTACGAGGTTTAGGTTTGCTCTGGGTTTCCAAACACTGGAATGGTATATGCTGACAGAATGTCTAAGCAACTGTGTCAATTTCTGCCTGAGGACACTGACCAGCCAAAAAAAAAAAAAAAAAAAAGTTACCACCTGGATGAAGTAAACAATTATCAGGGTAAGAAGGGGAACGCATGAAGCAATGTACCCATCATGCATAGTGGCCACTGCGCAAGCCTCTGGAAGCAGTGTCATGATCTGGGGTTGGGTCACTTGGTCAAATTGCGGCTCAGCAAAAGTTATGTGTCAATAAAACGAAGTCACCTGAATGTACTGAATGACCAGGTTGTTATCCCATCAATGGACTCTTTCTTTCCTGATGGTACAGATATAAAATTTGGGTTTAAATATTAGCGGTTCTTGCGTCCTTCCATTTCACAATCAAATTGGCAATTTAAAAAATTATTTAATTGGCAATTATTTGTTAACATATCCATACCGGTTAGATTTATTACAATGAATTACACACATTTAACCACGGAAACAGCTTTTAATCACTTGGCGTACACGTCTCAAATTAAAGTAGTGCAAGACTTACTCTACGCTGATGTATATTAAAAAAAAAAAAGGGATAAAAGGATCCAAATAATTTCCCCCGTTCTGTATGAAAGCCCGCTAGCTGCTGTTTAAGTTTAAGGATAAGGCATTGACAGCCAGTGAAAAGCTAACGGTTTTATGGCAGGAGGAAATGAAGGGCAGATCTGGTTTTATAAGATATTAAAGCCTTTATTACTTGCACCACATTTCATATGGCCATGCTATTAATATGAGATTTGTTGATGGATCATATGATCAATTCATATAATGACGCCTACTACTCATCAGTGTAATAGTACAGCTCACACGGTGATGTTTTTCTTTAGATCATGCCATGCTGCTCACCATCAGAGATGGCGGCCTGCCACATCATCTGTCAAATATGGTGGACCTAGGCACGTAGTTCAAATTTCAAGTTTATTTGTCATATGTACGCCTGCCAGTGGGACCGGGTCACTGATGTTTATTGATCATGTGACCACTGATAGAAGCACGATGAATTCCGAATTGTATAGAGCTATGCTCTCTGCACAGATTCAGTCAAATTCTGCAAAACTCATAGAAAGGCACTCTACAAGTACAAATGACCCAAGATATACAGTGAAGGCAACCCAAGAGCTTCTTAAGGCAAAGAATTGGAATGCTCTTAAATGGCCGTCAGCCAACTCAGCCGAACAGGTTTTCACTTACTGAAGGCAGAAAGACTCACGAACAAAGAAGCAACTGAAGCTCTAGTACGGTAAATTGTCTCAAAGGAGGACACTCAGCATTCAGTGATCTCCATAGGGTCCATGAATTACAAAAATGTAATTCTAAGAATTAAAAACAAAAACAAAAACTGCTTATATTTATAATTACTAATTAGTTGAATTAAGTTTAAGCCTCTCAAACAATTCTTAAATGGCTAATGCCATCGTTTTGTTAAACCCCTTGAATTAAAGCTGAAAGCCTACAATTTAAACATCTTGATGGCTTCATTTCAAATTCACTCTGGTGGCGTACAGAGACAAATTTGCAAAGGATTGTGATGCTGATGAAATACTAATGGACCTGACTGTATAGCCAGTCACTGAGATTACTAGAGCTCTCTACACTAACTAGATAGGCAGCCAAACAGTTGCCTTAATAAAAGGTTAACACAAACCAGAAAAAAGTCATGGCTTTGGTCTATAAACTCCGCTATCTGTGACGTAGCATAAATTAAATGTGGGAAATTTGTCTCTATGTTCATATGCAGTATATTTATGCCGTTGTAAAAAACTAGCTAGCTACTGTTTGTTTCATTCAGAAACATTTGGTGGTGGGAAATATACAAGAGGGTTACCTAGGCAACCAGAGACTAGAATGTCACCAGCAAAGCGATGAGTGACAAGCCAATATCTCCCTGTGTGTATGAAGCGTTTCATCTGCCTTTAGGTTTTCGTCTCAAAAAATATGGAGCTATATGGACTATGTACAAGTACAAATAGAGTGCTAACAAATTTGGTGGGCACCAAAGTTTCTCACCGTCTTAGTCAAACTCATGCAGTTACTTGCAGTACAGAACAAATCCAATACAAGGTGGGAGGGGGGACCACATGTCTGCTCCCTTCTATGTACGAATGGTGAGTGCAAAATGGATTGCTCTCAGTCAAACATTATACCCTTATATCTTTGCACATACAAATAATCCAAGAGCAAAACCAATCAGCTTCAGCCTGCGAAGCCACACATCTGTTAGTCACACATCTGGAATGACAAGTAACAAATATCTAATGTTTGATGCTCAAACACACATACTGACACCTCATGCAAAACTAGAGTAATATAGACTTCCTATGCATTCCATAAACTGATGAGGAAGAAGATTTAATACGTTTTCCGAAAACGTAATCACCACCTTTTCCAGACGAGAGAAATGCTTCATAAAACACAAGGAAGTCTGCTTTCTCTACTGTAGTCAAGCCAAAACGAAACAGTGTCCTCTTTTGACGTCTGAAATTTTTTTTCATTCAAATCGGTCATTAAACCGATGAAACACATCAAGTGAGGATGAAGAATGAAATCCTATTTGCCTACAAATGTCCACTACACACAGACCAATTATGCGGAAGCACGGCCCTGTAATTCCAATTATCAACAAATCGGGGCTTGCCGTTATGGGAAAAATAATCAAAGTCGCAGGGTGGTGTCACGTCACGGTGTTACTGTTGCTTGTTTTTAGCAATTTGTCATGAGCAACAAAATATTAACAAATAGCACACTGGAAGCTTTAAGTGCTGCAGGACACCCATGAGACAAGTAAGTACAGCTTGTCAAGTTACTGAGACACTCTCGGCATAAATCTCTGACAAATGCTGTCGCATTGAGCTTCCATCCAACATGTTAAATAAATGCCTGCTTAAAAAACAAAACAACAAACAAAAACAGCCTGTCACTGGATCAATGATTACTTTAAATAACATGCTTTTAATCCCTTTATTATTAGCCTCAAATTATATACATTATCCACAATTCTTTGTGAATGAGTGGTTACTATAGAAACAATAATGCAGTACAATCATACATTGACACAAACCTGTGATTAGTTTCACTGTAGCACAAGAGGAACATTACCTGATGGTGGGTGGGCCGAGGCCCCGTCACAAACTGATGAAGACAGAACGATGCAGCAGCAGTCATAGAGAAGTACAGAGAGAAAGAGAACGAGAGGTTAGCATATGACAGATACACACACAGTGTGTGCTGCCATTTAAACATGTTCAAAACTGTGACAAGGTGTGGGGGGGGGGGTGTCAAGTAAGGGTTTCGCATCCTCCTACATGTACACACACGCACACAAACACACACACACAGTCAGCAGCACAGACGGTTCTCTTGGTGGATCTCAGCATGGTGCTAATGAGGTTTGTATCTGACAGCAGAAGGAAAAGCAGCCAGAGACACATGGTGGTTTCCACACAACAGAACGGATTTCCTTCACACACTCCGAATCAGAAGTGCTAAACACAAGCTGAAAAATCACTGGCACTTCGTGTGGTCTCTGCTGTGAACAGTTTAAATACATTATCACTTAAGTGTATTACAATTCATTACCACAACCTTACTAATAGCTTTTTACAGAATCAGTCATAATAGGATACGAGTTAAAAAACAAACAAACATTGACTTGAAGAAACGTGCTCTGCCATGTCGAATTACTGTAGTGGTTTCCAAACACTGCACACACTCAAAAATACATTCCTTGTCATTTCATCTAAACCAAAACTCTGCAGGAGGAACAGAGCAGACAAAAGACGTTCTTCGACACCTGTCTAAAGCAAGAGACGCACACTGCTGCCTATAATGGGTTTTGAAAATCATATTTTCTGCTTCGTGTGCATCATCTTTTCCTGCATACTTCCGACCTGATATTTTCCACCCACACTCGGATGAGAAAAAACAAAAACAAAAACAAACAAACAAAAAAAACAAAAACCCTGGGTTCAAGTGAAAGTGTACTTTTTGTTGATTTTGGGGTGATAGCCTCAACTTTAGTGCCTTTAATTGAACTTGAATATGTGAACACCTTTAAGGTAGTTCCCTGGACCGTAACCTTAAGTGGAAACTAGGTCTGTGTGATACAGATTGTTCCTTGATTCCTGTTAAAATTTCATAAGTGATTAAATTGCCCAGAAACGCTTGCGTAAAAGAAAGGAAAATGAGCACTTTCATCATTTCAGTGTTAAAGATATTAAGAGAGGTCTCAGCAATATCAGCAGTGCAATCATGAAACACATGCACATTTTGAGGCAATTCTTTTGGGAACAGGTTCACATATCTCTTCTCTGTTTCTCGGCTTAATGTTAAGCAAGAGAGCAGCAATTCAAAAATAACACTGCTATACTTGTGTACAATTATACAAGTGGTAGAGCTTTTATACTTTGGGTTCAAAATCTTCCCCCTTTTTCAGATGGAATAAAAAGGAAACAAAAAAAAAAAGAGAATGATCGGTGATGGCGTTTTCCAGATAACGTGCGGAACACAAATTAAGGATGACAGATGCGTCAGCCATATTGGATTTTCGACAGCAATAAAAATCAACAGGCTTGTGTAGTTACACAGTCCCAACATCCACACCACAAACGGTGGTGATTGGTGATGACGTTCTTGAGCTAATGGCGTAATGCAAATTCAAGATCGGCAGCCATACTGGATACCAGACCACAACATGTACGCAGTTCCAACATCCACACCAAAAATGGGGATTATGCCATTTTAGAGAAAAATGCAACCGTGGACGGACGGACGGACAGACGGAGACATAGTGTGTGACAATTCTCCTCACGTCTACTGAGCTGAGGGGAGGTTTATTTATTAAAAAACAAACAAACAAAAAAAATCCAAAAAGAAAACCCCCAAGAAAGCCCTTTAACCATATTTCAGTTCCTGCCTAAATATAGTGAAGAATGTCATGAATAAACTGATGGAAATTACAGTAAACCTTTTTAATGTTATCAAAATCACCATACATTGACCATATTTCACATTAATGAACTCAAACACTCTTCATTTAGTAAAAATTTATGGAGTTTGGGGGAAAGGGGGCAGGACTTCCAGGAAGTGTGCTGTAATAATGGAGTGTTCAAAACAAAACACCTGTACAGAGCAATCCTGAGTTAAAATATTGTTATAGTGCCCCAGCCTAATATACACAACGCATCTTTCGATGTAAAAGATACATGCTACCGGTACAAAAGCTGTATACATGTGTAACAGCGTAGCAACAAGAAGTGGTACAGTTTAGCACAGAGCGCTCACAGGCTCCCACAACATACAGAACTGACTACGAACACATCCTTTAATATTTGCATTAACAGGTTTTGGGTAAAATGAATAGCATAAACATCATCTTTACATATCGCTACATCAGATGCCTATATTACTTTCAGCTGTACCTGTTGGGTAATTTGGAATTGCTCATGATAAACACTGTTTACACCAAATATTTCAGGATTAGAATTTAATTTCTATCCTATATGGCCATGTAGACACCTGACCACCACATACGTGGGTTTTGAACACTGCATTCTAGCTTTAGCCTCCTTTCTTCTGTTATAATACCTGCCACTCTTTTGGGAACTCTTACCATTTCATCCCAAAAGTGTTCAGGGATGTTGAGACCAGGGCTTTGTGCGCTTGCTAAACCCTGTCTTAGATGGAGTGTGCTTTATGCACAGGGGCATTGTCATGCTGGGCCATGTTTTGGTCTCTTAGTTCCAGTGACAGAAAACGTTATAGCTGTAGTAAATAAAAAAGTTATTATACTTTGGGGAAGACCCATGTATGGGTGTGATGTCAGGGTGTCCACTTTTGCACATTGTGCAGATTGCATGACAACTTTTTGTCTGATTAAAAAGAGAAGGGTCTCCACCTCAAAAACGAGCATGTTTGCAGCCACAGCAAATATTCCTGCAGATCAATGTATGTGTGAACCTGAACCATTTGTGTTATGATGTAACACCTTTTTTTTTTTTTTTTTTAAATAAAGATTGAGTGTATTTACATTTACATGTTCCTATGGATGATCTCTATCTGAATATATTCATAGTACCTAACACACACACACACACAAGACTATCAGCAGCAAATGTAGTACTAGTTAAAAATTTTTTTATTTTGCATCAAAAATTATCAAAATAAACCACAACATCTAGAATATATGCTTCATGAGAAAAAAGTAAGTGGTACTTACTGGTCGACTGGGTGGCTGTACATTCACTGGCTGCGACTGTGGCGAATATATGAGGGACGCAGAGCCAGCATTCTGAGTGGGGCTGAAGGAGGGCTGGAAACACACAGACGGGGTGTGATTTAGACAGGAACACAGATGCACAGTATAAGAGAAACATCTTCCTCTTTCAAAAAAAGTTAGTATGGGATATGGGAAAATATTCCCCATGGATCATATTGCGAAGGTTGCTAACATTGTCTATGTGGTGAGAGGAATAACTGGTTATAAGAGTATGTGTGAACTACGGAAATGTGTCTCTGCCATCACTTGGGCAAGCTGAGGGTGGGTAGCAGGACTGTTAGAGCGGAAGCAATTGAAGACTATTATTAACTGGTCATGGTCCTTGAGGCTTCTGCGTAGCAAGGGACCACTGATAATCCAAAAAGGTCTGCAATTCCATTATCCCCCATTCAACAGCATATCTCTGTACAATACCCATACAAACAAACTCACAGCTAATCCACAGAACCTCAAAGTAATCACTACAGGTTTCTTAATTTACAGTCCAAATTAACTACACAAGGACACGCACTTCAATAATGTATTACTGTGAAATGTTGAGCAAGTGAAAGCTCTATGATGCTGCCCAGTGCCATTTCCAGTTATCTGGAAACCTGTGACATAGCTATAAAAAGATATCTAATGCAATTGAATTATACATGGTGATGTAGTTAGCGGAGTAAATGCAGTAGCACAAACACAAACAGTCAACTGCTATCAAAAGTATTGGTTTTCACCAAGTTTCAGCTTAACTAAATGGTTTTGGTAGGTCATCAATTTCGGCAAATTTTTCCACTCTTATTGATAGAATAAGTAGAATTCCGTTGTGTGTGTGTGTGTGTGTGTGTGTGTGTGTGTGCGCGTGCACGCGCGTGTCCTGGCACAGACCTTTAAAGTACGTTAAGAAGTAAGGTGTTTTTTTTTTTTTACACCCGAGCCTACTGGCTCATCAGGCTGGAGCTTATCTCCGGTTTCCATAACATGAAGTGACTAGGAGTTCAACAAAAAAAGAAAAAGAAAAAAAAAACGGTGCCTGTGATTTGTCCATCCCTGTGAATTAATTTGCAGCTGAAGTGTTTACTGCTGAAAAATCTTTCAGAGTAAAACGGTGAGCAGCATCAAGCTCCTTACCTACAGTAAATTCATGAGAGCTCTTAGTACCATTATCTTGTATTATTTTAGGTCATAATGAATCATGAATCGAAAAGAGTTAAACATGTATAAATATATACTCCCAGTAAATTCCAACTGTTTCAGAAATGTGGACACAAGCGTCGTGTTTCCGAATATTACTCTGCTTACATTTCTGTGTGCAGTCATAAACCATAGGACATTTAGACACGGCAATAAGGAGCTGTTCTTCCATGCTGATGTAGGCAGAACAATTAAACGTTGTTGTTCCCTACGGAAAATGTTTAAAGGAACCCAAAGTTTGGTGGCATCAGTTAATCAATAGTAACTCTGCACCACATGAGAAAATTTCACCCCATCGCTCGTTTCGGTGCCTTTCATTAACTTTGCATAGTTGGCTCATCATATCCTATGTAGACACCCCCAAGGCAATATGACAAATTTGTTTACCACTCATGATACGTGATACCACTGTACGCTGACGCACACGTGGACCAAAAATAAATAGAAAACAAAAAAACAAAAACCCCAAGATAATGTATGACAACAAAAATGTGAAATACATCATTGGTATAACAGAATGGTGGGGAACTTCTCAGTGACTATGAGTGCTTTTATATCAGACTGGAATTACAGTAATTATAAGATGACAACTCTAAGAATCTAGTTGGGGCTGTTCAACTTCTCACACTGAGAAAAGCATTACTGAGACAGATAAGGCTGTTTTTCTAGACGTCCTTCATTGACTGGTTTCAAGATCAACAAACTTAAGCTAAACTATATTATAGGACTCATTACAGGGCCTTTAGCAGAGTACAGTGGATGTACTTACAAGCATGTAATTAAATAAGCTAAACTCATACGCCTAGTTGCTTTAATCAGATTCCATAATTAGAAAATTCCAAAAAATTAACTGGTGATGTCACAGTAGTGATGTCATGAAGCTGATATCATTGAGGTGTGAATCAGGTTAATGGGTAACGAATGGTCTAACTTTTTTTTTTATGTCCAAATCCATTAGCTTTTAGAAATCCAAAAAGACTGAAAAAAAAAAAAAAAAAAAAAAAAAAAAAAAAAAAAAAAAACCTTCCCAAAAAAACTTAAAACAAAAACAAACACCCCCCGCCCCCCCTGTTTCCCCCCCTTTAAGGTAAGGGGAGGG
>JBCNYH010000023.1:11859706-11871011 GCA_039654325.1 Tandanus tandanus | reverse complement strand
ATCAGCAATGGTTTTTTTACATGCCTCTCACCACAGACAGTAAGAGACATGGCCGGCCTTTGATAACCCAGTTAGCTGCACTGGGGGGACAGCAGTGACAACCTGTTGACAGTGGGGCTTGAACCCCCGACCTTGGGATCAGTAATCCAGCACTCTACCACCGGGCCACCACTGCCCCCTAATTAACAACTCCTTAGCTCTTAAACATTATCTAGCATGATTACTTGATAACTTGATAAATAAAGTCTACAGTGCCATATAGATTACACTAATGGGTTCTGGGTCTCAGTCTCTTTTAAAGCTGATTCCTTAAAGCTGCGATATTCAAAAAAGACACATGATGACTTGAAAAACATGTGACAAATGTATCCCGAAATCCAGTGAGGATAAAGTGAAGGTTTTTCTTCTTGAACGTATGAGGTGAACGAAAAACTTGAGCACAGTTACATAAGAAAAAATTCATGACAATACTTACAGTGTGCTCTTACCTGTACGGTTGGAGACTGATACACTCTATCAGGGGTGGTGTCTATCAGCTCTTCTTCGTCTAACGTCGCTCGCTTGTAGGATGACATCTGGAAGGTTAAATGGAGAAAAGATTCCCTCAGTGTCTCCATACTAAAACCCAGCCCTGACTGTTCACTGTGTGCCTTTGTGTCTGTTGTTAGTTGCTGGACTCTGTGACAATCCTTAAGGTACGAGTTCTCCTACGCTCCATCAGGAAAAGCCCAGATAAGGACTCCTGCAACAAACTCAAACAATCTGTCTTCAGCATGGGAGAGTGTTTGGGGTGGCTTCCTTCACCTCCCCCACCTCCTGATATCTCTTCCTCTGAGCCCAAAGATTCACCTTTTCTCCCCCACAGTCTGTAAACTCACCCTCGGGTTTTTACCTCCAAAGCACTGTCAAAAATACCTCTGCGTTGAGACCGTGATATGTTCTAACGTGTGCTGTTGAGCAATTCTGTGGCTCCTAGGAAGCTCTGACAGTCCATACTGAGCACGGCGGTCAGGAAAAACAGAAAGCAGAGAAGACCTGATTGGTATGTGGTTGTGTAAAAATAATCACAATAATGATTATAATAGTAATAAGGGTGTGTGAATAATAAAATGTGGTTCAGAAAGGACTGAGAGAGAAAGCGGAAGAGAGCGAGCACATGCATTCCATAGTGTGGTTTCATTTGGAACAGGGAGGGAACTTTTAGAGGTCCGTCTCCGCCCAAAGTTTCCTGCCCCTAAGACATTCCAGGCCAAGGGGCGGGGTGTTTTTTCTCCAAAGGGCACTCCCACTCCAAAGTCTTGTCTTTACTGTCATGACAGATCCACGCATCACCGATGCATTTAATAAACAATCAATTAAAAACTATAATATTAAAATACTAGACTAAAGAATACAAGATGATTTTAGATTACAAGTTTAAAGACTCTCTTTAATTGCAATACTTTTTGGGTCATATTTTCTCCCTGTCAGCTGTACTTCGACATATTCAAATATTCATTCATTCATTCATTTTCTGAGCCGCTTAATGCTAATTAGGGTCACGGGGAGGCTGGCACCCATCTCAGCCGACTCTGGCCGAGGGCAGAGTACACCATGGACAGCTCACCAGGCCATCGCAGGGCAATATTCAAATATACAAACACCCAAACAGAACTTTTTCAAGCAGGCTCAATATATCAAGAAGGCTCAATATATCAACAGCACTGAATTTATTTTTATTTTTCTACTCTTATCAAATTCACGGTCTACTCTATGATGCTGCCTCTACAAATTATCTACGGCACCTAAGGCCAAGCCTCTGTGGTCTCTATGCCACTCAAGTTTCTTTTTAACAGTACTATTCAGAAGAAATCCTTAGCCAGTCAAAATCTTTACCACAATCCAGCACTTAGTCACCGATACTGCTATGTAAAAGTTCAGAAAGACCTAAACTCTGCCTAATACTGATAATCCTTTGGTTTGTTCAGCGGTGGCATTGCCCAACTAAACTTCTGATGACATGAAAAGGACATCTCACAGTCACCTTGTGGGTGGATATGTGCGTAAAGGGAGGGAAGGTGCTGTGACGTGAGAAGGACTGGCAAAAAAAAAAACAGTGGGCAGTGAGGAAAGGCCAGCTAAACAGAAGGCCCTGCATGCCGAGACGCACTTCATTCATTCATTTTCTAAGCCGCTTAATCCTATTCACAGGCGTCTATCTCAGCCGACTCTGGGCGAAGGTGGGGTACACCCTTAACAGCTCGCCAGACCACTGCAGGGCAACACACATACAACCATTCACACTTACCCTCACACCTAGGGGCAATTAGGAACAGCCAATTAACCTAATGTGCATGTTTTTGGACTATGGGAGGAAACCTATTACTAGATAGCCAGGAGCATTTATAAAGGGTGGATCCTGTCTGGCACTTCGGAAAGATTAATGGCTATCCAGCTGTCTAGGAGCAAGAAAATAAGTAGGGGTCATATGAACAATCCAGAAGTGAAGACACACAAATAAAAATGTGTGCTAAACATTCAGTGGTTACCAGAAAATTAACCATTTGCCCACTGCTGCAATGTTGTTGTTGATGATGGTTTGTCTGTCACTTAGCAACTTAAGGCATTGGTGGCATAGTGGTTAGCACATCTGCCACACAGCAAGAAGGTCCTGGGTTTGCGTCCCAGGCTCGGTGAGGATGTTTCTGCTCCAAACTGTGATGTTCCAAATTGGGTGTGAGTGTGAACTTGCAAGCTGTTCAAGCTATACCCAGGCTATACCATGCCCACCAGGGGGTGCTGTGCACTTTTTTTTTTTTTTTGCTTGGTGGAGGTTTGCACACTCTGATTGCCCTTCTAGTTTAGAACGTGACCAATCATAAATGACAATTAGATATTTACACTAATTCTGCCTCTTTGAACTACTTCTTAAGTTCGCCGTCAACTCCCTGATCTTGCACGCGTTGTGAAATATAGTAAAAGTCCCTGTTTCTGAAATGCAAAAGTAAAAAATAAAAGTACTTGTTTTGTTTACCTGTTTTAAATTTGAATGCTATTCTAAAACACCTGGCTGAGAAAGCTCACTGCGGAGTTATTTACCTGCTGAAGAAGGTCGAGGACCACACACCATGCTTCATTGTTAAACCTGAGCCATCTTAAATAGATTAACTATTACATGTGAAAAATCCAAGAAGATAAAATCAAACTTTCTCTACCATACTGAATTCCATAGCATTATATTCTTCTGCATAGCACAGTATCATGCTGAATTTCACTGAGATAAATAAAACCATGTGGAATCCTATCATATGATATAAGTAGTTGCTTTATAATTTATGTATCTTGAATGTACCATATTGTTGGCAATGCATTGAGATGCATATCACACTGCCTCGGTGATCGAGATGCGCATTGTTAGTATCCATTACACCC
This sequence comes from Tandanus tandanus, assembly GCA_039654325.1. Lineage (NCBI taxonomy): Eukaryota > Metazoa > Chordata > Actinopteri > Siluriformes > Plotosidae > Tandanus > Tandanus tandanus. Next base: position 11,867,600 of record JBCNYH010000023.1, on the reverse strand, counting down.
TCCTGACTGTTTTTTTTTATTTCGCAAAATCTACTCCGGTTCCCCACAAGATCACCATGTAAAGTTCTGAAGAGGGCACTGGAAAAATCATTTGTTCTTGAAAGCTGAAAAGAATGAGCTGCATGTATGCTGTGCTCTAAGGTTCAAGACAGGCTTCAGCCTCCCCGTGACCCAAAAGAATTAAGCAGTTCTGCAAATGAGTGAGTGAGTGTTGACCCTCAACTGATCCTACTGTGTACATGGCAGTGAACTAAATATGCCATGTATTTTGGATTTGTAAAAATTAATTTAAAGAATTATCTTCAAACCATTTTTGTCCTTGCGTTTGTGATTTTTATGATCTCCACACACACACACGCACACACACACACGCACACACACACACACCCGAGAAGGATTGTTTACAATTTCCTTTGCTCTATTTCTGATCAGTGAATAAATTAGTTTTTAATAATTGTATTTTTAGCAGGGTGGCACGGTGGTGTAGTGGTTAGCACGTCCGTCTCACAGCAGGAAGGACCTGGGTTGGTGTCCCGGGCTCGGGCGTTTCTGTGTGGAGTTTGCATGTTCTTCCTGTGCTTGCATGGGTTTCCCCCGGGTACTCTGGTTTCCTCCTACAGTCCAAAGACATCCACATTAGGCTTACTGGCTGTACCAAATTGACCTTATGTGTGAGTGTGAATGGTTCTGTGTGTGTGTGTGTGTGTGTGTGTGTGTGTCTTGTAGGATTAAGCGGTTCAGCAAATGAATAAATGAATGATTATTTAAGGGGTACAAAATTCTGACAAACTCTTTTTGTCTTAATTAAAGGACTCCATCTGGACTCATCAGCGTAAAAGTGCCCTTAGATTCATCAGTGATTTACAAGTCTGGAGAAACTCACCGTTGAATAACCTCAGTTGCCTTTGTATAATCTGGACCGTTTAATGTTAGTTTGTGAATTTTCTCACTCAGACACTTGCTGTGTTGTGACGTTACTCAGACGTTGTTTTACATTCCTGTTTATCTGGTTTCAACTCTATTAAAATTTAAAACCATTTGCTTTTGCCTCCTTCATGCCTGTTAGCTCACTGTCCGACCTTTAGCACATTTCTGGTTAGGAGAACCACCTATTCCTTATCTCTTTTTTGCTTGTGTATCTCTTCTTTTAAAGCCCAACCTGTGCTTGTGTGTGCCAGACATTGTCATTTTGTCTGCAATGTACATCGTTCATCGTTAATTTTCTGAACCGCTTTATCCTAATTAGGGTCGTGGGGAGGCTGGTGCCCATCTCAGCCGACTCTGGGCGAGGGCAGAGTACACCCTGGACAGCTCGCCAGGCCATTGCAGGGCAGAAACACGCTGACGGCTATGCAGCCTACTCTTGACGAAAGTCAGCAATGGCTCTTTTACAGGCCTCTCACCACAGACAGTGAGAGACATGGCTGACCTTTGATAACCCAGTTAGCTGCACTGAGGGGACAGCAGTGACAACCCATTGATAGTGGGGCTTTAACCCCTGACTTTAGGATCAGTAATCCAGCACCCTACCACCGGGCCACCACTGCCCCTGCAATGTACATATTTAATGAAATTTATCTTAAATCATTTTTTAAAAAATTAATTATCCTTCAACACTGGTGAACTGCTGAATCTTTCAGTGAGGCTCCATAGACTGGACCTATTCTTTCATTCATTAATGCTTACCCTCTTTTCATCAGGATTGTTGATACACAGTGAATAATTGTAATGATTCCTGGAAGTGTTCCTGAGCCCATGCAGTGATTTCCATGACACATCCATGCCTGTTTTTAATGCAGTACTGCTTGAGGCATCCAATCTTAATTTTCGGCCTTGTTCCTTGCCCACAGTGATTTCTCCAGAATCTCACACTTCTTTAAAGATAGTATGTACTGTTGATCAGTGTGCGTTAACCAAAGATCCATAGTGGGTTGCGAAGCCCTCTTAGTTTCAGCAATATAACATAACATAATAGACAATGCAATATCTTATGAAAAAATAAAAGGTCCTATTTGCAGTGCATGGGTCGCTGAATGGTTAAAGATTAACATGAGCTGGTACTTTTAGATGGCATTGAAACATTTACCAAAAGATAGCAGTTTATGAGAATGTTCAGATATCTGGAGTAAAGTGCATGTGCCTATTTTGTGCTTTATACCTTCCCAGAATCCTTTGCACAGGATGTTTTACTGTTTAAATTAAAACTAGAGGGGTACTTATAGAGTACAAGGTACCTCAACCATGCTGCATGTCTTTCTGTTTATTCCTCACTTTCTGTCACTCCTTTTTCTCTTTTCTGTCTCCGTCAGTGCCACGGTGTCTCTCTCTTTGCCAGCTACACGTACCACACATGCGCAACTAAGACGCATGCTAAAACCAATGCTAACTATGGCAAGCTGCAGGAAGGGGCTGAATGCGAGAAGTGTTTTGTTTCTGACATCGACCTCTGACCTAGACATTCTAAAAATCAAAGAATCACTCGGATTCAGGTAGTGTCCCCGGCAAGTTCGGTGAAAATCCTTGTGTGGGTGTAATCAGGGTTTTGTTCGCAGGCAAACCGATAATCTGACTCACATACACCGGTGATTATAATACCTCTTTCAAAACCCTGTTTTGAATAGAATTTGGCCCCAGGACATAACTAACTGACGTTGGACATCTCGAACCAGAAGGCAAATATCAGATTAGTTTAAATGGACAGAATGAACTACACCGTAGCTGCTTTAGATTGTGATGTGTTGTGTTACATCTTGGCCCACGGACTCGAAGAGCTCCAGAATAACTGGATTTAGTTACTGCCATTCAACAAGGCAACAAACCACAAGCATGCAGCTGTAATTCATCACTTATCCTGTAAACCAGATGATCATTTGTGGCACACAAGCATGCATCCAGGATGAGTGCCTATGTTTGCATTAATAGCATCAATGAAAGTATAACAAGGCAAGCATGTGTGCTTAAAAAAAAAATAAAACGATAAAGAAAAGATTTTTGTCTATGGGATGATGTGTCAGCAGACTTGGGGTTTGGAGGTTTTGGCCTCATGCTCATAAGGTATAAACACAGTACACATTAATATGGGCTGTTACTAGAATTTTATTTTCTCTACAGCATGCAGTGAATCCCATAAACAGGAATAACATCATTCAAAGGGTTACACTAATATTTCCTGTCTGTGAAGTCAAAACTAACACTTTAGACTAAAACATTTCAGATTAAGCAGTATGGGTGTGAGAACAGAGTGAAAAAACAATATCAAGCTAGGTCAATACCAGCAGTGCTATGAGCCCTAAGAACCATTTTCTTTATTAATAATAATAATAATAATAATAATAATAATTTTCCAGACCATGTTGAGAGGGAAAGCACTTTTCAGCTCTCACACAGTGGGACGGTGGCCAAAATTAATGTGTGACCTGACAGTGGGAAGTGCTCCAGCTTTGGGAGGCATGAGGTAAACATTTCAAGCTCAGTACAAAAAATACACCCTAATAAAATTCTTACTGGTTTAAATTTCACAGATCCGCTCTTGTCAAGAGGTCATGAATCCCTTTTTCAAGTAAATATGTATTTCAGGTCAGGCCAAAGGAGTCCTGAAGTTACAATCCATAAACAAAGAAAAAAATTCATCTACATCCTCAGTGCCATCAGTAATATTTAACATTTACGCCCCAAATGTTAAGTGGATGTCGCTGCTTAGTGCCAAAACAGCGACATTTTGCACACTCACTGTACACACCACTACCTTTGCACTACAGCCACTTCGGTATTTCTTTCAAGTATTCTGTATTTATCCCACTATATAATATTTTCAACTTCTTTTAGCTTATATTTTTTATTTCTTGTACTTATATAGCTTTTATTTTTTACTTTATATTTTATCTGAATTCTAATAAAATATTTAGATGTAATACTTGTCTCTTTAAGTGCAATATTAGTTTTTTTATGTGCAATATTGAGGGGGCTCTGAGTCCAAGAATTTCATTGCCGGTAGTGATATCCAACTGTTACCTGTATATGACGATAAAACTTGAAACTTGAAACATCCACCAAGCCACATAACTGTTTTAGTATATACCACACTAAAATAGTAGACTTCTATGTTTTTGGCGGGTATTTATTTATTTATTTTTTTACAGTGTCTCTTTAAAGCCTTTTTAGTTTTAGTATATACTACATACTATACAGTGTATATGCTAATATATACAATATGTAAACATAAAGAAAAGCAAACTAAGGCAAGACTTTTTTATATGTTTATGCAGATAAGCGGTGTGTAAGGTTGTGTTTCTATGCTCGCTCTAAGTTCTAGTATACATTACACAGAAACACAAAAGCAAACTAAAAACAAAAACAAACTAAAGACAAGATTTATTTTTCAATATTAAAGTGTGACAATGACAGTCTAAAGACACATTGCACATTAGGGCAACTGGTGACTCCAAATTGCTCAATGTGAATGTCTGTGTTAGCCCTGCGATAAATTGGAGGCCTGTTCAGGGTGTAACCTGCTTCCTGCCCAAAGTCACCTGGAATTGGTGCCAGTTTATCCCACAATCACCTGAAATTGGTGCCAGTTTATGCCACAATTATGGTAAATATTTGGTATAGATGATGGACCGATGGAGCTTTTTTTTTTTTGTTGATGTTGTTGAATAATTGATTTTTTTTGCACATTTATATTACCTTTATATGTAGGCACTGTATTAAGGAGGGTGAAATGTTTGTGCTAATAAACACAATTGTAACAGCACTAGCAATACCAATATCCCCCTTTAATGTCACAAGAATAATGAAAATAAATACAGCACAAGCCAGTAAATTATAATTCAAATCACAAAACACATCATAAATATTTTAACTGGTTTTTTTTCTTTTATAATTGGTTATATAGGATACTTAAGCGATCCCTTTTTTGGATTTATATGGAACTGGAAATTCATTAACCCTTCATTTTGCCACAAGAAAAACTTTGTGACTTTGTGTCGCATGAAAGCTGTGAGAACAGGTTGGATAACTGTTAGCGCAAATCTTGAATTTGTTCCAGGAACGTTGTGAAAAGCTTTGATAATATATTAGTAGATCCTTCTGAACCATACATAAAACCTGTTTCCCCTTCAACGTCATGCTGAGTGGATCAAAACATTAAGAATTAAGCATGATGTAATCTTTGAGACATCAGTGTCTGCTCCATGTACTGCATGCAACAAACTCCACCACGTGGAAAGTTAAGCTATTGAGTTCTTTTTATTCTATCTGTTAGTGTGATCAGATTTTACAGTAGTCTGAGGTTTCAAGGCTTGAATTTACAACATGCAGTTCATCATGGCTGATCAGACCAGCTGTCTAATGTTGGCCTGAAAATGACTCTCGCTCCCTCTCCCTCTCTCCCCCTCTCAGTGGGAATTAATGAGTAACTCGTGTTCAGCCTCACATTTTACCTCTGAATCAACATTCTTACTTAAAAGCAATTATGCACGAGAAGCCAAAATGTTTTGGACCCTTTATATAATTTAACAATAACAGTTTAATTTAATAATTAAACTCTGGATGAACGAGAACTGTCCCCAGTTGAATGATGATAAGACTGATGCATCTCACGTCACCCTACCATCTTCGTAAACATGGTAATTTGACACTGACACTTGATTCTACCACCGTTAGTATAGCAGCCGCTATCAGGAATCTGAGAGTCAAGTTTGACCAACATCTGACGATGGTAGATCACGTCACTGCAGTAACCAAAAGCTGTAACTATCACCTGCGCAGTGTTGGTAAAGTCCGGAAATACTTAACACTTGAAGCCTGCAAGACTGTTGTACAGAGTCACATTGTGTCACGTATTGACTACTGTAGTGCCCTGTTGTTTGGCCTCACAGTTCAACAAGTCAACCGCCTACAGTTGATGCAGAATAAGGCTGCTCGCCTCATTACTCGTGAGTAGTTAACATATTACACCAGTGCTAGCAGCCTTAAACTAGTCTTCGCATTGAATTTCGGATACTAACGTATGTGCATAAATGTTTGCATAACCAGGCTCCCTCGTACCTACAGGACATGCTACACATCTACACACCTGATCGCTCACTGAGATCAGCTGCTGACATCTCTATCCTCATCAACAAACGTTCAAAGAAAAAGGTTGGTGAACACGCCTTTCTGCACGCAGCACCACAGCTATGGAATAGCTTACCTGTGGGTGTCAGGAACAGTCCGTCAATAAACATTTTTAAACACCAACTAAAGACTTACTTTTTTAAGAATCATTACTCGGATTTGACATGATGACTCATTTTGTCTCTTTTTTTTAGTTCTACTTTTGAGCTTGATTAACTTTTAGGAACATTTATGTGAAGCACATAGATCTACGGGATGTGCGCTATAGAGAAGACGGTGAATAAATAAATAAATAAAAAAATAAATTGTGTAAGGCACTTCTAACCCTTGTATTCACTAATCCACCGATTAATCCTCTAATTAGGGTTGCGGGGGAGGGGCGTGTCTGGAGCCTATCCCAGCTGACACTGGGCGAAGGTGGGGTACAAACTGAACAGCTCACCTGATCATCGCAGGACCAACACAAACACAAACAACCTCACACCTAGGGAAAATTTGGAACTGCCATATGTGCCATATTTAGCCTAATGTGCATGTTTTTGGACTGTGGGAAGAAACCAGAGTACCAGGAGGAAAAACCCATGCAAGCTTGCTGTGAGGCGGACCTGGTAACCAGGAGACTACTTTGCCGCCAGCTGAGACGGTAATATTAATAATTGAAACGACCAACCCTGAATGCACTTATGTTTCTTGGGTACAGCAACGACTCGAAACACACGAAGGCAAAAATATATTTACACTGTTCAGGGCAATGCTGGATCTGTGACCTGTCCAGGAAACACGCGAATGGGAACACACTCAAAATGGGATGCCTTGACAGGCCATCACACACTCACACACACACACACACACACACACACACACACACGTCTATCTCAGCCGTCTCTGGGTGAAGGCGTGGCACACCCTGAACAGCTCACCACTCCATTACACATGGCAGGGCCAACTCACACACAGCAATTCATATTCATAATTTATAACAGCCAGTTAGTTTAATGTGCATGTATTTGGGCTGTAAGAGGAAACCAAAGTACACAGGGGAAACCCACAGAAGAGAACTCCACACAAAAGTGCCGTTGTCGAGTCTGGGAACTGAACCCAGGACCTTTCTTTCTGTAAGTGACTAGAAGTTCAACTCCTCCTTGATGGGTCACTAGTTACCTTCCCAGTATTTTTTACTGGTACCCATTTTTTACTGCTGGGTGGACAGAGGCACACTTGTGGTTAAGACCTTGCCCAGAAGGGGACTCGAACCTATAACCTGTCAATCATGAATCCAGCACCCTAACCACTATACCACACCGCACTCCCGATTAAGGCACCAAAATTAAATATTTATTTTTCATGTTAAACTGAAAATAAACAATTATCCATTATGCTGACCATTTGAAACAAAGTATCATACAGGCTCATTTTATTTCACCAGCTGTCTACTTAGTCTAATTTTGGGGTCAAAATTATTAGAACATAACCTGTGAATAAGATCATAATGGTGTCATAATATTCAGAGTAAATACTACCTCTTCATGCTTAATGGAAAAATCTGGGCAAAAGCATGAAGCTAAACGTTTGATGGGGGAAAATCCCAAACCAACAACATTTCAGTATGGATCCATTTTAAGTAAATACAGGAGCTCTGATGCCTGTCTGTCTGAGGTCACTGTACACTAAAGCTGTAATACAGAAGGTATTGTTTATCTAGTGAGAAGATCAGGACACTGTCATGTCTATCTCTCTCTCACACAGACACAGAGAGTGAGTGTGTGTGTGTGTGTGT
>JBCNYH010000023.1:11841340-11854088 GCA_039654325.1 Tandanus tandanus | reverse complement strand
TGTGTGTGTGTGTGTGTGTGTGTGTGTGTGTGTGTGTGTGTGTGTGTGTGTGTGTGTGTGTGTTGGCCCTGTGAAGGACCGGTGCATGATTTGGTGTATTATGCTGTTGTCACGTGATAGAATAATTAGGTAACTGCATAAATGTGCAGGTGTAGTGTAGGGCATTCCTGAATAAAGTTTCCAGAGCAGTTGCTCCTGGTCAGGTACCTTCCTGCAGGTTTTATCTCCAACCAAAATCCAACACACCTCTTTTAGCTAATCAAGAAATTCCTTAGCCAGTAATCAGCTGGTCAGGTGTGCATGATTAGGATTGGATCCAAAGTCTTCAGAAAGGTCCACTACCAGCCAGAAGTTTGGACATACCTTCTACTTCAGTTGGAATGAGTGGGTGGGTCCAGACTTTTGACTGGTACTGTATATTATAGCAGCTGTTATACAATTGTTCTCTTACCAGGTGCAGTTTTTAACCTCTCCTGAAGTTATGCTGTAATCCACTGTACTCACGACTCTGAAACACTTTCTGCAGTCAAGAGTTGTGATGAGAGTGCAACGGGACAGTCATTCACCTTGGAATTTGGGAAGTCAGGAACTTGGGCAACATCCAACTTGTCTGATGTTATTCCACTGATTTAAACCCAGTTAATATGAATTAAATATACATGTATAGATAATAAAATAATACACATTTATAAATAAAACTAGGGCAGTGGTGGCCCGGTGGTAGGGTGCTGGATTACTGATCCCAAGGTCGGGGGTTCAGGCCCCACTATCAACTGGTTGTCACCGCTGTCACCCCAGTGCAGCTAACTGGGTTATCAAATGCCGGCCATGTCTCTTACTGTCTGTAGTGAGAGGCATGTAAAAGAACCATTGCTGACTTTCATCAAGAGTAGGCTGCATAGCCGTCAGCGTGTCTCTGCCCTGCGATGGCCTGGCGAGCTGTCCAGGGTGTACTCTGCCCTCGCCGCAAGTCGGCTGAGATGGGCGCCAGCCTCCCCGCGACCCTAATCAGATTAAGCGGTTCAGAAAATGAATGAATGAATGAAATAAAACTTTTGAAGTATATGCGTTCAGAAAATTAAAAATAACTGTAATCATTTGGAATTTTTGGTGTTCAGTGATTTCAGTATGTGACTAGCCTTGTTCTTATAATCATAAATACCAGTCTAAAGTTTGGACACACGACTACTTGTGTCCAAACTTTTGACTGGTGCTGTAGCTCTTCAGGAACAGGGTTCTTTTTCCCCACTGTAGTGTGTAACTCACTCACTCACTCATTTGCTGAACTGCTTAATCCTACTACTAGGGTTGCGCGGAGGCTGAAGCCCATCTCAGCCGACACTGGGTGAACGCAGGGTACACCCTAAACAGCTCGCCAGAATATTGCACGGCCACCACACACACACAACCATTCATACTCACACCTAGGGGCAATTTGGTCACCAATTAACCAAATGTGCATGTTTTTAGTCTGTTGGAGGAAACCGGATTACCCGGAAAAAACCCATGCAAGGACGGGGAGAACATGCACACTGTACACCGGAACGACTCGAACCCAGGACCTCCTTGCTGTGAAGCAGACGTTCTAACCACAGGGTCTCACCCAGGAGGAGCTCTGCTCAGCAGTAGGTGGAGCTCGCGCTTCCGATGCGCCCTCATTATGCATAGCGGATTTAGTGCGCGCGCTTCACGCAGCTTTAGAACAGTATTGACGGAGCACCGGGTGAGACGCACAATCCCAGCTGCAGGATACACGGGACATCGAGGATCTGACCAAGGTAAGTGCTCATGCATCCGGGCTCATTCAGAAAATCTGTCTAAGGGTTGTTTTTTTTTTTTTTTTTTTTTTTTTAAATCCTGAACATACAGCAATGTACAGCCACGAGAAGTTCATGCCTGATTACTCTTATTGTGCAAGACATTGCTCAGTGCATGCATTGTCTCTGCTCATGTGAACCAACTTCATCAGGCAAAATCAGGAACTTCATTCATTCGTGCATGATGTGCATTAATTTGTTTGGTAATTACTTTCCACCCTGATGGCTGTTTGGAATGCTAATGAACTCCTTTGGAGACCTTTTGGCTGCAGAGTAGGAATAAATCCACCAAGAGCTCACTGATAGCCGACAATCCAGGATGTTTAAAGTCGCTGCACAAACACCCCTGCTGTAGAATTGAATGGTCTCAGAGAGTCACAGAGAAACACTGCAGGCTTCTCTGGTAACTTGTTGCTCTTCTTGTTCTCAGTTTGTTTTAATATAATCAAAATTTACGTGGTTATGCTTATTTGCTTGCAGTGCTTCTCTAATAATCTGTACCTCTCCTAGTCACAGGGGTGATACCATTACTTTTTTTTTTATTATGTATTTATTACATGATAATATGAGAGTAATGGACATTTAAAACATTTAAGTGACTAATTGGACCTTAAAATGGTACCACGCACTTGTGTGATGTGTGTGTGTGTGTGTGTGTGTGCTCTGACCATACACCCATGACTATAATATGATGAAAATTACAAAATTACCATTTTATACATTGAAAATGACTAAAAACGCCATCTACTGGTGAAAATGAGAGAGTAAACTCTCAAAAATGGAGGTACGAGTCGAGACAAGAACATATTGCACCAGAAGTGAACCTTTCGATGATCAGATATGATGCAGAGTGATGTAAAAATAAATAAATAAATAAATAGATAGCTGGAGGGATCATTGGAGTAAAAAGAGAACAATTTTTTTTTTTTTACATCACTCATCATATCTGATCATCAAAAGGTTCACTTCTGGTGCAATATGTTCTTGTCTCGAATCGTGCCTACATTTTTGAGAGAGAAAATTGAAACTGTGCTCATTTTCAGCTACATGTTGGTTGAGGTTCAGTGAGCAATTCCTGCTTCACACATTCACCCTGCCCCCCCTCCCTCCTTCTATGCCCCTCCCCACCCCTCTCAGTCCCTTGCACTTTCTTTCTTTTTAATTATGTAGTGAGTGGTGTTAAGCTCAGAGATAGGGGTGGAGTTACAATTTAATGATAGCATTCATACCTACTTAACTTTTAAAGTGCATTCATTAATTATAATCCAATACACTTGTTTTATTTTGCCAAATTCAATGAATATCCCCTCACTAGCTGTCTGTGCAAAAACCTGGCTCTGTGGGAAACAAACATGGCATGGAGCAGGCCACACAATGCAATTCTAGCCAATCAGCAACAGGGGGTGTTTATACAGTGTACATCCATGAACTTGGGAGGATTACTACCAAGAACAGAGGAGAGATATGAGTCTTTCTCCAGGATTGATGTTAAATGTACATTATATGGGCTCTGCCACCCCCCACCCCAATTTACACTTACTGTAACTCATTTTTTTTGGATGGTTTCAGTTATGCACGTCAAATTAGTGAAGTATTAAAAACAAGTCACACTTAACATTCAGAAACATAAACCAGGTGACATAGAAACCAGTGCAATGAAAACACACAGGAAACTTAGTACGAGACATGAGGAAACAATTCAACAAAACATAAGAAACTAGAAAAGCAGTCAGAGAGGGCAGGCCTCCGCCAAGGCCGCAAAAAATCTTTAAAAGTTCCCTGCATCCAGACAGTAATCTGGATCCCTGCTAAAATGTAAACAATTGTTCCTTGTATCATTTCTGACTCATCCTGAAAATTTCATCAAAATACGTTCATAACTTTTTGAGTAATGTTGCTAACAGACAGACAAACAAACACACAAACAAGCAAACCAGTGCCGGAGGAAACATAACCTCCTTGGCAGAGGTAACTAGAAAAGCACTCGGAGAGTGCAGACCTCCGCCAAGGCCGTTCAGTAGCCCCATATTATATTGTAAGAAATGCAGCATTTTTATAAATGCAACATTTGTTTATTATTTGAGCCCTACAATGCAAACGCGCAGCCATTTATATGATTGCATTGTGTATAGGGCCTGCCTTGAATAAGAGGCCTTGCGCTCGGATGAGGAAGTATTAATAATTGGATTATTTTTGTGATAATTGGCCTAAAAGTTGTACAGAAAGTTAAAGGAATGAGATTACACCATCGAACGCAAGCCTGGAAGTTATGCTTCGGTATGGTCCGGACACAGTAACTCTACGACATCCGCGCTAAGAAATCTTTAAAAATTCCCTACATCCAGACAATAAACTGGATCACTGCCAAAATTTAATCGATTGTTCCTTGTATCATTTCTGACTAATCCTGAAAATTTCATTAAAATCCGTTCATACGTTTTTGAGTAATTTTGCTAAAAGACAGACAAACAAACAAACAATCAAACAAACCAACGCCGGTGAAAACATAACCTCCTTGGCGGAGGTAATAAACAATTCATTTATCCCAGATGTAACTAATTCTTAGATGTAAGGACTCTGAGTACAACCCCTGGCAAAACTAGTGGAACTTCAGAGTACCACCCCGGCAAAAATTAAGGAATTATGAAACACTTGGAAAAACTGGAAAACTTCACCCTGGCTTTTTTTTTTTCTTTGTTCCACTTAAAAAAACCCACAGTCAAAGCTACTTTTATTTCATGGCTAAACATTTTGTCTTTATGAAACACTTCAACCAAATTAATTAAAATTGTTTTAATAGTGGCATTTTTTGTATTGATTGGGGGAAAATTATGGAAAATATGGAATCATCAAAAAAATTCACAATAAGAGTTTTGTTGCTCGTCTTCATGCCTGAATTCTTTCACTAATTAAAACCAGTATACTCCATGAAGCTTGTTCCAACTTCCTCAAATAGCACTGGACAGATCAGCTTTAAAGGACTGAGCCTCATCATGGACCAATTTTTAAATTAACACCATACTTTTTTTTACTTGTATTGATCTTGATTGTTTGCTAGCTAGCAGGCACAGGATACTGTTTATTGAATTTGAGTCCTGTGGTCAGCAAGGGTGTTGTTACTTTCGGTGTGGAGTTGGCATGCTGTCCACGTGCCTGTGTGGGTTTCATCCGGGTCCAACAGTTTCCTTCCCCAGTCCAAAGGCATGCACATTGGGCTGATTTGCTATTCTGGATTGCACCTAGCTGGGAATGAGAGTGTGAATGGTTGTTTGTCTGTGTTGCTATGGACTGGCAAGCTGTTCAGTGTGTACCCCGCCTTTCGCCCAGAGTCAGCTCGGATTGGCTCCAACTTCCCTGTGACCCTAAACAGGATAACGTGTATAGATATTGAATGAATGTTTGCTAGCAGTGTCACTGGCTTGATATGCCTTTCCTGGAGAAAAGCTTTAACACTCTTTGCTTTGTGGGAACAAGATGCATTGTTTGGCGTGGTAGAATTTTCATTGACACTCCTGATGTTCATATTCTGGCCTGACACTGAAATTACTCAGCCACATCAAAATCATGTCTGAAATTATGTACCGTGAGCCATGATTTTGACACCCTTTGTAAAAATTAGTCAAAAGGGTTAGAAAATGCACCTTTTGGTGGGGTGGCTTCACTTTCACTGAAAAAAAAAATTAAAAATCCAACATCTAATCAAATTAAATTCAGAGAAAAACAAATCAAGAAATAATTATTTTCAATGAATACATGTGCCGGGCAGCACGGTGGTGCAGTGATTAGCACGTCCGCCTCACAGCAAGAAGGCCTGGGTTTGATTCCCGGGCTCCGGCGTTTCTCTGTGGAGTTTGCATGTTCTCCCTGTGCTTGCGTGGGTTTCCTCCGGGTACTCTGGTTTCCTCCCACAGTCCAAAAACATGCACAGTAGGCTGATTGGCTGTTCCAAATAGCCCTTAGTTGTGACTGTGAGTGGGAATGGTTGTGTGTATGTTTGCCGCGCGGGTCATGGTGGCAGGGAAAAGCACTTAGAAGCAAGCTGATGTGTGCTGCACATGGACGTTCGGTTAAGAAAAAAATATCATTCCTGCTGATTAAACATTTGATCTAGTTGGCAGGGTCATGGAGGCAGGGAAAATAATGGCAGGCGCTTGCGCAAAAATTGCATGTAAACATAGCTGCAGTAAAAAGCGCATGGCGCATGAAAATAAGGCATGACGCTCATGTGAAAAGCATGGCGCTGCACCAATGCTAAAACAACCTAGTTGCAACACTGAGCAAGGCATCTGAGACTAACAAATTTTCCAGGGTCTTTATAGCAGCCCCACAACATCCCAGAGCCTCCGCAATATTTACAGTAAGCATAAGGTTTATTTCACTATAGCCATCCTTTCTCATTCCATTTTAAAGATATTGAGTATTGATTGACAAAAAAAAAAAAAAAAACGTTTATTCAGACCAGTTATTCAGACCAGTACCACCAGTTGTGGTAGCTTTTTGCAAACTAAATGCACTTAAATTAACAGATAACTGACAGAAAAGTCTTTTTTATAGCACTGACAAAAAATCTGTTAACATGAAAGTGGTGTCTGATGAGAGCCCACCCATCCAAGGTCAGTCTGTCTTCCATGTATGGCAACGGTCAACAGCGTGTCTCTTTGGAATTTTCTTATTGGGAAACACTCTCACTCACCTACTCATTTCCAAATGGCTGGAGCCTATCTCAGCCAACACTGGGTGAAGGCAGGGGAGACCCTGAACAGCTTGCCAGAATATTGCACTACCAACACCTACCCAACCATTCACACTCACTCCTTTGGAACAGCCAATTAGTCTAATATACATATCTTTGGACTGTGGGAGGACACTTGAGTACCCGGAAGAAACCCACAAAAGCATAGGAAGAACAAGCAAATTCCACACAGTTACTGGTAGGAGGTAGTGCTATGTGAGCTTATACAACTACCTTAGTCAAATCACATTAATCCTAATCCTCCACTGTAATCATCCTTCCATGTATGCACCTGCATCTTGGTGCCTGAGTAGGTTTGCAGCTTGAATGTGTTGGATCTCTTACATACACTAAGGAGCCAATGGATGGTATACTTAACTCCCACACTTTGTGATTAATCTGTCTTCTGATACCATGAATCAAGAACAAGTCTGGGTTGTAGTGACCACCTTTTTCTCAGGAGCACTGTTCCTCTGCGTGCTCGCCCTCCTCTGCTTCTTCACATGCCGACTAGCATCCAGAGTGGTTCCACTTGGATCACCACTGCGTTTCTGAATGTGGGTAAATTTAGCCCTAGAGGCAAACATTTTTCACATGGTCATGCTGCATGATTATGAGCTCGACAGACTCACACATCTGGTGTTTGAGAGAACCTGGTCTGGATATGTACAGGATGCTCATGTAAGTTGTCTGTCAAAAGTTTAAGGGTTTTTGTGTTTGTTTTTTGTTTGTTTTATATATTTCATTTCATTTACTTGCAAAACAAGTGTTTAATTTGCTTTGTTTTTTAACATATTGTAACTGGGCACTCACAAATGTTATGGGAAAACAAAAAAAAAAAGTGTTTTTTATTATTTTTTCTTTCAATCCTTTGAGCTCCTGTAGTTGATCTGTGGACCCGAGTTTATATCATGTGTTACATGCAGTGATGCTCCTCTAAATGGAAAATTGAGTGCCATCTGTGCATGAGTGACTGAGTGAGACGAGAAGGAGTGAGAGCATGAGAGAGATAGAGAAAGAGAGAGAGAAAGAAAGAGAGAGAGAGATAGGGAGAGAGAGAAGGAGAGAGAGGCAGTGGGGGGGGAGAGAGTGACAGAGAAAGGGAGAGAGTGGGAGAGAGAGAGAGAGAGAGACAGAAAGAAAGAGAGAGAGTGGGAGAGGGAGAGAGAAAGGGAGAGAAGGAGAGAGAGACAGTGGGGGGGGGGGGAGAAGGAGAGAGAAGGGAGAGAGTAGGAGAGAAAGAGAGAAAGGGGGGGAGAGAGAAGGAGAGCAAGACAGAGAGAGAGATACAAAGAAAGAGAGAGAGTGGGAGAGGGAAAGAGAAAGGGAGAGAAGGAGAGCGAGAGAGAGAAAGAGAAAGGGAGAGAGAAGGAGAGAGAGAGAGTGAGAGAGGGAGAGAGAGAGAGAGAGAAAGGGACAGAGAAGGAGAGAGAGTGAGAGAGAGAGAAAGAGAGAGAGAGAGAAGGAGAGAGAGAGAGAGAGAGAGAGAGAGAGAGAGAGAAGGCAAATAGTATCCACTTAATCTGATTTGTCATCCTTATTAACCTTCTCAGAGCATTGCTGCTCAAACTCATTAAAGTGATCTGTAATGAAGGGGCATGCCATAAAAAGGGTGGCATGGTGGCGTAGTGGTTAAAAGTCTGGCTCACTGCAAGGTCCTGGGTTCGAGTCCTAGGCTCAGGCGTTTCTTTGTGGAGTTTGCATGTTCTCCTTTTGTTTGCGTGGGTTTTCTCTGGTTACTTTGGTTTTCTCCTACAATCCAATGACAGCACATTAGGCTAATTGGCTGTCCCATATTATAGCAGAGGAGGAATTCGTATGAAATCATAACAGTGGTGCACTTCGTGACAAGTTTTTGCAACTTGACATGGAGTTAGGTATGGGTATTGGATTTTTTCAAAAACCATCGGAAGCAAGTTGGGGCATGACTGGATTCTGCTGTTTCTGTAAAATCCAATATGGCCGCCCGAGAAAATTATTACAGCCATATCTCTATTAATACTGTTACACAATTCTTATGTAGTAACTCCATTTTGATGTTTTCTGGTGTCAGAAATCCATTTCTGGGGTTGGATTTACATTTCAAGGTCATCATGAAGGTCCAATTCCAAATTAAAGTCTCCTTGGCTATAAACAACACTTGAGAAATGTTAAGAAATGTATGTTGTATGTATAATTGAGTTGATGACGGTAAAACAATTAGTTAATTGTTATGTGTGTTCATACTAATGATTCGAACTGTGTTTTATATTATTTGTTGGAAATATTTGAGAGTTTTAATTACTCTCATTGTTGCATTTGTATTCGAAAACAAATGCCTCATTTAAAGTACGATTAAGGAACTTGCAGCAAAGTACACTACTAGAATTTAAATGCATATACATAATATTAAACAAATGCTATACATTGTGCATTTATTTTGAGTGCATTGTGAAAATAACTTAAAAAGAATTATATAAATTATAAGAATGACAATTGCATTACTATTTGCATCTCATGTATTACAAACTCTACAAATATACGTAAGTAGTAAATAATAAAATTACAATACATTACTTCAGTTACATTTTGTTGCTGGGTAATATCACAAAACATAAAAAACAAAGCTTTCTGCTTGAAAAGAGTACAGTGGGTAGAAGTCTTTGCTTTGGTCCTTCTGATTGCTCAGTTGCAATTGCTGTTTCACTGACCTAAAATCATTAAATTTTTGGTTAAATTAGTGTGTGCGTTATTTGTGACAGAATTAGTCTGTGTTTACTTGTATTTGTGAAGGTGATGCTCTAAAGAGGTGAATCTTTGTTCATTGTAAGCCAATCTTCTTGATATTTTGGTATCAAAATGAGTGGTGGTCTAGCATTAGAAACAAGAAAATCCATAAATTGGGATTTGTGTTGCTTATGCCAGGGTGACTCTAAAAAGGATCTTTGAGCCCCTATGTTAAAGTGTGTCACCAAAAGGCATATGTAAGCTTAGAATATGACTTGCAAAGCTTTGTTGATAATGGTATTACTTTGCCACTTGGGCTTGATCTTGACTGTACAATTGATGGTACAGGGATTGCCAGTACAATGTTATGAAATAAAGCAAAGTACCACCATAGTTGTAGGTCGCTCTTCCGTACTAAAATGGTTCAACGTGAACTGCAAAAGAGTCAAAGAGATGAGACTTAAACTGAAATGGGCAAGTCCATCATCGGTCAAAAGAAAACACGCCGTGGCTTCAAAGCTACTCATGATTGTGAGAAACCGCGGTGTGTTTACTGTGAAAAATATGATGATGGTAATGAGTCTGTTTTTCATGCTAGAAGTGCTAACTGTGGCAGGAAAGTTCTAAAGTGGGCTACAGAGTCTCAAAACTGGGTTGTCCGTGCACGTCTGAACACGGCAATTGATGCTGCAGATGCAGAAGCCACAGCTATCTGATACCACACTTCCTGTTACAAAAAGCTAAAAAATGCTGGTGCTGCTAACATAAAGTCTACTAATGCATCTTCTTCCAGTCAACAAACCTGTGACCCCCTTGTTATTGTTTAGCTTGTAGCATATGTGTAGTCTATTAATGTATAGCAAAAACTGCAGGACTGATTCGGTTAATGTTTACTCATGATCTAAAGTCTATAGAGTCCATTCCACCTACTCAACATGCCTTGTTCCAACATATGTAGTGTACACTTTTTACTGCTGCATTCATCTGGAAACAGTTTTTGTCTAGACTGCCTGATATCCCAGACCCCAAAGAATGGGGTTGGGACTGGAATGAAAGTACCAAGGCTTGGGTACCAGATTGGACTGATTTGCCAGATGCTAGCCACGGTTGCTCAGTGTTGTTGCTCAATGTTGTCTATTGTGTAAATGTGAAGGGGGTTGCACAAACAACAGCAATGAGAACTGATGTCCATGTATTTTTATACAAACAAGAAGTGTTTGGTGCCAATTTAAAATTATTTCAGATCACACATTACATGCGGATCTGTCCCATTTTGAGCGAACACAGATCTTGCTTAGTTAAGTTATAAAATATACCCATCACCACTGTGTAAATACTTATTCTGATTAACCTTGAAATGACATTGATTCTACATTTTCACATGAACACCATTTTCATTTCATAAAATTTTAAATTATGTTTGGAAAATTGAAAATTGGATATTTGACCTTGAAAATAACCTTGGAAATTAATGCAGACTTAAAAAATGGTTTTCTTGCATCAAAAATCTCTAAAAATTAGGTATTACATAAGAATTTCTGGTGGATAATAAAAGAGATATGAACATTCCTTTATTCATGGCAGCCATTTTGGATTTTTACAAAAAACCAGGAAACACGGGCAACACTCATGTTGCTTCCGATGGTTTTTGAGAACTACATACCCATACCTAACTCTGTGCCAAGTGGCAAAAACTTGTCACAAAGTGCACGATGGTTTCAAATTCCTGCCCTGCTATTACCCCTAGGTGTGAATGTGGGTGTGAATGGTTGTATGCTTGTGTTGACCCTGCAGTGGTCTGGTGAGCTGTTCGGGGTGTACCCTGTCTTCACTCAGTGTCGGCTGAGACAGGCTCCAGCCTCCCCGCGACCCTAGTAGATTTAATCGGTTTGGCAAATGAGTTTTATTTTAACCTTTATGAAAATGAAATCTTATGCAATTTTTGAAATGGGATGAGACTTTGCCAACACAAACATTCCTTACTTAAACATTGTTGTCTTGTGTAACAACGAAACTGTAGATCTGCCAGAATTCAATCAAGAATTGATAGGACATGTAACTCTTAGGCCTAACAAAAAAAAAGTATGTTTCCAGTAACCCGACCCTACCTAATAAAAGCGTCCTGACCCTAGCTTTTTATCTGAAATGTGAAGTGAAAAATTGAACACACTGATGTCAACATACAATAACGTGCTGACATGCACACAGTCAGCACTGACAGCAGAGTGAGCCTGGAGGGAGTTAAATATTACTAAAGCAATAAATATTCTCTGTAGAAACATCCTTAGATCTATGTGTAAGGCTGCGCTTTTTTTTTTTTGCAGTGTTCCATCTAGGCTATTTATGCGTATACTCAAAGTGTCATGCTTTTTTATACAACGTCACGCCCCCATCGTTATCCAAATGTATTATTTTTTATCACAAATTAAGCAGCACATGCTTAGAGTAACCGACTTTGGATTCTGTTCGGACCAAATGGCTAGCAATCGGTAGCGTAAGTGTATTGTAAACTGGGTATAAGTAAATTTAGAGAATAAAATCATAAATTTAAGTCAAAATCTAGTCGAAGCGACTGCCATTCCCTGCATTAGAAGGTGGTAGTGCAGATGGGACTTGTACCGTATGGCAAGGCATAGGCTTAATTCATGTACAGAAGATATTATTAAAAGTTGAACATTCCAATTCTTTATACTGAAGTTCAAGTGTCATGAAAATAATTTGAAAACATTAAAAATGTATTTTAATGTTGAAAAGCATTTTGTAATTTGGCACAAGTTAAAGTTTTACAGAAAAGTAACTAAAAACACTAATATTAAATACTTTTTATTGTTCACTATATATATATCAGTTCAGTGGTGTTGTAAACTTGAAATATACTTTTAATGTTTTCAAATAAAGTTCTGAAATACCATAATTTACGTATTATAGTATCATAATGTGTTAATCACAAGCAGAATATTTTTACTGTATTACTGTAATATATGGCCTTCCACGATTATGTACAGGATAACTAAGGCATATTTTTCTTGAAGGTATTGTAGTTGATGTCTGTTGGTAGGGTGTTCCAAGTTCCGGGTCCAGTCACTGTTATGTTAAGTTGACATGTTAAGTTGTAGAAGCATGATTATGATCGATAAACTTGTATTATGATTAAATGATGATTAATGTTATGATTGTTGTATTATGATTGGTAGAATTGCACTTTAACTCATTCATTCATTCGTTTTCTGAACCGCTTAATCTTAATTAGGGTCACGGGGAGGCTGGCTCCCATCTCAGCCAACTGCGGGCGAGGGCAGAGTACACCCTGGACAGCTCGCCAGGCCATCGCAGGATGGTACTTGAACTGTTAAATGATTAAGTGATGATTAATGTGAAACAAAACGATGATGCAATAAAGTGCGTGGGCCTTCCGCTGAGCCTCAGGCTTTCGCTGAAGGCTCAGAAATTAATGGTGGCAGACACTTTGCACTACAGAATTAACTCTATATAT
>JBCNYH010000023.1:11825461-11839591 GCA_039654325.1 Tandanus tandanus | reverse complement strand
ATATATACCCGTCCTTGAGTAGGGTTGGGGGGTCTTCGAATGCTCATTTGGAGATCACACCTGCTGTGCTGAACTGCTATTGTTTTCACTGTGACTGAATAAATTGTTCCTGGTTTTTGAACTGCTAAACAATTTGCTGATTTTTTTCCACTTTGATTGAATAACATTTTTGAATCCACGTCTCCTGGTGAATTGAACTGTGTCTGCCACAACAAAGTCATGTCAGCAAATGCTAAATGCTTCATTTCTGTATTGGCAAGAGTTAATATGTTCATGATATACAGCCATCAGGTGGTCATACACATTCAATGGGTGTTACATATACATACTGAAATGTTTCCAGGCAGTTTTGTACAACATACAAAAACATATCAAAGCCACAATGCTAAAAATTTATACATAAATGAATCCCTACCTATCCTACCTTTTTTTTTTTTTTTTTGAGAAACATGCCATTTTTTTTTGACCTTAGTATAGTTGCTGCATTACATAAGTTGCCATCAGTATAAAGAACAGATTTCCTTGTTTGCGAAATTCAAAAAGTTCTGTCGATGTTGATAATTTAAGTGAAAGGAAACCTTGATTGTTCTTCTAAGACTTGGGTACCTTAACACGTCCACATCAGCAATATTTTTAATTGCCTAAATGAGTGTTTATCGGTGGTATCCCAGTGGTTAGCACGTCTGCCTCACAGGAAGAATGTCGTGCTTGGGTTTTTTTCTGGAGTTTGCATGTTCTTCCTGTGCTTGCGTGGGTTTCCTCGGGGTACTCTGGTTTCTTCCCACAGTCACATAAGGCTAATTGGTTGTTCCAAAATTCCCCTAGGTGTGAATGTGAGTGTGAATTGTTTTGTGTGTTGGCCCTGCGATGGTCTGGTGAGCTGGTCAGGGTGTACCACTCCTTCGCCCAATGTTGGCTGAAATAGGCTCCAGTCGTTTGGAAATGAGTGAGTGAGTGAGTGAGTGAGAGTGTTTCCCAATAAGAAAAATCCAAAGACACACACTGGTGACTGTTACCATACATGGAAGACAGACTGACCTCAGGTGGATGGGCTCTCGGTGTTACATGGGGTACTTTGCTCTGGTATGTGCTTGCTGTGGTCAACTATGGTGTGGTTTGATGTGTTCAGCGCTTGTGCAAGGTTAAGGTGACCGTTTGCCTTTAAGATGTTAACAGAAAATGCCTGGCTTATCACATTATCCCTGTTATTATTTTCCCTCCTCAGAATGTGTTATACTCCCCAGAGCTATCAACTCTGCTCTCTTTTTCCCCCAAACCTTTGAATCATGGTGTTCCGGTTCATCCATGCACTTTTGTCTTCACTCATATCCTTTCACTGTTGTGTTTCTTGATTGTGTCCAGGTGTTCTGTATTTA
The DNA here is from genome assembly GCA_039654325.1 of Tandanus tandanus. Classification (NCBI taxonomy): domain Eukaryota; kingdom Metazoa; phylum Chordata; class Actinopteri; order Siluriformes; family Plotosidae; genus Tandanus; species Tandanus tandanus. Next base: position 11,838,215 of record JBCNYH010000023.1, on the reverse strand, counting down.
TCCTTGATTACTTTGTCTTTATATACCCTGTTGAGTTCTAGTCTTGCTATAAATTCTTATTGACTGCGTTGAGGTGTTTCGAAGCCTTGGTTTCTTGTTCCATATCTAGTATTTCCACATTTGACCTTCGCCTGTTTTCCTGTGTTATGGATCATTCTTCTTTAGTGGATTTCTTAGTGGTTAAGGAAATGGGTAACTGATCCGAAGGTCAGCGGTTCAATCCCCACTGTCACCACTGTTGGGCCTTTGAGCAAGTTCAAGTTCAAGAAGCTTTATTGTCATTTCTACCACATATAGCTAACGCGGTACATAGTTAAACAAAGCAAGGACCAGGTGCTACATAAACATACAACAAGGATCAAATTCGGGAAAAAACCCAACAACACAGAGCTAGGACCAAGGTTTTTGTCCTAGCCACATAGAGTGTAAGTGTGCAAACACTATGTGCAAACAGTGCAGACAATACAGTGCAAACAGTACAAGAAGAAAAAGACAACACAAGAATAAAACATGACTTGTGGCACGAGCATCGTAACCTTGAAATGGTTAATGGGCAATTTTATCCCATGGATTACTAGCGGGGGCTGAACCAACGCAGAGCAACCATTTCCCCCCGAAAATGATGTGAACTCGTTGGGCCAGGTTGTCCAGCGCTAATAAACAAGCAGATCTATTCAGCAAGTGACATTTATTTTAAGAAATGTTTTCCATGATTTCTGCGCTTGTTGTTTGTGCAGCCGTGTGCTATGCACTCACTATGCACTCCCTCACACTGCTCAGCACTGGCTGAAAATGTATTATCTTAGACTGGTGTCTGCTGCACGCAGTTTGCGTCACTACAAGGGCTGGAACAGGCAATGAAGAAGGCAACATGTTTGCTGCGCATGCCTAGTAGTAGTAGTAGTAGTAGTAGCAGTGTGGCAGCACTTGCGCGTACTTGACAAGCGGCAAGGACTGACGTTGCCTGACGGAACCGCTGATGTGATATGTGATCGTTGTAAAGAGCTAGTAATACAAATTCATCACAGGTCCCCTTTAAGCAAGGTCTTATATAAGTAGGGCTGTCGGACCAATGGGCTGTCGAAACATAGAGTCACCCCCCGTTTTTGGTAAAAATGGAGGAGCTGCTAATGCTGTCATTTTAATACATATTGGTTACTTTTTGCTACTAAGCTTAAAGTGTAACTTCACTCTCAGCTCCGAGTAGGGAGGGTATCATCAAGAATCATCAAGATTTTAACGGTACTACTGCTCTTATTGATACTGCTTTTTATCTGGTACTTTATCGGTACTCTTAGGTGTACACCTCCAGGTGGTCCAGTTTTTTCCCCACTGTCAAAAGACATGCACATTAGGCTAATTGGCTGTACCAAATTGCCCCTAGGTGCGAGTGTGAGTGTGAAGGGTTGTATGTGTGCTGTACCTGCGACGGCCTGGCGAGCTGTTCAGGGTATATCCTGCCTTTACCCAGAGTCAGCTGAAATAGGCTCCAGCTTCCCTGTGATGCTAGTAGGACAAAGCGGTTCAGATAAAGAATGAATGGATGAATAATTTGCACACAAGGTTTCACAGAGTGCTATGGTGGGAGGTGAGGTGTTAAGATATCATGTAGAAAATTTCATGACGTTGAGAAGTACCAAGGGTGTGTGTGTGTGTGTGTGTGTGTGTGTGTAAGAAAGAGAGAGAGAGAGAGAGAGAGATGTTCATTTAATGAGTTTTGTCATTCTTATTACAATTCCCAGGAGTGACACTCAATCTCATTAAATTTGATCTTCACTAAAGTGTCTTTTTACACAACGCTGTCTTTTTCCTTTTGAAAAAAATGACATCTCACATAATTCTTCTTGTCAATTTTTGATCCTTTTTTGAAGGACTGGAACTCGTGCTTCCTCAGGTCATATGGCCTCACCTCTTGATAGAAAGCTAAACAATCATGGCGTCAGATTTTCAGACAATGATCGTATGTAGACCAGAAAAATGATGTTAGCATGTCACAACAAATCCCATAAGCCTCTTTTCTCTTATTCAGTTAAAGGGACTACAGTGAGGAATTATTACCCCAATTTCACAGATAAATATTAAGTGTATCTCTGGACTATAGAAGGCTCTTGCATGATATTGATTTGAGTGAGCAGTAGTATTAAGTCCAACACTATTGCCAGACAGTTTAAGGTAAAATGAGTACTGGGCGGCATGATTAGTAGTGGTTCGCACGTCCGCCTCATGGCAAAAAGGTCCCTGGTCCGAGTTCAGGGTTCAGTAAGGACATTTCTGTGTTCTCCATATGTTTGAGTGGGTTTCCTCTGGGTATTACTATTTTCTCCCATAGTCCAAAGACATGCACGTAGGTATAATTGGCTGCTTCAAATTGCCCCTAGGTGTGAATTTGAGTTTAAATGGTTGTGTGTGGGTGGGCCTTGGGATTGACTTGCAAGGAGTTCAGAGTGTACGAAGTCTTTGTCCAGAGTCAGCTGATCAGAGTCAGACTCCAGCCTCCCTGCGGCCTCAGTAGAATTGAGCAGTTCAGCGAATGAATGAATGAATGCATGAATACACAAATTAACTATTAGCTTTATTAATATGCACTTGACCAATGTTTAGTGTAATCAAGTTTTTTTCCTCTCTTATAGATCATGAATTTCTTATGACAATTTCTTATGAAATGTTTAGTGTTTTTCATTTAAAAAAAATGTTCATCCTGTTCTTTTTTTTTTTTTTTGTACATTGGCAAAAACTACACATTCACCACATGTTTTATTTAGACTTTGTCAAGATTTCTGACATATTTTTGGTCAGGGGGGCATGTTGATTAGTACAAACAAAAATCTTGTATGTTCTGGGTCAGATTTATCTATCCGTTCATCAATCCATCCATCCATCCATTATCTATAATGCCTATCTGTCTGGGTCGCAGGGGAAGCTGGAGCGAGTTAAATTAAATTGGCCCTTAAAATTAATTAATTCATTCATTCATTTGCCTAACCACTTAATCCTAATATTGTCACGGGGAAGCTGGATCCTATCTTAGCTGACATTGGGCGAAGGCGGGGTATACCCTGAACAGCTCGCCAGTCCTGTGCTTCTAGTCTTTCTGTCATCATTAGGTTTGCAGCCTTGATGCCTCTACATTTTTACCCCAGCAGCAATGTAGCAAGTTGAAGATAATGACTCACAGACAGGCACTTACCTCGGTCATTGGTGGGGTAGGTGCATCCTCCTCCTGGATTCTTCATACTATACGGACGGCCCTGCCCACACTACAGTGTCAGAATCAGTTTTTTATTAGATCCAGTAAGTTATATGGTTTCTGGAGTAGATATATTACTGTTTACTAGTGTTTAGACTCAAATTTCGATTAGGCAAGAGCCAGATGTGGGTTTTGGTATTCAGATGTGCACATATTTTTGGTAATGTGGTTTATGCACATGTTGCAGTCTTGGCTTCTCTATTTCTTCCCTAGATTTACTTAAAGTAACAGGAAGGTAACACCGAGAAAACTTGATAAAACTGACACAGGAACACCGGCCTCCTCCCATAAATGCACTGTTGCGCGTCTAGTGAGTGTCCAGTCAGGTCTGGTTGTAGAAGTTTGGACGCACCGATTTTATGAGTGATCTTAGAATGTGTTGCTGTTTCAGATGTGGATGTAAACGAGCCTTAGAACCACAAAACCGATCTCTTCAGAACTCTTCTCAATCGAAGTAGATGTGGACAGGGCGTGGGGTTCTTGGCAGCTGCTGCCTTCTCTCCATGAGAGATGTCAGAAGTGCTCTCTCAAGTTTCTCCAGGAAGAGTTGGGACTTGAACTGCTTGGAAACTTTTCAGTCTGGGAAGTTTTTAGCCCAGCTGACAAAAGCATTGTAGGCCAACATAAAAGCAGTCCACGTTGCAAAGGGTTTGTAACTGTACAGGACCCAGTCATCTTGTCATCATTGTCCACCTTTTGGTCGAACTGTAATCCAGAACCATTTCAGGTTTTCAGTTCTCTCTGGTGCTGACCTTGACATCCTTATACAGCATGCCCATTACCACAACATTACCCCCTCTTTTGGGACGGGAGAAGACCAGTGCTATGGTGTTTGTAAAAGCAAACTTTGACGATTAAAGGACCCTGTCCTTGACTGACGGTTCTGGTTTATTTTTCCTGTTCTAAAAATTGTAAGCTTCCCCTTTAGCAGCTCCTGGCCCAGGGTGTGGGAGATGAAAAAATTGTCACGGGTAATGATGTGGTCTCTTTGACCACTGTAGTTGGGGTCCAGGAACAAATCTCTAATATAAAAACAAAATTATAGGATCAGGTTTTATTTTATAAGCTACAGTATAACAGGTGTTAAAATAAACCAACTGTGCAGTGTAACTACTAGTATATTTTGAAATTACTACTAGTACTATTCATGCAGGATTATACTGGGAATGTACTAGACTGCTGTTAGATTTATTTCATGCTTTTAATGCATGCCATCATCTTGTTCATGCTATAGATTAATGTATTCAAATCATTTATTAATTTATTGGGCATTTATACTTTTGTTTTGCTTTTCTGAAACATCTTAGCTTAACATAAAACTAAGATAAAAACAGGACAAACAGTCCTGTTCCACGGATACTCCCAAGGATGACCTACCTACTAAATTCGGACTGTATGTTACCTGTCGTGGTAAGTGTAGCATAGGGGGCTAGAAACCGCTCTATGCAGTACATCTCTAAAGTAATTTCGCAAGGCACCGAACTGACCCGCATACAAACATACTTTGTGCTTTTAAGAAGGAAAAAAATTTCTATTTTAAACTTCAGACCCCCCCTTTGGTGTTGTTCTCAGACATAAAAAAAACCTTTTTCATTGTGTCTTGCTTCATTAAGTCTACTTGCACTGATAGGCAGCTTGTAAGCTTTTTTTTTTTGGGACAGTTTTTATTTTAATTTCTTACCCATTTTTAATCATTTCTTTCAACATTTCCCATGTCAAGCTCCAGGAATGTAGGAGTTTACTGCCTTCCTGACCTTTAATTAATCAGGATTATAATTATAATGTGGATGGAAATATTGGCTCCTTCCAAGAAAGACAGTTTTAAACCTTCGCACTGACATTTAGCATATTAATTAGGCTGCATTCTTCATTACATGTTTATTTTAATTGTAGACCAGCAGACAAGATCCTTAATTAATGAGAGAATGTCAACAATAATATGACATGTTACATAATCTGTTTTTTGTTTGTTTGTTTTTTAGGAAGAGAACTAAAAAGGCTTATTTTTTTGTACTGTGAAATGCAATAGATACCTGGGAAATGATGTATAAAGAGAGCATAATTAAGGCTGTCACACTCATCTTGTCTTGCCTGCTCTGGCAAGTTCATGGGAAGCCACTGTTTCCAGGTAAGCAACACCACTTTTTATTTATTTATTTATTTATTTTTTGTTGTTGTTGTTGTTGTTGTTGTTGTTTTTTTTTTTTTTACATTTTGGTGCTTTTGTGTAAGGAGAGTTTGTTTGAATTAACGCAGGCGTAGGTTGTTTAGGCAGCCATCATGTGGAATGAGGTGGTTTCAGTCCTGTTCTGGGTGAGCTCCAGTAATACCATGGGCCCTAGAGATTTGTATCACTAAACAAAAATGGAAAATAAAAATAGGATATAAAACATAAAATGTTTAAACTACACTGCCTGGCCATAAATAAATAAATAAATAAATAAATAAATTTATGTCACTCACACTAATATTTTGTTAGCCTTTAGCAACGTTATGTATCAGTAAAATTAAGTCAGCTGATGACCTGAATGTCCTGAATGACCAAATTATCCCATCAATGGACTCTTTCTTCCCCGATGGCACAGATATAAAATTAGGGCTTAAATAGTGAAAGAGCTGTTCAGGGAGCATGAGAAATAATTTTCACACATGAACTGGCAGCATAGGGTCTGTGGAGTGACTCGATTTTCCCATCAACAATTCATGACTTCAGTGAAAAATGAACCCAATTCTGGGTAGAAATAAATGTGGTGATGCTGATTAAGTTTGTTGAAACAATACCATGGTGATTACAAGTTGTAATGTCAAGGTTAAAGGCCGTCCAACAAGATATTATAGTGACGTTTAGGCCAGGAAGTCTATTTTTTAAAGTATTTTTGAGCCTGATTGAATTATTTACCCGACGAAAGGCTTTGTTTGAGTAAGGTGGTCTTTACTACAGTTGACTTGCTGTGAGAAAATGATTCCACCGTGAATCACCCCAACTACAGGAAGTGAAACAAACATATAATATATTTTGGACAACATTGTGGGTTTTGGACAACATTAGGACAACATCCTGTGTACACATAAGCTACTGAACTGAGCCCCAAGGCACGGCGTTCTGGACATTTAGACTGATAATGAAAAGAGAAAATAAATAGTGGATGCTATACACAAACCATTTCAGGCTGACGCTAACCCTATTTATGTAATAAACATGAAGCCAGTCCAAAGAGCGTTCCATTCTGGATCAGTTGAAGAGGTCAACTGGCACTCAGAGGCAGACCTGCCCAGGGTGAATTACAGTAGTCCAGCCTTGAGATGACAAGGGACTAAACAAGTACCTGAGTGGAATAGGTGAATCCTTCTGATGTTGAAGAGGAGAAATTAATTTGAGTAAAAAAAAGATTAGCAGAATGAAAGGAGAAGGACAGGTAATTGTCTATGCCATAGATGCTTTGGTTACCCCAGTGTTCTGTGTAGTGACTGAAGAAGAGATCAGGGAGGTGTCCAGGGAGATTACAAAACCCTATTTGGTGATGAATCAACTGGGATGAACAGCAGCTTTGGTAGGGTTAAGTTTCAGTCAATGTGCTGCCATCCGTGATGAGATTTCTGCCAGCCATGTAGAGATCCAGTTGGAAACATGCATATCTGAGGGAGGAAAGTTGAGTGTCGTCTGCATAACAGTGACATGAGAAATCATTTGAACATGTGGATATAACCTCACCGAGAGACCTAGTATAAAGGGAGAACAGAAGAGGACCAAGTACTGAGCCCTGAGGGATGCCACTTGAGAATTTGCATGGATCCCTTCTACAAAACCAGTTATGACTGATCTTCTAGGTAGAAAGCAGGCCATTGCCATGCAATTCCAAGACTCAAACAATGAACAAGAGAGTCTTCGAGTTGACTGTGTCAAATGGTGCTGAAATGTCAAGGATGATGAGCACTGATGACAGTTTGGCTAATCTTGCAGCATGTGGAAAGTGCTGCTTTGAAGCGAGACTGATTAGGGTCCTGGAGATTCTTCTCTAAAAGATAGACAGTAACTGGAGAGAGTGCATTCAAGGATTTTTAAAAGAGAGAAGTGATACCAGTAATTTTTAAAAAGCTGGTATTAGGCCAGATTGGTAGGGTGATGGTAAAGGATATTAAGTGGTGATCAGAGATGTGAAGTGGGATACCAGTTATGTCTGCAACTGGGGAGAGATAGCGGAAGACCAGGTCCAGGACATTTCATTTTTTGTGTGCAGGAGAACAGTTGTTGAATGTTAGAGAGAAGGAATTTAGAAGGAGTTGGCAAGAGTAATGGAACTTGTCAAAGGGGAGCCTGAAGTGTCCAAGCGAGAGGAGTGACGTCTGCAGCTAAATGAATGACGAGTGAATCAATTTCTTCGAAAAAATGTCCTAGGGGTCCAAGATGGCAGTGGGTGACAATAATGAGTTTGATTGGTGAGGAAACAACAAGTGCATGACATTTAAAGGCTGAGATGTTGAGATGAGGCAGAAAGACACTTTTCCTTGGAATATCAGAAAACGCATTGGAAAGGAAAGAGGAAAGACTTGTCACCAAGTTCTGTGGAGAATTCCAAGAGTCAGTTAGTGCCAGAAAATCAAGAGAGTGATGGGAAGTAAATGTAGAGAATAATTCAGCCTTCTATACAGCAAATTTGCAGGTCCAGAGCCCACCTACAACCCCTGTTTGAGACTGGGACAACAATGGGGGGTAAATCAGGCCTCTGGCACGACCTGAATCCAATTGAAAATCTCTGCAATGACATGAAGAGAGCAATATACTCTTGCAAACTGACAGATTTGGAGTGTTTTTAGAAAAAGGAGTAGTTGTACAATACCAAGTCAATGTTTGTCATACTGACAGACTCTTACCCAAAATGATTGAATACTCTCATGAAAGCAAAAAGGTACTTCAAAAAAGTATCCCCCAAAAGATTTGTTTGTTTTTCAATTGAATTGTACACTTCTGGGCAAAAAAACTGAGCCAACATTGAAATTACATATTTGTAGGTTAGCGTCAAAAGTATGTAACAGCCAAGAATACATCATTACCAGTTAATGGTGATGATTTGTCTGAACACCAGCTAATTTATATAAAATAATTAGTTTTATAACTAATAAACAGCCCAGCCCACACCACCAAGGCCACTAAAGCTTGGCTGGACAATAACGGCATCAAGCTCCTGTTCTGGCCGGGACAGAGTCCAGTTTTGAACCCGATAGAGAACATCTGGGCATAAATCCAACATAAATTAGTTAGACTAAAGTTTAGTAACACCACTGACCTTTGGGAGTCTGTCAAGTACGAGTGGACGAATTTGGACATTTCCAGATTCAAGAAACTTTCAGCGAGTCGAACCAAGAAACTTTAATGTTTGCGAAAATCTTCAGGGAAAGCAATTCCATATTGACTATTTAATAGAATTTGCATACTTATTCAATAAAATTATATGTTATATTTAATAATTACTACATTTTTGGAAAATACAGACATGGCTAATTTTTTTTCTGAAATGATTTATCTTAGGGGTGGCACAGTAGCATAGTGGATAGTTTGTGCACCTCACAGCAAGAAGGTCCCAGGTTTCTTTCCCAGGCTCGGGCATTTCTGTGTGGAGTTCTTGCATGTTCTTCCTGTGCTTGCGTAGGTTTTCTCAGGGTACTCCGGTTTCCTCCCACCGTCCAAAAACATGCACAATAGGCTGATTGGCTGTTCCAAATTGCCCCTAGGTGAAAGTGGATGGTTGTGTGTGTGTTAGCCTTGCAACGGCCTGACGAGCTGTTTATGGTGTACCCCGCCCTCGCCCAGAATCAGCTGAGTCCCGCGGCCCTAATTAGGATTAAGTAGCTTAGAGAATGAATGAAGTAATGAATTTATCTTGGTCTAATTTTTCACAACACAAAAATCTAGAATTTTAGCAGGGGTGTGGCATTGAATGGCTTTTTAGGTTTTTAGGGGTTTTTTTTGTAAACAGAAGACTCTTAACCAAATTTCATAAAACAAACTAACTAACTAACAAAGGAATTCCTAAAAGAATAACAGTATGAAGCTGACTGAAAAATATCACTGTCACCTCCCAGACTACACAATAAGCCCTGTAATAATACATACCACTTGATTACATCATATTTGTAGAAAATTGTAGCTTGTAATGTTAAAATTAACTTATATTGTTATTATATAAATATTTTGCTTGCTTTGCATCACCCCAAAAAGTGAATGGACTGCAGTGTCAGGCCACTTTATCCCACAGTGTGAATGATAATGCAAACTTTTACCCTGCCAGCATGTGCTGATTCATGTTTACGTATCTTATTCACTAATAAGTCCCCCTGCAGAGAGATTATTATTTCTGCTGCCATGTCATTTTCCTACCGCGTTTACTGATAACATAGGACTTTGGTGGTTATGTCATGTCTTGTCTTGAAAAATTATATACTGTAGGTGACATAATGATTTCTTTGTAAAGTACACAGACATTTTTTAATTTGGAAAATGTGAGAAATTTTGTGTTAAACATTTCATGTTCAGTTGTTTCACACATTGTAGTGTATTTATCTGTGCCAATATTTTAATATAATAATTGCTCTCCAGAAAAGGAGAAGAATCCTGAATTTTGGAACTCATGGGCACAGCGCACGCTGGAGACGGCTCTGAGGGAAAAGCGCCACACAAATGTTGCCAAGAATCTTATCCTCTTCCTGGGAGATGGTAAGTGAAATTAATGGCACTTTGGATGTATGTATTTTACATAATTTTTGTTACAGTTGGATACAAAAACCTGAGTTTACTTCTGATACTTGTGCTTTACATGATTTACAAAAAAATACTAATATAGTGAAAACTATTTGTAATGCTTTATTAAAAATAATCAGTACTTTTTATGATTTGATTGTATAATCTATTTATAATGTAAACTAAAAATGTGTTTTTAATAATAATAATAATAATAATAATAATAATAATAATAATTCATTTTCAGAAAGCACTTTAACCCGATCAAGGCTAGTGTAGACCCAGGGCCTAACGCGGGACTACTATATTCAAGGGTTAATTTATTATCTGCACATTTTTCTCAAGTTCCTATGTCTTAGGAATGCAATTTTAATTACCCAGTAGTGATAATTTCTACATCCATTATAAGTTTTGCACACCAAATCATATGCTTTACATTTGGGTAACTGATGGTGGAAAAATGTAATCGTTTTTAGTCAAAGAACTTGTATAATGAATAAATTGTTCTAAATATGACTTTTTTACCTTTTTTTATTTTAATGTAAGATGAGGGAAAGCTAGTAAAAAATTATATTCCAGTGACTCATTTCAGAGCTGTGATGAAATTCTAGCATTCTGCACTCAAAGCAATTTAAAAAATTGCCTAACCAATCTTTCAGATAAAATCATGTGGTTGGAATTATTTTAGGCTTCCAAGAAACACTGAAAGCTTGATTCAGTTTGCAAGATAATGCACTCTGGTAGAATTTGTATACAGATTTGCAGAGAACAGCATTAAAGAGTACTGGTATTGGTCGTCCTTACAGCATAATTTGTGTGTAATGTAATACGTTTAAGTGATACAGAGCTTATTTTAATAATGAAATTAAATTTAAATGACCATAAAAAGCACTATACTGGGCAATTTTATCCCGTGGATTACTAACGGGGGCTGAACCAAAGCGGAACGACCATTTCTCCCCCAAAAGTGACGTGAATTTGTTGAGCTGGGTTGTCCAGTGCAAGTAACCCTGGGTTTACACTGGAGCACGGTGTCCGCGATCTACACGATTTATGAGCACGCTTGGAGCAAGCTTGGGGTATAAAAAGGAGGCAGGGTGCATCCAAGAGATGAAACGAAGGAATCGTGTTTCCAAGTTAATCAAGATCCCTACGATGGCACATCAAGGTCAAATGGTAATACATCGTAATAATCTTGGCAAAATTTTTGACAGTCAAAAATTTTGCCACGATCAGTGCGATCATCACAAATCCACCAAGTTTCCTCAAGATCATCACAAATTGATCCTCCCCCCACACTCATCACGATTCTCTCAAATCGCGGAGATCGCGGACATCGTACCCCAGTGTAAACCCAGGGTAAACAAGCAGTGAGCGACATTTTAGGTGATGAAACTCGCCGCATACTAAAGGCTTTTTTATTGATTCGTATTTGCGAGGTGCTTCCGTCGGTTGTCATCCTTTGACTTTTTTCGGTTCGGTTTTAAACGTAAAAGCTTGGGCTTCGTGCCAAGTAGTTCTGCCTGGAGGTCATGCCGATAGCAGGTCGGCTTGAAGTGGTCTTCGCAGACTACTGAATTGCGTCCGAAAGGAAACATTTTCAGAGTATGTCCTGTGTGAATGTTATGTTATGTTTTTTGCAATATCTGCACTTGTTGTTTGTACGCTTGTGGCTTAGTGGTTAGCACAGCAAGACTGACTTGGGTTTGATTCCTGGTGAGGGCGCTTCTGTGTGGAGTTCTTTGTGCTTGTTCTTCCTGTGCTACTGTGGGTTTCCTCCAAGTACTCCAGTTTCCTCCCACAGTCCAAAAATATGCAGATGAGGCTAATTGGCTGTTCCAGATTACTCCTAGGTGTGAGTGTGAGTGTAAATGCTTGGGTGTTGGCCCTGTGATAGATTGGCAAGCTGTTCAAGTTATATTTTCCCATAACCCAAAGTTGGCTGAGATTTTTTTCACCTTTGAAAAAATATATACGGTAAGTCACAGTAAAAACTTATGCTCTAAACTTTTGTCTAGGTATGGGATTACCTACAGTGACAGCGGCAAGGATCCTGAAAGGTCAGCTGAGCGGCCAATATGGAGAGGATGGTCAACTGGAGATGGACAAATTCCCCTACGTAGCCCTCTCTAAGGTTTGGCGCCACAGCACTTTGTTCCGTCATTACTTTCTTTCGTATTTCTAATCCATGCTGTGACATAATCACCCTTGTTTTCAACCGAATGTCAATTGATGTCTGAGTGCACTTGAGGTAATGCCCAAGTCTTAAATAAATCCAATCAAAACAAACTGAGGATGTATATATTTTTATAGAAATCAGAAACACATGGTGCCATTACGAAGTCTGACTTTTAATCAGTATGTCTGACCTTCCTGGGTATATACGGTAATAAGGAGAAGTACAGTCTCACTGCAGCACGCCATTTAGTTTTCAGTCATTCCGTCATAGACTTTCAGCCTGGAGCATTTAGACTAAGGTCTAGACGTGTACAAGTCAGCATTTTTACAGTGTAAAGTATTTTATTAAATAAAATACATTGTAAAATATATGATACGGGTAATTACTATACTTTTTTCAGTATATCACAATATGTTTGTACTAATATACATTTAAAATAAAATATAATCTATTAAAATTTGCTGATTGGGCTGATGAGTAAAAGATAAAGATGCAAAGCGACTATAACTGAAACACAACTGATGACCAGTAGTGGCAGCAGTAGTGGCTGTGTATGTATGTATGTATGTATGTATGTATGTATGTATGTATA
>JBCNYH010000023.1:11797991-11810822 GCA_039654325.1 Tandanus tandanus | reverse complement strand
TATATATAGAAAAAAGAAACTAAACCCTCTTTCAATTCACCTATTATTAATAATGGCATAAATAACAATTGTGTTCACGATTGATGTTCTGGAGCTCTAAGATGTGCTTCAGATCTTAGCAGTTCATAAATGAATATCCTCAGACGTCACGATGTCAGCAAAGGCAAAAGAGATTGTATGAAAATTTCTCCACAAATAACTTTCTATTTTGTATTTTCTACAAAAGCTTTCTATTTTGGCCTTTTTTTCTCCATGTCTCTACAGTCATAGCCTTTTTGCCACGAATCTGCCCTCAATTGTGCCATGGGTTCATCCCTGCCCAACATTCCTCTTTCTCTGATTACTAACACCTGTCCTCTATTTACCAGCCCATCACTGACTGCTTAAAACATACAACATCTCTTCTTGCTCTTCTTTGTGTGTTCCAAGCAGCATCAATTCCAATGTTCCAACCTGCCTGGAGTATATCTGTTACCTATTATCTGTGTTTTGTTTATGTCTGTTTTGCAGCTTCTCAAACCTTTTTTTTTTTAACAATAAAATGTAGTGAGACCCAGTCTACAAACTGTGCTGATAAGAGTTTGAGTAGGAAGAGAGCAGAGATCAGGAACTGGAAAAGAGTTTAGCGCTTTTCCTGTTGCTAGTATGTTTGGATTTCTCCCACAGTTCCCCATGTACATTCGGCTAATTGGCTGTTCCAAATTTTCCCTAGATATGAGTGTGAATGCTTGTGTGTGTGTGTGTGTGTGTATGTGTGTGTGTGTGTGTGTGTGTGTGTGTGTGTGTGTGTGTTGGCCCTGTGATGGTCTGGCGAGCTGTTCAGGGTGTACCACTCCTTCGGCCGGTGTCGGCTGAGATAGGCTCCAGCCTCTCAGTGACCCTAATAGGAATAAACAGTTCAGCAGTGAGTGAGGGAGTAACTTATTTGAAATAAACCATTCCACTTTAAAGAAGAACAAAATCATTTATATCTTTTTAAATTCTTTGCCAGGGCAGCACAGTGGCATTGTGGTTAGGAGTTCCGCCACTCAGCAAGAAGGCCCTGGGTTTGAGTCTCCTGCTCATCAAGGGCACTTCTGTGCAGCAGGTTTAATCAGTATTCAGATGTTTATAGACTGTTGTTAAAAGAAGCAGAATGCTACATGGTGATAAACATGGCCCTTTTGACAAATTTTTCCTGTTTTTTTATCTTCCCTGTTGCGAATATGCCCAGAACTCATTTAGGTAGAAGAGTTTGCCTGTAGTGCTTGTGTCTTAACATAGCCATCTCCTGTAAGGACCACGATATTGGGCATATACAGTATGCTCTTCTCTCATAGATAAGGCTTCAGTATCGGTCGCATGCAGGGTGGTCTTATTCTCGAAAATGTCTTGTATGCAGAGTTTACCACAGTATTTTGACCAAAAGGATGACCACTGCTCCGACACAAAGAGGTCTGCAGTAGAGACATGAACTCTGCCGACATTTGCATAGACACAGGAAGAACCAGCTGCCGACTGCTATGCCTGGCAGCAAACCATGCACAGAGCTATCTACTGTGCTGAAGAGAAGCAAGCCAGGCTTTGGTCAGACCAGAGAAAGTGAAGAAAAGCAGCAATCATGCAGCCACCACCACCAGGTTTCGTATGCCACATCTGTGCCAAGTATTTCCACTCAAGGATCGACCTATTCAACCACAGCCGACGCTACACTGTAACTAACTGAGGGCCTGAATAGGCGCGTTAATTGTCTACCTAGACAGAAAGAGCCATATACTGTTTGTTAATATAGTAGAGATGAGTGACAAAGTAAAAGAAAATCAGGTGATTCTTATGCTGTGGGATCAAATGTTCAGACTGATCCACCCTATCCTATGATGAAAGATTTCTACATTAAAGGGAGGTTAGTAGGGGAGTCATCTAATATGTAGGGGCTTCTAATATGCAGGGATTTTCTAATAGTTAGTGGTGTTTTAGAGGGCTGGTGCCTATCTCAGCCAAAGGCAAAGGTGGGGTACACCCTGAACAGCTCGCCAGACAAACGCAGGGCAATGTAGCAACACATACACACATAGACACAACAGTTCACAATCCCACGTAGGGTCAATTTGGAACAGCCAGTTGGACGTGCTAACCACTACGCCACTGTGCCACCTCAAAATGAATCTACTGAAATAAAATAAAAACTATTAAGGGATTCATGACATCATACTTTTCAGAGAGATAGCCATTGTTAGTGCTGAACAAAAAGAATGTGAGTCTGCTGTAAGACAGGATCATGACCATGTGCATCATTTCCCTTTATGGCTCATATCCATTTCTCATCATGCATAGACGTATGGCTCCAGAAACAATTCCACATGCCCACAATGGAGGAAAATTTGCCATTTCAGCATGTAATGTAATTGCAAGCAAATAGGTTTTGCTTAACCTCCTCCCCTCGCTGGTCTCTTTTCTTCCTTTGCAGTTCTTTTGACATAAGTGCAGAGCTGACTTCTAATGAGCCTGGTTTAAATGGACTATGAAACTGATGTCAGCATAGTGGTTTTACTAAAAATAAACATATGTTAAATGGAACATAATTAAAACCTCAACAGCTAATTGAATTTTGAAGTTAATCTTGAGCAACAGTTTAACAGGGGGATTTGATGGTAATATGTTCATGCATAGCTGACTAATAGATTGCATTTGTGTGCGGTTCATTTATTAGACATTATGATGCCAATAACCTTAGCAATATAATTGCTAATACATTAGCAGTACATTGTTTAATAATTGTAATTTTCTCTTCATACAGAAATGTTTAATTACACTGTATAGAATAAATATGTGATGCCCATATGGCTGCTTTCACCCACATAAGCCCTGATGTTTATCCATCTTTAGTAATTGATTCTTGATTCTTCCTAGAGTCATGATTAATCTGTGAAATACACTATGAATATGATCCGAGGATCCATCTTTGAGGTCCATTGATGGCATACAGCCAATTTTAGTGGAGCTCTCGAGCTCCACAGTTATGCAAATGTCATAAAGCTATAAGCTCTATTTTGTTGTCCCACACAGGCTACCCAATAAATGAAGAAAATGGCAGGAAAAATATATCGCGAGCGCGTGCAGAGTGCAATTGCACTTCAGAGATTATTCTCTTACTTTATGTTTGCATGTTTCTATAAACTTACACATACAAACATTTTCGGACGTCCGCTTTTAGGCAGTACCTAAATATTTATATACATTTTTATTTTGCTAACTATGGGTGCACTGCAACCAGGGCTTATCCTGGAAACATTCAGAGAGGGGTGGGGACACCAGTCCATGACAGGGCACCATCTACACATACACTGATGGATATGTGAGAATTTCATAAGAAATTTGAAACTAGTTTAAAATTCTTTATTTAAAGTGTATATGTATATGTATTTAGGACTACATTGTCTACTTTATTTAGAGTGTATATATTGTTGATGTATTAGTTCAATGAAGTATATTGGAATATTAGTATTAAATGAAGTTTTAGTTGTTGATACCAAAAAGTTTTGTCCTAAAGCACATTATTATCATCATTACCCAATTCCCATTTATACTGATAAATAAGCCTTTATTATCATTCATTCATTCATTTTCGAAGCCTCTTAATCCTATTTAGGGTCGTGGGGAGGCTGGCGCTCATTTCAGCCAACTCTGGGCAAAGGTGGGGTACACCCTGAACACACCTCGCCGCACCATTGCAAACCCACGCAAGCATGGGGAGGACATGCAAACTCCACACCGAAACGCCTGAGACGGGAATTGAACCCAGGCCTTCTTGCTGTGAGGCGGACGTGCTAACCACTGCTATTATTATTATTATTTGAATTGTTTTTTAGAACTTTGGTTGAGTTGAGTAAGTTGAGTTGGCAGGTAAAGGCATATATTGTGCAAGTATCCTTGCTCTTTTTCATGAATTCAATTTATCTGCAACACACAGTATATACAGAATGATTTTTGATTCAGTGCTGCATCTCGTGCTTCGGCTTCCAACAACACTTTAAATTAGAAAAATATGTGAATGTTTTGATGGGTATCCTGATGGAATTGCATGAGAAGAAAAATGTTTATTTCCACAATAATGAGTAAGTTTTCAGTGACACGGGTTTGACATTTTCCATAAGATGTGAACCACTTCTGTGGCTTTGGTAATGTTTGTTTCTTGCTCGTTTGCGATGTTTTCTGTTTCTCTCTTGTGGACATTTGGCTGGGACACACACAGGGTTTTCAACTTTCAGATGGTAAAATATTTACTTCACTACAACCCATGAGAGAATTGGAAAAGGAGACTGCTGACTGAGACAACATAAAAAGGTTGAGTTATACAGAAAGGAATTATAAGAAAATGCAATGAGAAATAGGGAAAAAAAGATGAAGCAGAGGCCAGGTTCCCTCTTCTGGAGTCAAATATTGGCAAATAACAGGTTTGTTTAAAAGCGACCCAGCTGAAATTAAAAATTTGATATTCTCACTCAATGGATTTTCAATGTAATTCTTCACAAATCAATCAATATACTGCATTCTTATATACAGCCAAGGAAAATGCTAAGAAACATTTCTGCATAAATATGACCTAAAACATCATCAGATTTTCACACAATTCCTAAAAGTAGATAAAGAGAACCCTATTAAAAGAATAAGACAAATATATTTTAATTGGTCATTTATGTATTGAGGAAAATGATTCAATATCACATCTGTGAGTGGCAACTAAACATCCAGCACATTGGCTTGGAGGAATTATAACCCTTTCCTCTGTACAGAACAGCTTCAGCTCCGGGATGTTGGTGGGTTTCCTAGCATGAACTGCTCACTCCAGGACATTCCACAACATCTCACATGGAATAAGGTCAGGACTTTCAGGCATTTCTAAAACACTGACTTTATTCTTCTTTAACCATTCTTTGGTAGAATAGCTCGTGTGCTTAGCATCATTGTCTTGCTGCATGACCCACTTTCTCTTGAGATTCAGTTCATGGGCAGATGTCGTGACATTTTATTTTAGTATTTGCTGGTATCATTCAGAATTCATTGTTCATGTTTCACAGATGGCATAAGGTTCTTATGTTGGAACTCAGTGTTTTTTCTTTCTCCAAACATAATGCTTCTCATTCAAACCAAAAAGTTCTATTTTGGTCTCATCCGTCCACAAGACATTTTTCCAATAGCCTTCTGGTTTGTACATGTGATCTTTAGCAAACTACAGACGAGCAGTGGCTTTCTCCGTGCAAGCCTTCCATGCACACCATTGTTGTTCAGTGTTCTCCTGAAGGTGGACTTATGAATATTAACATTAGCCAATGTGAGAGAGACCTTCAGTTGCTTAGAAGTTACCCTGGTCTTGCCAACTATTACACGCCTTGCTCTTGGAGTGATTTTAGTTGCTCGGCCACTCCTGGGGAGGGTAACACTGGTCTTAAATTTCCTCCATTTGTTTAACTGCAGATTGGTGGAATCTTTAGGGATGGTTTTGTCACCTTTTTGAGCCTGATGGCATCAACAATCCTTAATCAATAATCTCCTTTGTTCGTGCCATGTTCTTTAAATCAAACATGGTGCCCACTCTCACACCTGATTGTCATCCCATTGATTGAAAACACCTGACTCTAATTTCAGTTTCAAATTAACTGCTAATCCTAGAGGTTCACAAACATTTGGATCTGATGATGTTTTAGGACATATTAATGCAGAAATGCATAAAATTATTAAGGGTTCACAAACTTTCAAGGACCACTGTATATAAAGGAGGATTTAGATTCTAAATTGACAGTGGAGTGGCCGATTGTCTTATCCCTCATGTTATCCCTTCCTTCTGGTTCTCTCTTTTTAGTTATGCTGTCATTGTCAGTCATGCCGTTTCACCCAAATGAGGCTGGGTTACCCTTTGAGTCTGGTTCCTCTTAAGTTTTCTTCCTTGTGTTGATTGAGGGAGTTTTTCCTTGGCACTGTCGCCATGGGCTTGCTTATAAGTGACGTTTAGGGTTTTAATATAAATGTTTAAATTCTTTATCAAATTTGTTGTACTATGTAAAGCTGCTTTGCGACAATGTCAATTGTTAAAAGCGCTATACAAATAAAGCTGAATTGAATCGATTTGAATTAAACTGCATCCATGTCAAGGCGATACTGCATTGCTTTTGCTGACAATAGATATAAATAATTCATGCCTACAGCTGTAATAGTTTTATTCTCCTTTAAATAAATGCCATTTCATATTAGCTTAAAATCTGGAATGATCAAAAGCTCCTTTAAAATTATTAACTTCTTATTGCTCTACTAGATATCATCATTAACGTTGTTTGGTTTAGAGCTGCTCTGATTGAAGGGTATAGAAGTTGAAGTTCGATAATTAGAGTTAGTCATATAATTCTGCCCTCTGGAATTTCTCATTCAGCTCAGTTACAGACTATTAAACAAATAGAAAAGGTCCTGTGACTTTGTTGACATTCAAGACTAAATATTCCCTCTGGATGACCGGTATAATTGTCATTTATGTAGAAAACAATTTTGGAACTAGATATGAAATGGTGCGTAAAGGGAGTCCCACAAGCAACCTTTTCCTCCCATTTCTACTGGAGTTAAACAGCTGAACACATGACAGCAATATAAAGAACATCAGTAAAACCTTCATGCAAAACTCCAATTCTCAATTTGTAGCGCCTTGCAAGGAATTTTCATCCACCTCAAATATCTTCCCTGGGATCCCTTGTGACTGACTGAGGCCTTTCTTTGCAGAGTATGTATGCTCTTTCTGTGCTTGCATGGCTACCCTCAGGGTTCTTTGATTTCTTCTCACAGTCCAAAGACATGCATACTAGGTCAAATATTTACTCTAAATTGCTCTGTCACAGATTGGTGACTTGTTCAGGGTGTACCCTGCCTCTTGCCCGAAGTCAGCTGGGAATGGCTCCAGCTTCCCCATGACCCTGATGGAAAAGCTGTACAGATATTGAATGGCTGGATGGATATTAAATTGAGCTCATGAAAGCTTATTGTGTATAACTAATCTCTGAACATTTTTAACAAACATTTTATGTATCCTGTGGAAATGTATGATTTTTGCAGCATATTTAAACAGCATACATTTCACTCTATTTGGTACAGTCCTTGTGTATAAAGGTGATATACATTAATGAATGACACATAAAATTAACATTTTGTAAAAGTCATTTAATTTCAACAAACAAACAAACAAAACAAACAAAAGAAAAAATCAGATCAGTACACTGTTATGAGTCAGCAGCAATAGATTCAATGTAGGTATGAATTCCGTAATGTGTTCACATTCCAAATGTCTGAATATTTCTGTGCGAGAATGACAATTCAGTCTTTTTAGGCCGAAACAATTGGAAATCCAGAAGGTTTCCACCTTTGGTAAAGTCCACTGTGACCCAGAAGGTGATCCAATATAACTATTGAGAGTCACTGAAATAATGTCCAAGTCACTAAAACCATAACTGTAGAATAACTGTAGTGTAATAATTAATCCTTGGTGGTTTCACGAATGAAGAGAGATTTCTCAAGCAGGTCCAATGGCAAACTGTTGCTGAGTCAATTTCCGGGGTCCTTTTATAGTCTTTAGAATATTCAGGAACAGTGAAGAAAATCTAGAACAAGCCAATGTCTTCAAGAATCTTAGTGAAGTTTCCAGAACTATGGCGGAGCCCTCTGTTGTTAATTTCTTTCAGAATACTAGCTACCTCTAGCAACAAAAAATGTGAACTACTGACCCAGTTAACACACCACTGCATCAGTTCTAAGGCACACATCACACCTCTCCTCTAGAAAAGAAAAATTTGATCTACGAGAGCAAAATTTTATATGACAAAAGCCTATGCTGAATTACAGGAGCATAGTTTCAAATTACAAAAGCATATGCTATGTTTTTTTTGTTTAAAAAAAACATCAGGTAAAGGAAACATACACAAACCAAAATCAACACAGTATATTACTTAACAACCAATGTGATAAACAGTCTGCAATAACATTATCCTTACCCTTAGCATGCTTAATGTTTAAATCATACTCTTGAAGCACAAGGCTCCAGTTCAACAATTTTCTGTTCTTATTCTTCACTTTGTTAAAGAACACCAAAGGACTGTGATCAGTATACACAGTGAGGGGTTTCTGACCTGTACTAATGTATACTTCGAAATGCTGTAATGCCAAAATCAAATTCAAAAGTTCTTTTTCTACTGTTGAATAATTTTTGTGATGTTGGTTGAACTTTTTGGAGAAATATCCAACAGGATGCTCAATATCATTCTGATCATCAAGCTGCAACAATACTGCACCTGCAGCATCATCGCTAGCATCAACAGCAACCAAGAATAGTTTTTCAAAATCAGGTGACTTGAGCACAGGGTAGTGACATATCAAGGACTTAAATTTGTCTAATGCTTTTTGACATGATTCATCCCAGATAAATTTCACATTTTTATTGAGTAAATTGGTTAAGGGTAGACCTATATCAGCAAAGTTCTTCCAGAACTTGCGATAGTACCCTACCATCCCCCAAAATTGCTTCAGGGCTTTCCTGCCTGGGGGAACCGGTAGAGCTAAAATGGTTTTGACTTTAGCATCCACTGGAGCCACCTTACCTTAACCAACAACATAACCTAGATAGGTCACAGTAGCACAGCCAAATTCACTTTTGATCAAGTCAGTGGTCAGATTGGCCTCAGAAAATCGCTGGAACAGGTGCTCCACATCCTCAAGATGTTGATCCCAAGATTCACTCCTTGTGACCAAATCATCAATATATGCATTTGTGTTTGGTAAACCTTTAATGACAGACTGGGTCATCCTCTGGAATGTAGCAGGAGCATTTTTCATTCCAAAAGGAAGAACATTGTATTCGCACAGGCCAGATGTGACAAATGCAGAAATTTCTCTTCCCTTTTCTGTTAAGGGATCACATCAATAACCTTTTAACAGATCAATCTTAGTGAGAAATTTGGCTTTACCCACTCTGTCAATATAATCATCTACTATATATATACTATGTGTGTGTGTATGTGCATGAGGTGGATGGATGAATTTTGTCAGTGGTGTGATAACACATCTAACTTTAAATTATATGGGATAATTAGGTAATTAGGTCACCATGCAATTGGGCTTGAATGTATGAATTAACTTTGAGCATCTGATTACTTTTTTTTTCAATTACTTAGGCACAATTTTGAAAACAGGGTCCATTTAATCAAAACACTACACACAACTACACACCCAGTTAGTAGAACTTTTGCAAAATGAAAATGAGACACACATGAGTCACATGATCTAAAACACTTTGTGTGTGTGTGTGTGTGTGTGTGTGTGTGTGTAGACCAGTGAAAAACTGAGTGAAAAATAATTATAAATCAGCATGAAGGTTCTTTCTAAGTTGTTGGATCACTGTGAGTGAGCCACTACAAAACAGAACAGCCACAATGTGTTTTCATTTCTTTTGGGAATAGGTAATTTTTCCAAAAGATATTCTCCCATTTAGTGTTGATACTGGTGGAGATTTTGTGTAAAATAATTATTTAAATAATTTAGCAAGAGACCGATTCCATGAGGATTGAAATCGTGTAATGGTGAGAAGTCAGAACACCTTTGTGCTGACTTGTCCCACTGCGGAAACCTAAACCTAAACTGTGCCTGTTATTATTATTATTGTTGGTGTTGTTGTTGTTGTTGTTGTTATTAATCATCCGTCTGTATAGACATACTTACCTGAATAATTTTTGGTTACAGACACACCAGAGATAAATCCAGGTTTAAAGAAGTAATTGAAAATCGAACTGTGGCCGCACCTTGTTGTTGGCAATCTGAACATTAATATAATCATATAAGTTCAATAGGCCAGTGTAAGTTTTTGTTTTTTTCTCCAGCCACTTGCTCTTGCAGCACAATCCCTTATCTTTCAAGGATGCCATGATTTTATAGTGTAAAAGCGGTGTTTGTACTGTACATAGTACTGATTAACAATTAATTTAATAATATATTCAAATGGAACTTATATAGGCAATACATTTTGACATACTGCAATTATACCACATTCCTTCACTTAAAAAAACAACACATTTTTTATCACTTTGCTTATCATATCAGTGGGTCCTCAAACCTTACCTTTTGCTCATTTACACAAGACTGATAATGTGGGTTCAGATACCAAGAACAATAAAAACAACAATGTCTATAAATCTCATGCTGCTTGAGAAAATATTAGCACCTGTGTGAAAATACAGCAGTATGTTATCATTTGGTCTCTTATTCCCATAAAAACAGGTTTCATTTAGTCTTTTCAACACTTGGGTTTCAGTGTGTTCCCTGCCCAATGTGTTCAGTCTTCACTGCATGTGCTCTTGAATACAGGGTATTTTGAGAATTTAGAAAATTATTTCCTGAAATACCTTCACTATAACATACTTAAATGCCCTGTAAAAGAATCAATGCTGTGCGCATACAACCTTAAAGCGATTCTAGATTCAAATTTAAAGTAAATATAAAGACAGGGCGGCACAGTAGTGTAGAGGTTAGCATGTCCGCCTCACAGCATGAAGGTCCTAGATTCGAGTTTTGAAGTTGGCAAGGGTGTTTCTGTGTGGAGTTTGCATGTTCTCGCTGTGCTTGCATGAGTTTCCTCTGGGTACTCTGGTTTCCTCCCACAATCCAAAGACATGCACGTTCGACTACCTGTTCCAAATTGCTATTAGGAATGAGTGTGAGTGTAAATGATTGTGTGTGTTGCCCAGCGATGGTCTGGCGAGCTGTTCAGGACGTACCCCACCTTCGCCCAGTGTCAGCAACCCTGGTAGGAATAAGAAATTTCAGCAAATGAATAAATGAATAATAAGATATACTCATTAAAAGACATGTAACCTACATGAGTGGAAGGGAAGTGTTGGCTCATGATGCAGTATATAATTAACAGATCACCATGACCCTTTCCAGAATAAGGAATTTTGAATAAGTAAATAAATAACTAAATGAATGAACAATAAACCTGCTGATTATTTGTTGTTTGGTTGTTCACGTTTTCCTTTATTAAATGTTGCCCTCTAGTGGATCATTTATGATTTAATAACAATATAATGCACAAAAAACATCAGTTTAATTCAGAGATTTAATGTTTTCTAGACAGGTATGTACTCGGGTTTGCAAGAGCACTAAAGGATCTAAAGAATGTGTGAAATGTAGTGCAAAAGTCTATATTAAAGTATAAACAAAATTATATTACAAGTAACAGTAGCTCCTGAGCCAATCCCAGAAATAGGTCCTGAGGATGGATGATAATTAAAGTCCCTTATGTGTTTTATCCAGCATTATCAGTTCATTTTGCTGAATACAAAGATTTTTTGGTAAACTACACCAGCTGCAGGGCTTCTTCTTCTTCTTCTTCTTCTTCTTCTTCTTCTTTTTTGGCTGGTCGCCCCAGCAAATCATCCTTCTCCATCTCGATCTGTCCTCTGCATCCCTTTTCGTCAGGCCAATCACCTGCATGTCTTCCCTCCCCACATCCATAAATCACCCCTTTGGCCTTCTTCTTCTCCTCCTACCAGGTAGTTCCATCCCCCACATTCTTCTACCAATATACCCTTCATTCCTCCTCTGCACATACCCATATCATCTCAATCGGGCCACTCTCACTTTATCCCCCAAACACTCCTACCTGTGCTCTCCATCTGGCATATTCATTTATAATTCTGTCCATTCTTGTCACTCCCGGAGAAAATCGCAGCATCTTCATCTTTGCAATGTTCAGCTCTGCCTCCTGTCTTTTAGTCAGTGCTACTGTCTCCAAAGTGTAAAACATAGCTCTCCTCACTGCTGTCTTATAGAGCATTCCCTTCACTCTTGCAAATACCCTTCTATCACAAATCACTCCTGCTGCATTTCTCTACCCATTCCACCTTGCCTGCACACTCTTCTACTGCTGATTCACCTGGAATTGTGGTGTTAATTAAGTTGTTCATGACATGCAGATCTGTAGTTCATGTGCTTAAGTATTTATTCTTTTATTCATTTTGTTAGCCGCTTGATCCTAATTAGGATCGCGGGGAGGCTGGCTTCTATCTCAGCCGACTCTGGGCAAGGACAGGGTACACCCTGGACAGCTTGCCAGGCCATCGCAGGGTCAACACACACACAACCATTCACACTCAATCTCACACCTAGGGGTGATTTGGAACAGCCTACTGTGCATTTTTTTGGTCACTGGGAGGAAACCGGAGTACCCGGAGGAAACCCATGCAAGCACAGGGAGAACATGCAAACAACTCACAGAAACGCCCGAGCCATAAGTAAATGTTCCTGTTTTCACATATTAGTTTAGACATATTTGAAATATTAGAAATATTATATTTCAGTTTTATTTAAAAAAGGGGTCTGCCAGACAAAAACCAGAGCGTACAACACGATTATTTTTATTATGAATTGCAATGCGTTGGTTACAAGCCTCCTGTCTT
The DNA here is from genome assembly GCA_039654325.1 of Tandanus tandanus. Taxonomy (NCBI): domain Eukaryota; kingdom Metazoa; phylum Chordata; class Actinopteri; order Siluriformes; family Plotosidae; genus Tandanus; species Tandanus tandanus. Next base: position 11,798,361 of record JBCNYH010000023.1, on the reverse strand, counting down.
TTTTTGTCGCCATGGTGTTGGACTTTGCTGTAAGAGTTGTCTACTTTGCTGTAAGTCCTTATAGCCAGAAATGATAATTATACATTTGTACCTGGAACGGGCTAACCCCTTCCTGCCCCGTTTTACATCTTGTTTTGGTTCTGTGTCTGTTTACAATAATGATAACAAGACGGCGTCACTGGAAGAATGATCTTGTGCATGTGTGATAACTTTGCAGTGCAACATCAATATGTAGAAAGTGAAGCAATCTGTGGTCAAGTGTTTAGAAAGGGAAGCAGGCATATGATTTCAAAAGAAATAAAAATAAAAGTTTGGGGGGGGGGGGGGGGGGGGGGGGGGGGGGGGGGGGGGGGGGGGGGGGGGGGGGGGG
>JBCNYH010000023.1:11783661-11796165 GCA_039654325.1 Tandanus tandanus | reverse complement strand
CACACACACACACACACACACACACACACACTGTCACACCCAACCACCCACTCACACAAACATCTATACACAAACACACATGTGACACACTCTCTCTCTCTCTCTCTCTCTCTCTCTCTCACACACACACACACACACACACACACACACACACACAGATTGCATCCATTATGTTTAAAGTTACTTCTAACTGCCTGATTTTTCACTGCTCACATATCAGTGCTTATGCTGCCATTTATTCTCTCACCTCAAGATGGCAATGTTTACTAATATCATTGCACCCGGTGCAAGAGTCATTGACACTGACGTACAGGAAAAAGTAAATGATTTCAAAACGACATTAGGGCCGATTCCATTTTATTTCCAAGAGATAATACTGTATTTCATGATTATTTAATATTCTTGGTAAGTGAATGATACCCTTTAAGTAGTATTTCTCCCTGTGTGATGTTACAGGAGGTCCAGCAGGGGGTGCTGTGTACTTTCTGGGGTTTTTTTGTTTTTGTTTTTGTTTTTTTTGGCTTGACAGGCGGTTTGAGCTTTCAAAGAAGTGCCCTTCTACATTCTTTAAATATACATACTCTACCTAGTATACAATAATTTAAAAAAAGAAAAGATAAGAAAAAAAGATTTCTGACCCCAGACTCTGTTTTTTTTTTTTTAATTACATTTTTTATTTATTTTCTTTTTAAATGACACTATTGTCATTTTAACCCTAATCTTAATACATGCCTGGGAACATTATCTGAGCCCACATATTATTGATCAATCCCAGAATACTCTCAAAAACAACCCATGGCTAATATTTAAACAGCGTAAAATAAAAACAACATTTACAACACATTTAACAAGGTTAGATAATACACTGTACCAGACACAAATAAGCCTTCAAGAAAAACACTGGTATTGCACTGGACACTTTCTGTGATCAAGTATGTCACAAGACAAATCCCAAACGCTCGCAGAGAGATAGGAGAGGAAAGTAATTACACCCCTGCAGGAGTTGTCCACTCAATGATGGCTCATAATGAGTATACATGTCTGCAAGACTGTGTGAGAAATCAAGCTAGCCATTGATGAGGCTCCACAGAGCAGAGCAGCAGAGTGAGAGAAGTGAGAGAGAGATTTCCCAGAGGAACACAGATGTAGTCTGAAGTAAGACACTCCCTCGAGACAGCTCAGGTAATGAATAGCAAACCACCTCCAAGAAAAACACATTTGTTTAAAGTTGTCAAACAAAAGACAATGAAAATAAAATTGGTTCACGATTTCAAATTGGTTAGTTTGCAAACCCTAATTCATAAAAAAAAAAAAAAAACGATACAAATGATTAAGCTTACACTGAAGGTCAAGGTTAATGGCTGTAGCTTTCTGTTTGTGAGTATAGACTATGCCCTCAGCTAAATAACATGGAGGGTGATTGTGGATGTGTCAAAAGTCGGAAGGACTGAGAACTTGACCTGCTTTCTGGGTGGCTCCTGCTTTGCACTAGATAGCCAGGCCACCTTTAAAGGCTCTCAGGTAAGAGTTGCTGAATAGTGGGCAGTGAATAGTTAATAAATAAACTTCGTTGTTAGTAACAAAGTGAGATAGATGGGAATTTCTAGGAATTTAATTAGGAAGAAAGTATAGCTTTAGGTGTGTCCTTAATCATAATTAGTTATCTTATTTTTATGACATCTAGTACTTGGGTTTCCTCTGGGGACTCCGGTTTCCTCCAGCAGTCCAAAAACAAGCACAGTAGGCTGATTGGTGGTTCCAAATTGCCCCTAGGTGTGAGTGAGAGTGTGAATGGTTGTATGGGTGTTGGCCCTGCAATGGCCCGACGAGCTGTTCAGGGTGTACCCTGCCTTTGCCCATAGTTGGTTGAGATTGACGCCAGCCTCCCAGTGACCCTAATTAGGATTAATGAATGAATGAACCTAGTATTTGGAGCACCATGACCCCCAATGATACCTAAACCAAATTTCTTGTGAACAAAAGTCATTCAGTTGGATGTTCTTGGTAATCAGATCAGTGACCTCCACTAAAAAGTGTGTCCATTAAAATATCTGTTTACTTTATCAATTAATTTATTTAATTGATCATTTTTATTTAAAGGGGTGCATGATGGAATAGTGGTTAGCACGTCCACCTCACAGCAAGAAGGTCTTGAGTTTGAGTACCACGCTCGGTGAGGGTGGTCTCCCCATGCTTGTGTGGGTTTCCTCAGGGTACTTTCCTCTCACAATGCAAAGACCTGTAGGCTAACTGACTACTCCAAATTGCCCCTAAGTGTGAGTGTGAATACTTGTGTGTGTGTGATGGACTGTCAAGCTATCCAGGCCGTACCCCGCCTTCTCCCAGAGTTGGCTAAGATTTCCAAAAGCATTTGAATATTTATGATTTTTTTTTAAATGAACATTTTGTGTCATTCTCCAAGATATAGTCCAAACTTTCTAAATTTGGATTTATGAACTCAGACTCTCAATAGTCTCTTTGAAGAGAGTATTAGCCATTCATGTCTTAGTAAAGGTGAGGTAAGGTAAAGTCTGTTGGGCTTTCACAGACTTTCTCAGGCTTATCCCCGGTTTCCATAGTGTGAAGCAACTAGGAGTTCATCGCCTCCTGGATGGGAGGCTAGTCGCAGGTTACCTCCCCAGTATTTTTACTGGTACCCATTTATACTGCTGGATGGATAGAGACACACCTGTAGTTAAGACCCTGCCAAGGGGTCTTAGCACAGTGGGGGTCTAATGGGGATTCGAACCCACAACTTCTTGATTATGAGCCCAGCACCCTAACCACCACACCGGCCCTGCTCATGTATTAGTATCATTGGCTAAAAGGGATTTTCTTATTTCACCATGACATAATCTGTAATAATCAGTAACTTGTGCAAAAGAATTCAGCTATTGTTCCTGATCTTGCTTGACTTTAACAGGGTCTTGCATACTATCTTTCATCTGCAGACAGTGTCCCATCAATTATGTACTAGCATCTTAAAACAAAAGCCTAGTGTTTCCAATAACAACTACTACCAGAATGTGCAACTAAAAGGGCAGATCCTGTAAATTATTTAGTTTTAAACAAACAAACAAAAAAATAATTATTTAATCCAATATAAGTATATATTTTTCATTAGTAGTACACTTTGAGATTTGATAAAAATAAATGAATAAATAAATAAATTGCATTTTTGCTGAATGTAAAAAATAATGTATTATTCTTAGATCTTAGATATTCCATGATCAAGTCTGTATTTAAAAGAAGACATGTTTGTATATAATTTTATTTACTGGATTGTAAATTGTAACGGCTTACAGACAGCTTTGTTTTGAGAAAGAAATCCAAATCAATCAAAAAGAATTAATATTTAACTGTTTGCCTTAGAAACACATTTTACTTCTCAGAAGAGAATGGCCAGTAGAGGCCATGTTTTCCACAGTAAATCATAGTCTTTCACAGTCACTTGGAGCAGACTGCGTCATCATTATTGGGCTTTAAAATTGGATAAATAATCAATAAAATCTCATCACTTGGCTTTTCTTGGCTTTCCATATAGAAAAACTTTAAATAAGTGTAAAACCCACCTGTATGGAACAGTCTACTCATGCGTCTGTGTAGTATATATTAGGCTCAAAAGTCATCATTAGCTAAACAACACTATTAGCTCAGAGCATTCAGAGCTCACCTGACTTGTCTCATCTGATCTTGTCTCACTCACATCTGTCATGATTTAGAAAATGTAAAAAATAAACCATAAAAAACAAAACATACCTTTTTTTTTCTTTGCTTATGTCCCTGTGTAGTATATACTAAAACAGTTGTGTGCCTTGTTGCTGGGTTGAATAGTCTGAATGACTATTCAGAGATATCCACCTTGCCTTCATCCCATAATTCTTAATTATCCTTAGTGGATCTTGCTTTCATCGAACACTTACGTTTTGTCACGATCACTTTGAACAGGCATCACTGACATGCTTTAAATATATATATATATATATATAAAAAAAAAAAACAGCTGAAAAAACAGCTCTTGTTTTAGTTGTCTTGTATTTCCATATAGTATATGCTAAAATACTTTTATTACTTGAGTGGGTTTAAAAACATGTCCTCAGCTACTCAGTGCTTATGCTGTGTTTGTGAAGTATGCAGAGCTCACCTGTTGCTGTCAAAATCTTATTTTAGTTTGATTTTCTTTATGTTTCCATAGAGTATATACTGATAATTTGAACAAGTTTAAAAGGACTCCATTAGCTACTCAGTGTTTATTCTGTGCTCACTGAGTGTGCAGGGCTCACCTGACCTGCCTCTGTAATGGTTAAAATATGTAAAAATAAACTATAAAAATGTGGATGGAAGTATGTATATTAAATAAATGATTCGTCTCAGGCTTGGTGTTTGTCACTAAATAGTCGACATTCTTTCTCATTGACTACTGAGAAAAACCTCGACATTTTTTTTCATTGACTATTCAGTGGCATCCACCTCCTTGTTGGCACATAATTGTTAATTATATGGCTCGGTTTGATGGGCATCATATTCTCTCTGATATTTGACCACAGCTTTCTCAGCAATCATGTCTAATCAAAGAGATTCAGGTACTTTTACTAAATGCATCTTTTTTACCTTTGTAATGTTCACTGGCTTATAGTTTAGCCTTGCTTTGTTGAGCATTAGCAGAGCATGAATATATTCGTAATGACTTATCGTAACCTTTATACTTTGTGAGCCCAGGCAGCAGAATACCATGAAAAAAGAACCTGTCAGTGAGCTCATTTTTTTTATGTGTGGTTGGAAGGTCTTGGTAATGTTGCAAATGATTTAGGGTAGCCTGTTCTCAGATGGGTGTACTCTTTATGAATTCTGTTCAGGTACCCTTACTAAGTAACCTATTAAGCAGAAGAACTGGCAGGGTGTTTGCCTTCACACACCCCCTGTTTGCTGATAACAAAAAACGATCTGATGATTAGTGAACTTCTGCTTTTTGATCAAACATGTGTACGCTGCAAATGTTTTGGAGTCTCATAAACACTTTATCTTCTTGACATTCTCTGTCACTGTAAAGCACAGACATTAAGTAAATGAATTTTAAGCATTTGAATCATGGAACCTAGTATCCAAAGGGAAAGAGAGAGAGAGAGAGAGAGAGAGAGAGAGAGAGTTGGACAATACTCTAGACAATTAAATAATAAATAAATAAATCTGGCATGCAACAGTGTCATGATGATATACTGTATAATCAGTCCTCTTTCTGTTATGACACTTTGCTCCATGCAAGGCTGGGAAGCAGCAAGCGTGTTTTTCCCACTCACCCCTGGAATAAAGAAAAGCTTTTTGGTGAATAGAGCTGCTGTAAAACCTTAAGGGAACTTTCTACTAACCAGCCTTTGTGACTTCTAGTCACACTGCAATTGGGGCTATATAAATGTTTTCCTGCACCAACAAAGTAATGCTACATAACTGAGAAAAAAACCCTCACAGGAGGGGACTTACATTTATGATAATACCGTTACTGTCAATTTATGTAGCTGCCTTTCCTGATAGAATAAAATAACTTTAGCTTACATGAGAGAACAGGTCATTGTTCAACTTAGACCTAATACATGGCAAAAGGGAACAATCACAGAGGTCCTGTGGTATGAAATCTCAAGCTTACTGGTGTAGGTACTGATTAATTTGGCTTCAAAGATAATCAAGTGTCTGGGACTTGCAGTATGTTTTCATGTAAAGAGGAGTAGATTGTTTTGGAAATGTTACAATTAATGTTACTTTATATGTGCAAGTTTTAACTCACATGCTTTTTCTCACTCACTCACTAATTTACCAAGACAGAGCTTAACTACGCCGACACTGGGCGAAGGTGGGGTACAATGTGAACAGCTTGCCATACCATTGCAGGGCCAATATACACGCAATCAATCCTAGTAACTATCAGAGCAATGCTGGATTATATTGTATTACCTCATCACTGTTTACACATAACGCAAGTCTGAATTCTTAATTCTGGGGTTTGTTATGAATGAAATGTGTGTTGAATATTTTGCATTCATGCAATATTTGATTTATAAAGAAATATTCAGTTCTGTTTGCCTATTCTTGTTACCTGTGCCTGCCTGATTATGGACACTTCTGCCTGGTTGGTTAATAAACATTTTTATACAAGTTCTCTTCACTTCTCCCTCACAGCAGCATGACACTTCTGGATACGACGAGGTGTATTCCACAAAGAAAAGAAAAACTAAAGAAGTCCTTGTAGATTGAACATTTGAATTTGTGCTAGTCTAGTTGGGAGATAAAGCTATGGCCAGAGGTATAGCTTTACTTGCAAGGTGCTTTGGATATAGACACCTCCACTTTAAACTAACAAAGCTGCTCAATTCTTACCATGCACCACCTCTGGCATTTAAAAAATCCAATTACACTTTGACATGTGTTACAACCTTCTGACAAGTGCTGGTGGTTATACACATACAAAATAAACCCGAGGATTTGTTATTCATCTCACGGTGGCATTGTGCCCATAAAAGATGACTGGAGAAAAACAGAAACTTTCTCTGTTCCCACATACGAACATTATTTCATTCCATTAACTCATAGCATGTGTTACCTCCTCATTTTATATTAGCGCAGTTCTTGTGTAGCTTTGGTGGTTTGCTGTATTATCAAATACAAACCATTTAGTTGAGAAATTAATTATACATTTTAATGGCAGTGGACAATGGTTGATTATTTTTTCATTTAATTATATTTTCAGATTTGTTGAATGGTTTAAAAATATTCGTCTGACAAAATATTTGTTTAAGAAGAACCTTACCCCTCAAAAAAGATTTGAATTTATTCACCCATTCGTATGTATATGTGGCCCAGCCAAGCAATTACACATACTTAACTAAATCTGTAAAAAGCTGCATCAAGTTGTTTGTATCAAATTACAAGTTTCCTTTTAAAATAAATACTTTCTCTGCAACATTCAAATTTGACTTTGCAATGAACCTCAACAAATTTTATTATTATTATTCCACCAATGCATTCTGTTTTTATTTACATTTTACTTCACGTTTTATGTTTTACTTTTTAAATTGAGGGTTGTTGTATTTTGTGAAAAATATGAATATAAATATGAATTTAACACATCAGTGACATTGACCATGTGGTGTGGTTGTTGGTCTGAGAATCGAAAATGTTGGCACAGCTAATCTAGGTAGGCGCTTACAACAAACAATGCAAATACTTTATAAAAAAAAAAAATGGAAATACATAACTAAACATTTTATATAATAAAATTCAATTAAAATTGTGATATTTGATATGACTACTGCCATATGAGGAGCTGATTACATAGCTGAGGAGCAGCAAAATGTGTTACTATTAAAGAGGCCAGTGAACGTGTTCAGATCAAGTCAAAGTAATTTAGGCACCATTTATTATTTCATTTTTTATTTCAATTATTTCTATTTCAAAATTCAATAGATTTTTAAATATTCCAATTTTATTTATTAAATTATGTGGGAAACATAAATTGTGAAGAAATAATTTCAGATTAATTGATGAGTCACACGTACATGGCTGAATCAATGCGTACATTTTGTTTGCTATTAATTGAGAGTAACTATATTTTTTACCCTTAGAAAAACTGACATGACAAGACAGGATATTTCTGAAAGCATTTTACTTCACTTATACAAGGCATTGATAAACATACTCGTATGCAACCATAGAATACATAGAAGAGTGAGGCTACATCAAATCCATGAATAAACACACGGTAATTTTTTTTTTTTTTCAAATGTTCAGAGTAAGATGCCTTACAAATATGCTTTTAAGTGCGCTTTTCATGCAAAAGACATTCCTTCATAAGCAGTAAAGATGTCTAGCAACCAGTACAGGCAGCAAAAGCACAGATTTCACACACATCCATAGGCACCGCAGCTGCAAGAGGAACAAGAAAAAAGTTAGTCATCTATACCTTCAAGTCTTTCTGAAATGATATAGAATTATATAACACAGTCATTTGATACAACACATTCTTACCTAGCCTGGAGAAGACCAGGGCAGAGCCACTCTGTCGACAGAGCTCTACAAACTCCTGGGGCATTGATGGGTTGCCACAAACCCCACCATAACTGGTCTTGAATAGGCGAGAATTCTGTTGCTTGGGGGCAGAACTGCTTTCCAACAGGTGCTGAAGGATCTTCACCGATTCAATGGAGAAGAAATATTCTCCATCCTGCAAATTAATATTGAGGACCACATATAGTTAGAGTGATTTCTAAGGTGAAACCCTGTCATGATTAACGATCATTGGCAACATTTACTTGGGCCAATTGAATAAAATTCATAAACTAGAATAGCAAAAATGTGACCATTAAATGAAAAGATGTTGAAATTTAAAGAGCCCTTCTTGAATGTAACATCATGGAAAAATCCATTCAGTTATATTTGAGGCTCATGATTTCTTGGCAATGAATTACATAATTCGATCAAATCCTGGCTCACAAGAGCAGAAGCAAAAATAGGTAAAACAATACCTGCATAGGATTAAAGAAATCGAAAGTTATAACACTCACCTGCACTTGTACAGCCTCAGAGACCAGACAGAGAGCAATCAAGAGAAGAGCGGTTGAAATGATGACCTTCATGATGTATTGGTGGACGTTGTTGATGTTTACTGGTTGCTCTTCAGATGTTCTCACCTCAGTGTTTTGTCCTGCTTCTGCTTCTCTTTCTCTTTATAAAGGATTCATTCCTTTAGTCATATCACATTCCAACCAGTCACAGCCAAGTTCCTTATGTCTTGTGCAGTTAATGAATAAACACAATCTGATGTGTGATGTCATCTATTATAACAAGTTTACAGATGTACTCCTCAACTTTATGGATCTGAGCCTGTGTTTGGCCCAGGTTTCAAGTACAGGTAAATTAATTAGCAAGGTGAATGGTTTAGCGAGAGAAGAAATAAAAAAATACTTAACAAAATGAAGATAGAGCAGAAACCAAGTACTATTCAAGTATTTATTTAATTGGATCATATTGATGAGAATAAGTAAACAAACAACAATATATAGTAATAACAAAAATAACAGTCTCTTTGTTGAGAATATTTAGTGTGGCCCCCCTTTACTTTGATTACAGCATTTAACCTTTCAGGCATAGTGTTCACTTATTTTTAAATTTCTTCACTCGCTAAACCATTCCATATAATTTGAAGTTCATTCATGTTATGCAAAAGTAAAAAAAAAACAAAAACAAATTGTGACACCTTTAAATTTTTGTGAAGAATTGGTATTTTCAGTGTTTTTGTTTATTAGCCATACTTTTACCTCAATATACTTGTCGGAATGATTTTTTTTTGTTGGTTCTCATTGCCTACAATAGCATTGTTCAATCATTTTCACCAAAAAATTATAGAGAAGTAATTTTTTTACTTCTTTTTATTAGGAGCCCTTTTAGACAAAAGTGGTGGTGTATAATCTTCACTGCACTCTAATGTGTATACAGTATGTATATATATGACACCTACATAATATAATTCTGTACTATCCTCTCCTACATGTCAGATTTATATGGAATTTTTGTTAATACCAACCTTCATCAATCACCAATCACTTGCCACAGTACAATGCGTAAAGTCATGCGGATACAGATAAAGTGTTTGAGCTCAAATATTAAAATGGAAATTGTGATCTCAGTGACTGTGGCATGTTTGTTAGTCTGACCTCTCTCATCATGTCTGCAATTCTATGTAAAATCTAGAGATTGCTTTGAATAAAAAGTGTGTGTGTGTGTGTAAAGATTTACATTTAGCCCCATTCTGACTGACTAACTGTATAATTGCAGGTGTCCCTATAAAAGTTGCCAGTGTATGTACACAAATAAAGTCCAGTCATATCAGACTCAATGGTAAATCACTTATACATCATTTATTATTATTTTCTTTTCTTCAAAATGTTCAGTGAGGTTTTATATTTTCATTGATTATTATGTTGGTAAGATGGACTATAAAGAAATAATTTAAAATGAAATGAAGATTCAGTTAGACATTTCTGACCATATATCAATAAAAGTAATTTTTACCCTTACAAAAATTGCAACAATTAACTTTGAAAGCATCTTTTTTATTGCAAGTGTATAAGGCAATGATAAACACAAGTTTATGCAAGCAGAAAACACATAGAAAAAAAAAACTATGAATCTAAATCAAACAGAAAAATAACCAGGCTGTAACAAATAATAAAAATACCAGTTTTATAAAAGTTTTGAGAGGTATTACAAACGTTTTGTCAAACAGGTAACAGGTCAAACAGGTAACTCTTCACTTGGATGCAGGGAAAAAACGTCTAGCAACCAGTACAGGCTGCAAAAGAGCAGATTTCACACACATCCATAGGGACTGCAGCTGCAAGACAAGGGAATAAAAATAGTTAGCTAACTACACCTTCAGGTTTTGATAGAATATTATGAGAAGACCAGGGCAGAGCGTAGATTCTGCGGCTTGAGGACAGAACTGCTGTCCAACAGGTTCTGAAGGATCTTCACCGATTCAATAGAGAAGGAATATTCTCCATCCTGCAGATGAACATTAAGGACCATATAAGAGTGATTTCTAAGATGAAACCTTATCAAAGATGCCTATTAGTGACTATATGGGAGAGTAAAACAAATGGTCCTAATTTAAGGAAAAGTTGTTAAGTGTAAAAGGTTCTAAATGGAAAGGCTTTCAGCTAATTGATAAAATAATAAGGGCAATATTTAGTCAGTTACATTTGAGACTTATGATTTCTTGACAGTATAGCAATGACACATACATTTCTCACTTATAAAAGCAAAATGCACGAGTGCAATGAAATAAAAGAACTCAAGCAATCAAGAGAAAAACAACTGAAATGATGGTCTTCATGTTGATGTTTTAACAGAAGCTGTTGTTCCCTGATTTTGTTTCAGATGCTCACACCTCAGTGTTTTGTCCTGCCTCTGCTTCCCTTTGTCTTTATAAAGGATTCATTCCTCTAATCATATCACATTCCAACCAGTCACAGCCAAGTTTTTGAATTTTATTTCTGCGGTTAATGAATAAACACAATCTTCACAGTGTCATAAAAAGGTCTTTCATAAATCCTAAATGACGTTATATTACACGTCCGTTACATGATACGTCCTTTACCCATCACTTTTACCCATGAGAATGGCCTCTTGATTAATTGTGAGAAAGACATGCTTTGGCATAAAACATGCTTTGGCCTATTAAATACCAAATGAAACAATATCTGAAACTTTAAACAACCAGATTTTCAGTTTTTTCTGATAATCACAAATAATAAAATGTCAGTTATAGTATTCGTCGCGCAGTGGCATGTTGTTTCAAAGTAGAAGGTATAAATCCCAACATTCCTAGGTGCTTCTGAACAGTCTCTGAAAAATTACCTGGGATATTTTTTATGTTCCTAATGGGTCCTACATGAAAAATTTTATGGTAGAGAAATACCCATTTTTAATGTGTTGCATAGCCACTTTTACACTTCCTTGAGAATTCCTTGGGAGTACATGAAATATAACGTTAGATTTTACCCAACCTTAAAAACCTTGGCATCTTTACTACATAGATCCATTAGCACAGATGCAGCAAAGTGTAGGTGAATACTGGATATGTATTTGAAAGACGGAGACAGCTAAGAGCTCAGATGGAATTTTTAAGACAGATGCCAAGCTGTTTAATTTTCTCCTGACAAGTAAGATTAGCTAATTTCTTTAGGAGGGATAATTATTTTAAGCAATTTTATTTATTGGTACTCACTGTCATACTCCGTGTTCCCTATCCAGCTAGCTTACCAAGGCTGAAAGTATTCCATCCTAAATGACTATATTTAACTTGGGTCAATGCTTAAAACAATGCAAAGAGAAAATTAACAGACCTGGTAAAATGTAAAGTTTCACATTACTGTGTTAATCCAGGTATTGCATAGGAAATACAAAAAATGTGCTTGTTTATTTGACATTTGTACGCATTATGACAGAGCTTATCTTTAACTGATTTATGTATTGATTGTTTAATGTGTGTCTAATCATTAAGGGCTGTGCGTCAGTCATGTGTGACTCTAATGTACAATGTCAGAATGACATTCATAATAGACTTTCCCAGGTAGGCTGAGGAGTGTGATTCCACTATAGTTGGAACATACTTTCTGGTCCCCTTTTTTAAAAAGGTAGAGGTAGAGGTTGAGGTATTCAGGTCGGATCTCGTCCACCCCCGGAGCCTGGCCACCGAGGAGCTTTTTAACTACCTCGGCAACCTCTGCCCCAGTGATGGGCAGACCCCCTTCTCAACCCCCAGGCTCTGGCATGTTGGTGGGATTGAGGAGGTCCTCGAAGTATTCCTTCCACCTCTCGACATCCTCCCCAGTCGAGGTGAGCAGCTCCCCACTTCCACTGTAAACAGTGTTTGTGAAGTACTGCTTCCCCCTCCTGAGGCGCCGGATGGTGGTCCAGAACCTTTTCGAGGCCAACCGATAGTCTTTTTCCAGG